>CM074190.1:31710962-32203462 GCA_037179385.1 Holothuria scabra
CTTGTCATTAGCACCTTGACAATATACATGTAAAAATGACCGGTAAAACGCAGGCTACAACCACTCGAAGATATCATTCCCGAGCATTTTGGCCAAATCGGCGTTCAATGGTCCGTAGAGGTCTTTTAAAATGCGTCTAGTTTCAGGAAGCATATCTCCTACAGAATTTCTGATTCTTGAGTTGTCATTTATCCTGGGTAATTTACAGATTTCTTGTATTTTACCCTTCTTCAATGCACCTGAAAGTAAATAAACCAAAAAATAAATTATTGTTACATCAAATGTCAAATAACAATTTTCCCAAGAATTCACAAGAATTATCAAGATCGTCATCTGACGTCACTGGAGGTAAATAGTAAAACTACGTGGAATTACCAAGATTGAAATCTTTGCATCACCAGAGGTCAAAAGGAAAATTTTCCAAGAATTCTCAATATCGGCAAGGAATCAATCACTCAGCCTTTGGGCTCTCTGGTTGTAATACTAATGGTTTTTCGGCCTTTTGGCTCAGATCATGTGTGGTGTCTGTTCTTTTCATCCAGTCTAGAATGGAGCCATGCAAGACAGACCAATAAAATAAATGGTCTGAGGGCCGTGAGGTTGGTCTCGTATTGTTCTTCAGGGAACGTAATAGCTTCAGGGAGCAATTAAAGTTTCGGTTTCGCCGAACGGCCCTTTGACAGAAGGTCGGGAGAACTTTAGAAAAAATATTAATTGTTTTTCTCTACAAATGATGAAACTCTCTTACTTCGTTGTATTAGCAACTGTTTCACACTTCATGATAGCCTTCGTGGCCACCAGAGGTAATATGTACGGCGTCTCTTGCTCAAGGTAAGCACTAAGTTCTATTTATGCTTAAACCTGAAAAGTCGACTCATAAAGATGCAATGAAAATTAAGCCGGATTCTTCATGACGTCACAGAATACAACTGTCCCAATTTCGATAACTGTTTTGATAAGTCGTCGATTATGCGAACAATTTTGATACGCTATCACTGATGTGACATTATTGATAATGTATCGAATCGGGTTCGCAGTCGAAGTTTAGACATGGGCACGCTGCGATGTCATCCGACATAGTTTTTATTGTTTTTTCGTGAGACAATATTTCATGAGAAAAAAATGTTTGCAGGCGCATTATCAATTTAAATGTTACTTTAAATATATATATATATATACATATATATATATATATATATATGTGTGTGTGTGCGTGTGTGTGTGTGTGTGTGTGCCTTGTTGCTTTTTATCGCATGTGCGTTAGTTTATTCCAATAGACGGCGCTCTTTCAAAAACAAATTATCTTACTTTTTTGAAGACGATAGATTGACATGTAGAGAGTGCGAAATACCCCATGCTGATGACTACTGCGTCTCCTCTCAGGACACTTGCCACTGAACATTTCAGTGACAAGTACCATTTGACAAGTACCATTTGACAATTGCCAATTAACATTTCAGCTAGTGAAATTCCCACCTTCCTAACTTTCCACGAGGAGTTGCAGGAGACAAACGTTAGCGACTTTCGATTAAGGACGGTAGAACAACAGGACGGTGACTTAAACTCACGCGCAATCGGCGTTCCGTCCTGACTGTTAAGGTGTTCCGGGTTTTGAAAACGACGGTACCTGGGAAATAACCATGACACCCAATGTACCGTCCTGTTTCTTGACCGAACCTTAAATCGGCCGACGACCGTTCTGTCGGAATACGAGTTGATGCTCGCTTCTGTTCATGCGAAGTCTAGTTTTTCGCTGCGCGTTCCATCCTCTTTGTCTACCGTCCTGAAATCGAAAAGTCCCTGCAAGTCGGGGGCCTGCAAGGGGTGATATATGCTTAAAGTCAAGAACACGGTGGTGAAATACTCAACCGTCAGCGTGGCGTTCAAGTAAGCGCAGTCAGCGTGGCGTTCAAGTAAGCGCAGTCAGCGTGGCATTCAAGTAAGCGCAGACAGCGTGGCGTTCAAGTAAGCGCAGTCAGCGTGGCGTTCAAGTAAGCGCAGTCAGCGTGGCGTTCAAGTGAGCGCAGTCAGCGTGGCGTTCAAGTAAACGCAGTCAGCGTGGCGTTCAAGTAAGCGCAGTCAGCGTGGCGTTCAAGTAAGCCCAGTCAGCGTGGCGTTCAAGTAAGCCCAGTCAGCGTGGCGTTCAAGTAAGCGCAGTCAGCGTGGCGTTCAAGTAAGCGCAGTCAGCGTGGTGTTCAAGTAAGCGCAGTCAGCGTGGCGTTCAAGTAAGCGCAGGGTCGTTTTTTTGAAATGCAACTGAAAGAGTTACCCTTCCCTGGATGTTATCTAATGAACCTTTAATGAAAATTGCAACCAGGAAAGGGCAAAGCGATATCACAATTTGATGAGATAGATAACTCCTGAAAAAGTCGATCCTTAAAAATTGCAAAAGCACAACGTGTGTATCTTATTCATAAATTTTAGTTGAAATAACAAGAGAAAGAATTGAAACAAATTCATCTTTCTTCAAATTCTCATTTGGGTGTTGGCCGTTTCAGTTAAACTTATTTACTTCAATTTAACAAAGTGGGGTGAGTGTTTGCATACGTCCTTTAAAGGCACAATTCTCTCACCCCAAAACAGTACCAATTCTCCTAACCTTCTTACTTAAGCCCGTCCCACAATTGTCTGAAATTCATCCTCATCCAGAAACATTCTCATTTTATTGCTGCTGGGTGAACATAGAAAAAGCTTAATGTGAATAATCAAAACACTCTCATTACAGTTTATGCTGTGTAATATAAGCTTTGGTACTCTGCATTGTTTGAAACTAGCTGTCAATCAATGAGCTGAGTCAATTGAGAATTTTGGTAAATCCCTGCCAAAATTGAAGTCTGGGGTGAGAGGATTGGCCCTTCAATAGCCCATTTGAAGCGTGACCACTGATTCATTACATTCCTGTCACCTGAAACCACCCCTACGGCATTGTTTTCCCGTACCAGCAACCTCTCGATTCAGTTTAATTGTTTCCGCAATGAGACTCTGATGGAAAATAATCAGAAGGGGAACAAAACTTTTGATTGATCATACCAGGGGAAATTCTAATTATTTACATTTAGAAATAGCTTTATTCCCAAATGTTGGTACTTTTTAAGGGGGGGGGGGGGAGACAGACATATATCAGGACGGAATCTTTTTGGATAAACTATCTACGTGTAATGTCATGTAGACATTTGGGCCACAAAGTGTTTCCGATCGCTGAAAATGTCAAATCCCAGCGTTGGGAGTTGTAATTAATCATTTTCTATTTTAAAACGTTATTTCTTCATGTTAAAAAAGATTGTTATTTTTCTACAAGGACATTATCTTCACGCGTGTTTTTTCCGAGAGGGGGGGGGGGTCCCGTACCTGTGGACATCCATGATTATCGCGTATACCAATTACTTTTCCTTGTCTTCCAAGATGTCCCCCAGGAAGCAAACCACTGAAGGGTTGAAATCCCCAATTAAGGGCAAACTTCATGTTTAAAGATGTCAAAGGAAAATATTGTATTTAAAATGCCCCAACAAAGGGTACAAAGAAAATGGCTCAGACACTATCCAGCAATTCAGTCTTAATCATAAACCCCAACAATTGCTACGGCACATCTCTTCAAATTACTATGCGTAAGAAGAGCCATGGACGTTGCATCATTTGAAATGTTGAAAGAAATTCTTCTTGAGCAACAGTCAACCGAATTTCTATCTGTGGGAAACTTATTTCTTGAAGAGAAGGCTACCACACTGCATTATTTTTGATATAATCTATCATCCTTTGTCAATAAATATTAGTTTTAAAAGGATGAATTTTTCTTTCACAACAATCGCAGTATTTCCCTCAAGTTAAAGGAATTAAGGCAAAACGTGTAAAATTAAATTGCAGGGACTAAATGTTAATGTTCATAAGAAACAAGATTCATCATCCCCTGGGTGTGAGAAAAAACATTTAAGTTATCTCAGCGACTGCTGTCTATGCTCTAAGTCGTTTTAATCACCTCCCTGTGTGCGTAAAAGACTAAGCGAAAACGCCTCCTCTCACACCAGGGATACCCGAATTAAGAATCCGTTACAACTCATATTGACTGAAATGCGTTACAAGGTGCTGAATGTAGGTACACTCCGAACCATAAACCAAAAATATGTTACCATCGGGGCCCTCCAAATGGCTTAGACACACTCCGTACAACACATTGACCCTAGAAGAACCGCTGAATTTAACATAAAATGTTTATACATTACCGATTTCTAAAAATTGGTAGAGCTGAGGCAGAATGTCCGTACAGTAGTTACTCCATTGTGTTAATTCTAAAATAGCTATTTGATCGATCGGATAGAGTCGTACCCATTCTCGTAGATAAAGGGAATAAAAACCCACTCTAAGTCTCTGTGAAGAGAGAAAAGAAAAAATAAAGAAGGTAGATCCTAATTTTTGTGTAGTTAGGTTTATAGAGACAAATCAGGGGAGGCATCAGCGGGGTGGTAGAGGCGACCGCCCCCTATATTCGCAAGAAAATGTGTAAAGAGAAGGAAAACAAGAAAAAAAATAGAAGAAAAAGCAGCACTCGATTCATGCTTTGCCCTCTATCAAAATACCCTGGCGCCGACCTGAGACAAATAAATGAAGGCCTAATGATGTAGGTATGTACTAGGAGGTCTTTTGCGAAGCCTACACACATGGAGTGCACGAAAATAAGCAAATACAGCTTAATGATTGCTCTCGGATGATGTTCATTGCATTTACACAATTTTATCGTTTCAGATTGGTGTATTATGCTACCAATTTCAGGGTCATTGTTCGAAATGCGAGGGGCTCTGAAATGTGCGGATGAAGTGTATATTTTTGTCACGAAATCTAATCTTCGAATCACTGTCTCACATGAAGGAGGCAACCTAAGGTACTAAGGTAAAGTTACTTGATGATATATATTAAATGACAAAAGCTTTCCCATTAAACTTATTTAGAATAGAATCAACAGCCAGACCCCACCGCGTGTTTGGTCTAACGGTAAGAGCACCAAAGACTCTAAAAAAGGAACCCATACTGACGTCGTGCGTGATGCTCCACACAAGCAATGGGGAAGGGAAAACAAACCAGTGAGTCGCAACCGGAAAAGGCCGTGGCCTGCTCGACTTGAACCAATAGGTTGGAAACTGGGCCGTAAAAATCTACCAACCCACAGACCTCTTTTTATTTCACTCCCGAGTATCTTTTATAATATTTCAGGTTTTCAACATTGCATTTAAAGGTATGCCAATGAGTTAATTTTCTAAATGTCATAATATAATGAGAGTAATATTGTCACATGACTCCATAGAGCCAATCATAAAATGTGGGAGAGTACTACACTTATGTTAATTGGGGTGACTGCATTTCCCTTATAAGGTAAGTTCAAGTGTCGTAGTGGCAGGATAGCCACAAACATTTTTTGGGGAAATTCCGATAGAATAATTATATTCTTATCTATTTTTCAGACCCTTGGATCAGTTTGGCTCAACGTGTTAACTCATTTTTATGAAAAACCTATAGGCAAGGAGAGCCATAAGGAAAACTTTGAAATGTAGCTTTGAGCTCTTATTTTACGAGGAGACATTGCTTAGGTATTTTTAAAATTACTTGGGATGGTTTGTCTCAGAAGCAGCTTTCAACGATTGGGGGAGGGCATTTTTGAAAATTAAAAATCAGTGTGTTAGAGTGAATGATGTTGCTTTTCTAGGTGATGCCATGTGTTATTCCACGGTCATACAACCACCCTTAAAAAGGACCCGTTTAACTTAGTTTGCTTATACCGCTAAAACTAACTGCTTCCCAGTGCTATCTTAAATGCGGTTTTAAGATACAATAAATGGGGCAACATAGCTTCCAGATTGGACGGAACGACATGAACAATAGAATCTTGAAATTTTCGAGGGGTGGGGACAAATATTGGGCTCCTCCCACAGTTCATTTGCAAAGTACAAATTGAATACATACATCTTCCCATTCATTGTCGTTACACCTAACAGTCCATACATTTATTATTTGGCTTGTGTTGGCTTACGTAGTTAACTACAATTTCCTTTCTTACCTAAGATATATTAAATGAATAATCACCCTCCACCGGGGTGAGTGATCTCCATTCCTGACTAAGAAGTAGTGAGAAATCATTGCTATAGAGTGTTTTTCACGTGACGTCATAACTTGGTTAACCACCTCCACCGCGGGGCGAAAATCAACAGTCGTTTCGTTGTACATGAGCTTTTCTTAGCTCACGGCCAACTGCACTAAACTTTTACTCGGCAGTTAAGAAAGGAGCGGCACTTATGACGTTAGCGTAGTTAGTTAGATGAGGTTTTACGGCCCGGCCCGGTTTCTTACCAACTGGTTCAATTCGGACCGGACACGGCCCTTTTTCAGTTGAGACTATCTCTGGCTTGTTTTCTTTCCCGATTGCTTTATGCTTTAGCCTATGTTGAACACGAAGCGCAATGACGTTAGTGAAAGACGGCACTCTATTGTGATATGTATGGGAGAGCGGTTCGAGAACGGGATTTTTTGGGGACCTTTCATAATTTGAAATTGTTACACGTTGTTACAGTAACATGATATCTTAATAATTATTTCAGGACCAGATCCAGGGATTTAAAATGTGCGTGTCCCTTAACAAATGAATGACTTTTGAAATCACAATCTTTACATCTCAATGAAAAGGTTGAAAAAGTTCTGATAAGAAGATATCCAAACAGGATACATAAAATTAAGTTTAAATACATATTGACAACTTCGAGAGGTTCCCGTGGGGCTGGAAATTGTAGAGAATATCCGCAGTATTTTCCGTCTGTGGTAAGAGGCTACTTAACTTAAGGACTTGTATTCAAAACCGGAGATGAACCTTATTTGAAAACCGTATTTAAATTTTACCTGTCCATTTAGTTGACACTGCATAAGACATTCGTGTCGGTAGGCTATGTCGTTTACATGATGTAACTTTCCTTCTTACTTTTTGTTATGTCCTTCTCTTAAGGGCTCTTCTGGCCTAGGGCCGGGATCCAAGCAATTTTAAGAAATTGCATCAGGCAAATTTGTTCCTGCATTATACAAGTGCGTTCATTAATGTCAAAAGCCCTGCCCATTTTGACGGCAAAACTAGTGTAATACGGTAGCTCGTGTAACCATGTAGCTAGCCGAGAATCATCTAACTGTTGCACTGACACACTGCTTTTCCTGACTCAGGCGCGGCTTACCAATTGTGATGTCACGTGAAGGCATCCGCCCTATCACACTATTCCCGGTAGGCTTGTTGCGGGCAAGGATTTTGCTGCACGCAGGAAAATTTCTGCCGGGAAGGTCAAGAGTTTCGCGTGGAACTTGCGTGTTTAATGCGTGACACTTGCGTGAGTTTTTGTGTGTTCTCCGTGTGACATGCGTGCCACACGCACGCGAGTTCCGTGTTAGCTCAGAGACATTTACTGATATTGAGACTTACCTGCGTGCCAGTTACGTGTCACCTGCGCTGGAGATGCCTGTAACGAGCAAGGCGCGAGGTTTAGGCGTGCCGATTTCGGGCATATTTCTATGGCAGAGGCAGTCGCAAAACGCCAACAACTTGCCCGCAGCAAGCCCTCGGATAATCAGTAGGGAGACAGTAACTTGCCCGCAACATGCCCTCACTTTCCTCTCTCCATACACGAAAAATAGACGCTCTGAACGCCAGTTGGCAGAGACGACCAACACCGTTAATTCCTTGCCGGCAAAATGCACGCTCGTGCCGGCATCAGACACGCGGTGGCGCGAAATTGCCACATGGTCCACGACCAACCTACCCTTTTCCAGTGGGATAGCTGCTGGTGACTTGCGGCCCCTACGGCTCTCCTGTGGGTGCCCTGCGGAAATCTCTGTTGGAAAACTCCCACAGATCACCCGGAAAAATTTCTGAGCATGTTCAAAACTTGGCTACGGGCAACTTTCACTTCCTTGCTCCCCTGCGGGCCAATACGGGCAAGATTCAGATGATATACAGTTAGGTCCGTGCTATCTGCGGGAGCTAAGGGCACCGAAAATTGTCAACAGCAAGTAGCATGCAGTTCACTTGCCCGGAATAGTGTGACAAGGACAATAGTGTAATACATTACCACTTCGTCCTTTTCGGAAAAAAAATCATAAATGCAGTAACGTAGGGATCTCCGATTTCTACATTCCTCGTAGGATTTAATTGATTTTAAAACCCTGTGGTGAAAATCTTCCGCAGAAGGATATGGACTTTGTCCCCCAAATAGATAATCTGAATACAATCTGTAATATCAAAAGAAAAGAGGGTTTCAAGGTTAGTACAAAATGCAGAGAAACTTTTGTATATCACCGCAGTATTGGTGGTGGGGACATAGGCGTACGAGGCAGGGGTGCAGTGGGGTCACTCGCCCTCCCAATTCGGGCAAAATCAGTTTGTTCATTCGGGAAAAACATGAGCAAAACACGATAAATGGTGCCATTATTTGGGCGAAAATTACTCTTATCCCCTCAAGAAATAACCCCTCGTACGCCTATGGGCGGGGATGTCCTCCCCACTATTTTTGGTCGTATGGGCTAATCTCTGCCTGGGGGTGGTGCAAGACCCAATCATGCACTGATTTCCGGCGTATCTTCATGTACCTCACCATACTGGAACATAATGAGGGCGCGCATGCAGCGCAATTATGACAGTTATGATAAGAATACAATTTCTGCAGTATTTAGGCCGCTTGAGCTGAGGCAAATTTTCTGACCTTTGCCCCGCCGTGCTTGGGCTGAGGAAATGAGTGGTTGTAAAACATCAAGCTGGACCAGGGACACAGGAGTTCTAAAAACTCTATTTTACTGTATTTATTGTTTAAACAGACAAAAGGCGATGGCAAACTCTCTCAATTCCTTACAGCCTAAGACTGAGAGTCGATCTAAAAGAGTTGGATAAGTGACAAATCTTAATTTCGGACTAAAAATTTACAAGCAAGAACGATTTATTCTCATTTTATTAGAATAACTATATTGCAATCAAAAGTACCCATTTTCCCAATACTGTTTGACATCCGATAAGTGCGAATCCGATAGGTAGCCAGGATTTTGTAAGCGGATGGTTTTTTTCTAGTGTGACTTCGGAAGGGGTCTAAGTGGAGGGGGTCCTATGGATAAATGATATCACTTTTGAGGCCTCCAGATGCAGAATGGCTATAAATGTGAACCATGAAAGTCATAAAGTAGTTTCTTACAATTTTGATCGTTATGTTTTAAACGTCTGTCACGAAGCGCTCACCCCCCCCCCCCAAACGCCTGCCTTAGCTACACGCATGTATTGGCGTTAATCTTGAAGAGAGGGGGCATGATCTTTCACATTTTGGAAATACACCTATTGACGTACGATTTTTTTTTTCAGTAAATTGCTGACGGAAGTGGCCATTCACTTTCGAGGGCAGATTGACATTCGCATAGAGATTGACCCTACTGGTCTCCTACAAAGATTGAATAGAAATCAAATGAAATCCAAATATCTTGTCAAAATACCGAAACAAGTTTCTAGAAGCTATTCTATATAGTGCTGCATGACTCATTCTATGTGGCCACCTGCGGCTTTAGCCACGAGAGCATTGAGGGACACCGCGTTACAAAGTTTCAGCATGCCCTAAGACAGACGTAGTATGGACGAATCCGAGCACGAGTGATGGCGGTCATTAACCATTGACAGGGTCCGTCAAGCTTAAATCGTCACTTTATTGTGTAAATCATTCATTTCATTTATATTATTAACATGAGAATATATCGTAATTGCTTTTAATTTTTTAGTCCGAATTTATGATTTTTCACTAATCCAACTCTTTTAGATCGACTCTCAATCTTAAACTGCAAGGAATTGAGAAAGTTTACAATCGTTTTTTATTTTTTGTCTTTTTTTAAACAATAAATATAATAAAATATTGTAAAAAACTGTATATACAATTCTATTCTCTTACATGAAGTAAAATTAAGGGAATCAAGGGGAATTGTAATGTACAATTATCTATGATGTAGGTACATGCAAAGAATTTGGAAGTTTTAAGCTAACTGACCCCAGCTATGCCCGACTAAATCAGACAAACTTTTGACTATTCGGATTCGTCTACAGGTTTCCCTCTGAGGGCGGCAAGGCATAATTTGTCCGAAAATAGTAACATTTGCTTTGGATTTCCTCTTGAATAATTTTAAAGTTCAAGGAAAATAAGATTTAAGAGCGTTCAAATTGGTCAAATTTATCAATGTGCTACATAAACTTAAGATATTTTTTGCGGAATTCGTGTTGACAAGTCTGAAAACTGCCACCCCTCATAAAAAGCGCATGTCGCAGGTTTTAAGGAGAAAATATAGGCAGTAGTTGTTATGGGTTTTTAGGGTTTCGTTTGTAATAACTAGGAACGCTTTACACTGTGTCCGAAAAATTGCACCTTATACTGCAAAAATGGGGCCATGCTCACTGTCTAACAAGAACTTTCCGAACTGGCTAACAATAGCCCTAATCCCTAACTTAATCCCTTGCAAAGAATACAATCAGTACAATACAATGGTAAGAGCCAATCAAGAGACATCTCATTAAACATTGCCTATCTACCTCCAACATCTACTGGGTGCTTGCCCTCCTGTCCCCTTCCCGTACCCCAATGTGTCATGAAAATATATTCTGTTCTGCCGTAAATTCTTATAATCATATCTTAGAATAGTGCTAAAGTTTATAGTTATATCTTAGAATAGTGCTAT
Source organism: Holothuria scabra (assembly GCA_037179385.1). Lineage (NCBI taxonomy): Eukaryota > Metazoa > Echinodermata > Holothuroidea > Aspidochirotida > Holothuriidae > Holothuria > Holothuria scabra. The sequence continues at coordinate 31,721,676 of CM074190.1, forward strand.
GTTTATAAACATGCTCTCATCTTGCCCAAGTAATCTCTCAAGGTCTTCCTGTATACAAAGGGGCCTCACTTGGTCCTAATTCAGCCTTGACAAAACTATCAAAGCCTAGTAACGTTTTATCATTTTATATTTAAATTCTTTTGGCCCCTTCTCTTTGCTTTGAAATAAAAATCGTTTTTATACTACACAGAGATCCTGCTGTTCTAAGATAAGTGATATACATATATTAAAAATAAGTCCCTTTTAAAGGGGAATGTTGTGTTTCAAATGCTCCAACAAAGAGTACAAAGAAAATGGCTCAGACACTATCCAACAATTCAGTCTTAATCATAAACCCCAGCAATAGCTACATCTCTTCAAAATAATATGAGCAAGAAGAGCCATGGACGTTACACCATTTGAAATGTTGAAAGTTTGGGTGAAAAAATTATTCTGGAGCAAGAAAAAACTTAACTTCTATCTTTGGTAAACTTATTTCTTGAAAGAAAGGCTACCATACTGCCTTATTTTTGATAATCTATCACCTTGTGTCAGTTAATATTTGTTTTAAAGGATGGTTTTTTCTTGCAAAACAAACGCAGTATTTCCATTTAAAATATCAGTAAAAGCTTTCTTCATGTCTTTAGTAACATTGCCATCCCTGGTTTTTCTCCCGGTGTTCGCTCTAAAAAAAGGAGTAATGTCCTCTTTTCGGTTGCCTGACACCCGTCAAAACATGACAAATTGCTCTTAAATAATTATTGTTCAAAAAAAAATTGGAATTTTCTGTTTAAAGCAATCCTTATCGGCCAGTACATTATTTGAGGTGGTTCCTCTGTTTGCTCTTGTGGTACTTTTTGTATCCCCTATTTTGGGACATGCACTAGCTCAATAAATTTAGTATGAATGAATAAATGAGCCAACAAACGAACGAACGGACAAACAAACGAACCAACGAATGAATGAACGAACCAGCCAATAGACGAACCAATGAACGAACTCAATTCAATAGCTTACCTCTCTACAGGATCTCGTAATATAATGATCAACTTGGCATCTGGGAGAATTTCTCTTATAATATCAGCAACGACAAATGGTGGTTCGGAGGCGTTCGGAAAAAAGTTTTGCCAGCCACGGTTGTCCCACATAGTCGATGCGGACCCATCTCCTGGAAAGGAATTTTAAAAATTTCTCACTTTATTCTCCGACAAAAGTAATGCATTGAAATTGTTCAAAAGAAGAGAGAAAACTAATAACACCCGAATTTTTCATAGCAAAACAATTTTAACGTCTGTCAGCCAATTACTTTGGGCAAGGTTTACAAACTCCAACAATAAACGTGCTAAAACAGAAAGATTAAATAACAGAATGTTAATGCTAGTAAGATTATTTGTGAGGTAAAGCTTACGTTCCGTAATAAGTTTGGGAGAATGGTTATTTTGGGTAAAAGATACCGTCTCCCATGACAACCGACCCCTTCCACCGAGGAAAAGTTGTGAGGGGGAAGTTCCCGAACAGGCATAGTATGGAGTATCTTTGCCTTAAATACTTATTATTCGTCTAACTACTAAGTCACCTTAATTAAGCTCACTACACCTGGTCTTTTCAAGATATTATTGTACTTTTTTCCTTTCCAGGAAGCCGAATCAAAGGTACTCTTTACTCTTGATATTTGAAGGGAGATTTTCTTCGTGGTGCAGCCTAGGTTGAGGATTCCGAAGAACATGGGCGGACTAACGAAGATTCTCGGACGTTTTGCTAACTAAAGTACTAATAACTTGCTTATATAAAACTTAGATGCAGATATTTTGAAAAGTTGAGGTAGAACCAGAAACACTATCGAAATGGAGCTCCGTCATTAGTTGGCGCGGGGCGTACCCTTCAGAAAAATTTGAAAAACGCAGTCTTTCAGAGACAGTAAGAAATGGCAATTCCCAGACTTGTAGGTAGAGTGTAAGCATTCTTAGCTATTTTTAGCAATTTCGCAATAAAATTAATACTACAGTAAAAAGTGAGCGAATTTCTCAATGCCGGATCAAAAGGTTACCAATTGGATGAAAAAGAATTTAAGAAAAGGGTTAAAAATTGTAAAATGGGCTTGCGTGCGCTTCTTCTTTGGGAACTAAGTTTGAACTAACAATTGATAAGTATAAATCTTGGGGTATTTCTAAAACCGTTGAAAATCAGTTTATTAACTTTCAGGCAGAACGACAATGCATCGTACAAAGGCTACTAAGGTTCATCGAATTGTGATCCCATGTGATTAAGCAGCCTGCTTGTAGCTCTGACTATTACGGTACATTCTCCAATTTACCTGAGAGGAAAATTTCTTGCCTCTATAGAAAATTTCTCTTACACAACTGGCTTACTCAATTTTTCCTGCTCGTTTTTCAAGTTAGCCTTTCTAAACATAATTACTTATCTGAACAAAAAAGCGCGCAAATTACTTTCCGGCCAGCAAAAGACCCAAGTGCGTTGTATAGACGAATCTGATTAGCGTTTGTTTTTAGTGACTGTGAGCAGCCATTAGTGGGGTCCATAAGTCTTTAATCGTCTTCATTTATTGTCTACGTGAATTTCAAATCCTCATATTCAGTGGAGTTGAGAAAATCAAGATACACTTTAGTGTACAACCATCCGTGGAACAGGTAAGGAAGGAAATTTAAAGATTAAAGGTGATGGATCCCAGTATAATGGCCGACTAAAATCAGACCATCACAATCTGTCCGGATTCGTCTATAGCAACGATTTCGGCACACTAGCAGATTCTCTCAAACGATACTCATCTACGCAACGCAATAAGTAATTAATAAAGTGATGTCAGTCTACAACTATGCAACATCAACGAATACAGAACCTCAGCTAAAATGTTTCGCATCATTATTAAGTTACAGGAAGAACTCATTTCTCTATCCTGGCAAAAGGTTAAAAAAATCGTTAGATGCGTTTCCCGTTTCTCCGTCGTAATTGTTTTCTGATCACCGTCCCTCTGTACAAGAATAATGCGGGGTAATAGTCGCGAAAGAACTTGTTCCATTCCGTTCTTGTTAAATCTTGCACGTGGTAAGAATAATATCAAACAGTTAAATATTTCATTTTTAGGACTTTTACCTACATAAAAAAGCATTCAAAATTTGAATTGACATTTTGGTCGACAAAATAGAGATGCAACCACACGGTGGAAATTTCCGTGCCAGCCATCAGTTGGCCCATACTACAATATATTCGAGCGCATGTTAGTCTGCCTAGATGGCACATTGGTTATTATAATGAGAAAGACGCGAAAATTTCATTTTGGCCCAAAATATAGGACCTAACCTTACCATAAATGACGTTGTTATGTCCTTGTTGTATTTCGCTGTAAAGGGCTTCTGGTAATTTCAGATAATCTGTAAACGGAATCTTTTCAAGCCTTACACCTTTAAGCGAAAACAAAAGAGAAAATATTTCATATCTATCGAATCCGATCAGCGCTTATGTTTAGTGACTGTAGGCAGCCATTAGGGGGTCCATCAACCTTCAATTGTCTTCATTTATTGTCTACATGAATTTACAACCCTCATATTCAGTGCAATTGAGAGAATCAAGATACAATTTAGTGTAAAACCATCCATGATACAGGTAAGCAAGGGAATTAAGGGATTAAAGGTGATAGACCCCAGGTATGGCAGACTAAAATCAGACCATCGCTTGTTGTCCGGATTCGTCTATATAAGGAGGCTAAAGCCGCGGTCAAACTACAATTAATTCGGATCGGATTCCGTTCCAATTTTTGTGGGGGTTTTGTTCAAAACTCCTCCATTTCTGGTTGCAAAGAGTCAAAACTTTGTCAACCAGTGTAAATAGCATTCTGATGTTCTAGAAATTAAAATGTCAACTGACTTTTCGTGACGCCACATCGACGTACAGATTTTATCGGATAGCGTAGTGCGATAAAATCTGTCTGTCGATGTTAGGTCAAGAAATCTTTTGACTCTTTTCGACTAGAGATGGAGAAGATTTTATGAAAAGTTACAAAAATCGGAATCCGATCCGAATTCGTGTAGTGTGACGGCGGCTTTAAAGGGCAAGAACAGCCACCCCAGCTTGAAGTAGTGTAGTAGACTGTCCTGTTTCATGACTGCCTGTTGAGAGTCATGTGACAGCAAGTTTTCTCTTCTAACGTGAAATTTACTAGGAGTAACTGCTTGTTTTTACATTCAATAGGCCTATGCAATATTGAAGTTGTTAAAATATGATGAAAGATATTTCGAAGAGAAATAAGAGAAATATTGTTATATTTAGCTGTTGCTTCAAAATAAGTTTGGATGGACTGCTCTTGACTTTTAAAGCCGTGCTTGTGCATAACAATTTTATTACCTAACACTTTCATTTGGGGGCACACCACACACTGGGGAAACGGACGATCTGTTTGAGAACGCCCCTCCCCTTGGCGATACCGTATCGAGAGAGATAATGGAAAGGTGAAATTTCAACATAACTTTCACATCACGTTAGAATGTACTACAAGAATAACATATTTTTAGCCTTACTTACCTATTCTACTTCTTGTCCACCAGTGAGGTTCCTTCACCAGAGGCGTTACTTGTGGGTGCTGTAATATTCTGTACCACAGGTCCGATGTACCACATTTTGGCATGCCAAGTAGGAAAAAATAAGGCAAGCAAAGAAGCGTCCAACCTGTTTCATCACGTCTTCGCCAGCAGGGATTTTTCAAGCCCGATGTGAAATCTCTGGGAACCATCTTGAATATCTGGACCAAGATGCAAATTATCGACAAAAGAAGCATTGTCATTGGTGTAGCCAGAGGGGGACCACGGGGGCACTGACACTCCGAACGAATACTGGAAATTATTTTGTAGTAATGGAACAAATATTGACTTCAAACGATGTTATATTTAGCACCAGATTTCATCTGAGGATTTTTAAAGTGTACCTCAAGTAATAAAATTCAAAACTATATTTTAAGCAGCATGAAAAGTGAATACCAACAGTTCAACTCCCATCTTCAAAGTACATTCCTTAGCTGAGATATAAAATGTTGAAATTTATTTGCTCAACTGAAAGTGGTATATTGCGCAATAATTTGTGATGTCATTGTTGTACTACTCAAATTACAATCTTTTTATTTCTTTGTTTTTATGAAAGTTATAGCACCTTGTACCAAAGGTAGCATTCTTACTCTTGCGGGGTGATGTAATTTGTTAAGCCCTCCATGTGCAACATGCTATGCAAACACACAGAAAGTGTTCAATGTCATAAAAATATTTTTAATCTTAAAGGGAAACAAAGCAGCTTATGTGTACCACAAGAAAGCCAAAAATTATTGTGTAAGGGTAGATGCGCACTGTTTAACAAGGTGTTTCTTGATTGGCTGTTGCCATTGTTTTGTATCGATTGTATTCTTCATTCGGGTTAGGGATTAGAGTTAGCGTTAGCCAGTTAGGAATTTTTTTGTGAAACAGTGCGCATCGCCCCTTGCGTAATAGGCCAATTTGCTTTTAGTGAATAAACTTCAACATTTTACATCTCAGCTCAGGAATAGCCTATGAAGATGGGAGATGGACTGTTGTAATTCATTTTTCAAGCTCTTTAATATATATTTTTGCATTTTTGACTTGAGGTACACTTGAAATATTCAAATGTTTCTTAAAGGGGAAGGGGTCCCTTCCTTGACCGGCAGGACGGCGATCAGGCTAACCCATGGCTACGTCAGTGAGCATTGCATTAGACACAGTTTGGTATAGTGGTCAGTATAAAATTAAATATATCGAAGACCGACTCGATAATAAGCGAGTTCGGTAATTCGTTGCCGCATGGAATTGAGGGACATAACTTGGGCTCAGTGCGGAGTGTACAACGTTCCCTTGATTAAGGCAGTTCCTGAATGAAACATTATCCAGGCTAAGTGTATAACCAAGTCGAACGAAAATAAGGCTGCCGGAAAGTGCTACTTTCCGTCAGATTAAAATACAAAATTTTAGCCCTACACCAAAAAGGCAATTGAGATCCCTCCTTTTGTTATGGATGGATTAAGCAAGAATTATTTCACTAAATTTCCGTGTAAATTCAAATTTTGGAATACTTGTTGTAGGTGCCGGGTTAGTTTATTTATCCCGACGATTTGGACGATGTGCGCATGTGCATAGCCATTCAGAACGAATTACCGAACTGGCTTATTCTAGACTAGAAGTCACCCAAACCTTTTCTTGAAGCTACAGCTACATCTCACATACTTCCCTCTTATTTTCTCTAAGGTATCTTTCATAATATTTTAGGACTTCAATACTGCATCGTAAAGGTAAACAAAACAATTACTTTATGTAAATTTTACATTTGAGAAAAAAATGTCGCCTGAATTTTAACATCCAGTCATGAAACGGGACAGCCTATTTCACTACTTCAAATTGGGACGACTCCATTTCCCCTTTACTGAATATCTTCAAGTTGAAAGTTGAAGTAAAGCAAACGAAAAGAAACAGAAAGGACTCTGTAAGACGTTTAAATACGGTAATCCAAAGGATGCACAGGTTCGTATTTAACATTTTTCTAATCTGTCTTTTCAGAAAGATTGAAATTTCCACCGAGATGCTCATATTTTACAGTACCGAGTCATTAGCTAAAGACCACTGGCGTAGGAAGGAATTTATTTGTTAATGACCAACTGCAGGGTGGATCGCCGGTTTGGGAAAGAACCGAAAGGTCCTCCCTCCTTTGAGAATTTTTTTCAATATTTAAGTATCAGTATTTAAGCCTACTCTCAGAGGAAATCTGATGCATTATTCAGTATCATTCGAAGTCAATTTTATTTTCCATTGCATTTTCTCTCAGAATTCGATTGGGGCATGAGCCCGTCTTTGGCTACGCAAATGCTTGACAGATATCTTGTTAAAGAATCTTCCGTGTAAAAAACGAATGACTCTTGGAGAAGTTCGCAACTGAGTTGATAAAAAACGTGTTTTTGAAGCCTAAGTCCTCTTTCCCGTTTCCCGCCACATCAATAATAACAAATGCTCCAAAACCAGCATACATTCACTTAAATAATATGCACGCATGTGTTCCGTCTTGTGCATGGTCTATGCTAACCGATGTTTTAGAGACGAATCCTATCAAAGCTTGTGTTCAATCAGGGAGGTGTTATTAGAGTAACACCTCCCTGGTTCAACGACTGCAGGCAACCTGTAGAGGAGTTTATCAGCCTTATATTGTCTTCATTTATGGTCTACATGTAGTTCAACGGCTCATATGCAGTGACATTAAGAGAATCAGGGTACAAATTAGTGTACAACTAGTCATGGTACAGGTGAGCAAGGAAATTGAAAGATTAAAAGGCAGTGGACCCCAGTTATGTTCGAGTGAAATCAGACCATCAGTGACTGTCCGGATTCGTCTTGTGGGGAAAATCAACCGTGTTTTAGTGCAACGGCCACACATGAGTCGTGATACGTGATAAGGATATGAGTTTTGATACGGTCAGCTGCTTCTCAACTAGCTTCACTACACTAGTTTTTGCCTGTCAATAGGGGCGGGGCTTGCTACGTCAGTGAGAACACTCTATACCTGAGTTTTGCGTGGACACGGCCACAATATTAGATTCATAGCTTTGCAGATTCCATTACACAACATAAAAAACTAATATTTATGTGCTTTGAAACTTTGAATAACTGGTTGCTTGCAGTTTTGATACGGTAACAACATCGCATGCTGTTTCCAATAAGTCATGCACGGGCTTAGAGGGAATTTAGTCTAGAACTGGGCACAACTTTATCTGCTCATAATTCATTTCCTCTGGCTCGTGACAATGTTTAATCGCATTTAACAATTTAATGTTTCATATGAAACACCCAAACAACCGTTTCAACTCATCTATATCGCTAATAAACCTGAACCTGAGTTACAATCTAAGAAAGTGGATTCTATTCGAGCCTATTGACCCTCTCCCCTGGTTACTCATTTACAAAAATGACGTGATACAGATATCAACTTGAATTAATTTTTAATTAGATGTGATGATGCAAGAGGCGCGCACAGGAATTGTGAGATGGAGGTGGCAAGCTGTGAAATCTTCCGACTTGGCATGGATATTAGTCTACTAGGGCGTCGGAAAGTTTTTGCCATAGAAACTGGGTAAAGGCGAAATGGTGCTTCCTAATGTGACCTCAGTCCTCATGTATATATCTTATACTTGGGTGTCAGAAACTGTAGTTTGTGTGTGTGTGTGTGTTAGAAAGAGTTTAAGAAGTTTCAGTAGAATTTTCGCAACGGTGCGATTGTTCGATGTCAGGCTTGGAGAAAGGGAAGGGTATCCACTCAGCTTTAGGAACTTTCTGAGGGCTAAAATGCAAAATGGTGGTATTCCTTAAACAATTTTCAGCATATTTAAATACGCATGACGGCCAAATGGGGGTGGGGCGCTTTTGTAGCTAGGTCAGACTATACTTACATCGGGGGCAACTTGCCGTAACTCAGAGGGAACGGGTTTCCTTCTGTCCCATTGCTTTACTCTTTGAGCTAAATTTTCTTCATCCTCGTTTTCAATCTCCATTATTTTATGTTTCTCTTCATCCTCTTCCGAGAAGTCTTCTCCCTGTGCTCTGTCTTTTTCTTTTATCTCATGTTTTCCATCAAAATTTTTGTTTCGGTATCCCGCCCTCTTGTCCAACGGCGTGTACTTCTGTGGATTATACACCGTTACGATGTCACGCATCGCCGCTGCATCTAATGCCGCCTCTGGTATTTCTTTAGCCAGGGATTGAATCCTTTTAAACTCTTCATTGAGTATCACGTCAACAAATTGAATACCCTGATTTCTCTTGACCATTTCTTCGGGTTTCATGGCATCATCTACAGAATATTTATGCTTGTCAAAGTCGTTTTGCCTTTCTTCAATCTTCATTCCATATTTCGTCAAAAGTAAGAAGTTTAGTGAGGCTGATGGGATGATTACTACTAGTAAAAGAATTGTCAGCGGATTTTTTCTTGCCTGTGAGAAAGTATAAAATATGTGATATTTTTAACCGTAACTGATGTCATTGATGTCTTTGTCACTGAAATCTATACCTACCAACTTATGAGTTTAGTGTAGACGTTCTCGGTCACATTCATACACTGCCACCCATTTTATAAAGAGCTACATATAGTCTCACACCCCCAATAAATTCCCCAACGACTTACACACTAAATTAGCTCCCTTTCGAGGCCCCTGCAGCCTTGTCAATGTTCACAGCTATTTCGAGACCCCATGGCAAGCTCTCTTTCATATCCATGGCTTTGCGGCTCACAGGTTATCCTGACAAAATTTGGTCCAAACCAGAGTTAAAAGAAGTACTTCTTAGAGGGTGTGCACTTGACTCTCTTTAGAACACTACCCTAATGGAGTATTGAGGCCATATGCGCATGTGACTGCACCAAGGACTATAGGTAGCGGAGTAGCGCACCACTAACTCCAATACTCATGTCTGGGAAAATGTTTACTGACAGGCAAAGCGCCATAAAAAGTTTATGGGATGTTGTTTCTGACTGTGTTACTTACAAAATATGATCATTTTTGCATTTGGATTTTGTAGACAATGAGTTGAAATACATACTGTGCAAAATTCAAGGCAATCTGACCAATTTTAGTGCCATTTTTTATTGTATTACTCCGCTCTGTGAAATGCGTTTTTAAGTAGCTATTATGGCGGGAAACACATCCCTATCATTCAAGGCTCTCTAGCTCAAAATTTCAATAGTCATGGTATGGAAATTTGAAAGTGCCATGAAAGCCGAGATTGTGAGCTTCGATCAGAGGGGTGGCATGTCCTTGTTGAAAACTTCTACTGGGAGCTAGGGGGCACGGAAGTAGCCTAATTTAGTGTGTAAGCCAATGGGACTTATAATTAGTGGCCCGCTACTTATAGCCTAGGAAGTTTCTGCGCAGTTTATTGTTTCAAGTGACAATTGTGGGAGGGGCTTAAGTAAAAAGTTAGGAGAATTGGTACTGTTTGGGGTGAGAAAAGTGGGCCTTTAAGTCAACTGTAGCATATGGAAAATTTCGGAAAATCTTGGAGACAACAATTCTGAATTGCCCAGAGGTGACTCCAGGATCTGCGCTACAGGGATTAAGAAAGAGGGCAGCAACATAAAGGGCCAATCCTCTCACCCTTAAACTACAATTCTTGCAGGGGTTAGCAGAAATTCTCAATTGGCTCAGCTCTTTGATTGACAGCTAATTCAAACAATGCAGGTGCCAAAACTGTACACAGCATGAACTGTAGTGAGAGTGTTTTGATACAAATTGAGCTTTTGAATTTCAGACAATTGTGGGGGGGGGGGGTGGAGGGGGATAAATTAAGAAGTTTAGGAGAATTGGTACTGTTGGTGTGAGAGAGCTGGGCCTTTAATGCCACGTTTAAAAAAGGTTTAAAGGTCATATCAAATTTTTAATAAACTGTAGGGATGCTTATTCCAATCATTTTGGTAAAATTTGCATTGAAAACCGAGGTGTGGTTCTGAAGGAATGAGCAAGTAAAGTTGTAATATTTTCAACAAACAGTGAACTTGAAGCAAGCACATATGACATCATATCCCCAATTAAATGAACAGTCTTTTGCTTTTCTCTAAACTTTAAAGCTAATTTTCTCCTCAATAGTCTCATATTATCAAAAAGTGATTGCATAAGTGGCATGAGAACTTTTCAAATTTTGCAATCCCCAAGGGGAACTCCTATTCCTGTTCCGTCAAGGTCAACACAACAGTATGACAAACCAAAGCATTCCTTGTCAATGTGAGGATGTGATATAATGTCTGCTGCCCTGAAACTCATTTTGGAACACAAATCTAGTAAATTCCTTTGCCGATGTCTCGAGAAATACATATCCAATTTAAATGGAAATTTCAGCATACTGTAAAGATTTGGTTCTTCTTTCACATGTGAAAATTAAATTTTTGCTTAAACTTCCCCTTTAACAATTCCATATCTCCGGAAGGACTAAAATGAGATGGACATTTGAATGGATCTAATTTAACAATATATTACACGAACTTCATTGTATTTTCTGAACGAAAAAAATGTAATTCTGCCTGGAAGACTATCTTAAAGACTCGGCCACTATCAATTACTGTGAGGCGTCCAGAAATGTCCAAAATTTGCGATTCTTCAGTTAGCGGAAAGGCATTTTCCAGATAAGACTTGTAAGTAGGATATAAGTAGTCGTTATTTTGAGTTTTCGTTTGCAGTAACGCCTTCCAATATGCCAAAAAATTGATCCCTGACAAAAAATTTCGACTGGGGTGCTTCCCGTGCCCATACCCCAATGGGTAGAAGATATCAAACGAAAAACATAAAGATGACACATGGAGGCAAATAAGGGAAATGATTATAATAATAATAATAGCAATAAACAGGAACTAAAACAATCGAAAATAAAAGCGTGGGATCTCTCCAAAGGAGTGTGCTAAGTATCCACCTTAGCAAAAGTGAATTTTACCCAAATTGAAGTGAAATTCATTCTAAATAGAGCGATATTCATTCCACGTGATTGAAGCATCACCCTTTGTAAAGTAATTTTCCATAGCAAATTAATTTCACTCAATCCCGGGTGAAATTCACTCTAACTAGGAGTGGTCCCATTGCACAATCTTTTTGAAGTGAATTTTGCTCTTTTGATTTCAGAGTTGGTAACAACCGCATTCCTCTAGATCACAGATTGGCTCAGTATAGTTATACTACGTAGGACCAGACAACAGTCTCGTTACCTTCCACACAATTTCAGAATCAAACGTGATGCTTTCATTTTGGAAAATCATTCCAATATTTTTGAAACCATGGAAATGTTATTTGGAAAAGAGCCTATAGATGAGCCTACAAAGTAACGATGTTTCAGCCAGAACATGAATTCCTTGTTCACACTCTAAAACGTGGTCGGAATTTAACACTTAATTTGCTCCCACTTTGTAAACACGGTTAAATTCTAAACATGTTTAGCGTTTAGACATTAAATGTTTAGCAAATTAAATATCTTTAAAACGGAAATGTTTAGGAATTAGACACGTGTGTTTACAGTGTCAGTCTTAACATGTCTAAATTCAGGCAAAAGTGTTTACGAAAACGTTTACTTCCTTAACACCATTTTAGAGTGTAGCCTGTATATGAACAACATTGCAATTTTTGAAATTGATGTCATTCAAAGCGCAATTTCAATAGAGAATTCGACTTACTATCAAAAATTTAGTTTGAGTAACGAGTGTCTGCATTTAAAAGGACTAAAATGGAGTAAAAAAAATAATACAAGATTTAGGGGTGAAATGTGAGCGAATACTGCAAGGTAAAATAGGACTAAATAAATATTTTAATTTTATAGGTGCTACATCTGTGTACCACCGAATGCGCACCTAGCTCTATCATTTGCAAGATTGTTGTATGTAATCATGTAGGTGCGCATTCAGCGGGCCCGTACAGCCGAGAGTCACCCATTATGTAAGACAGACCAAAACTATTTACCATACATAATAAATAAGAATTGCAAAATTAGTTTATATCTCTAAAAAAAATGGGTTTGATAATTTGTATCCTTGTCAAAAAAAAGTACCATTGACCCTTTTCTAAACCCTTGGTATATAAAAAAGGACCGTTAAGCTAAGAGGCCTACACCATATAGCAGCTGTGAATTGATGTATTAAAACTTACCCATACGCACTGGCACCAACTCCTATTCCTTTGGGCGGGAACTAGTCTTACGGGAAGAACATTATCTCCAAAAGATTGTTTTAAATTAGTGAAATATTGTAAAACATTCATTTTATACAGGCCTATTCATGCGGTGATTTTTTTACTCTGGGTTGCTGGAATTCGCTGATTTAAGACTGGTAACTAATATCTTAACACAAACAGCAAAACCAAAGAGCGTTTGCAGAAATGACACACATGCTGGATCAACGGCACATTTTTTTCGTTCCATACTTTAGTGAATCACAAATTTTGTTTCATTCAGGCAACGCTTTATTGATTATAAATTTTTGTTAGGTGTGATGAGCCCAACAGTAAGAAAAAAACCTCTTTTTTCAAAATGCAGTGTAAACATATCGATTTGTCAATTCGTACCGTGCCACTCATATAGTGCCAATCGTATATATATAGCGGCCATCTAAAAAGTATCGTAATAAACAAATTGTCAATTTACGACTCTACAGGTGAATAGATAATCATCAGTTAAGAAATTGTGATATCAAACAGCTGTTCTCTGGCACAAATTGTCTTGCAGCAAATTATGAAATTTAAGTGACATGATTAAACAGCAGATAAAAATCGCAATAGTTTACAAAATCACTGATGTATATCCAGAGAGTTTCGAAAGAGGCACATGGGGAAAGGGGTGGGATCGCGGCTTTCTAAGGGTTTTGTCACGCCCGTTGAATTTTACACCTACTTACTAAATCAGTGAGCTTGTCTGCCTAGCAGACTGTGGGACGTACGGTATTCCTTGTTCAGTCACCAAAGCTGGACGTAACAAACCGACCGAGTCCGCTCCGCCGGGTACAGGGAGCTAATATCAGCTCCCGTGGTCAACAAAGAAATGTTGCAGCTTACACATTTATGAAATAAGAACGTTATGATTAATGATTTAATTCTTGTTTCACAATTTCGTCAGCAGATTCTTATAAGATTATCAGTTGCGTTGAACTGGTTTGTGAATTGGTGGAGGGAAGGGGAGGGGAGTTCAACAGCCGGAATAATGCTTGGGGCAAAACCAAGTTTCGGGTGCAGCGGGAAACCGAGTTCAGGACTCCCGTTTCTGAGACTGGAGGTCCACGGGGAGAAGCCTTCGGAAGCCGCTCGGAGATTTTAGCATATATCTGGATGAAAAATGAAATCTCTGGACAGGAATTTTACATATTTTTTTCAGTCAACCCGAATCCCCACTGACCTAAATTGGGGTGGGGTGGGGGGTATGGGGGGTTGAAGGGCAAGGCCAAAGTCTGGGGAAAATGCCCCTCTTGTCCCAACCCCGTAGCGCAGCCACTTTCGGTACGGTCGGTTAATTTGCCGTGGACACGTAGTTTGAAATGCTAGCAGTATATCTTATTTCGTTGGGAAGTCTTGTTCCGTAACCATAAATGATGTTTACCCAAGCTTTAGTCGAATTCCTGGGTTTTGGTTGTAAGAAAGGTACATTCTCCAATAAAACCTTACAATTTTTCAATTTGCTTTACAAAAACCCAATGGTTTTAAAAAAATATACAAAATTTCCTCCAATATATGATGATGTTTTCTTGCAGCAAAATTAAAAAATCAGCACTTGCCTTATCCCATAAAAAGAAGAAGCGCAATGGAAAAGTACATGAAGGATGATATTTTTTCTCTGTTCCCTCTCTTTTTGAACTGAAAATTTCACTTGCTACTAAAAACGTTTAAGGAGACAGTCATCACGTTGTGGACAGTGGATCGTTCCGATATTTTCGTGTAAGGTGGCGTACTTCTGAAACAGTGCCAAAGGACGAACGAAACCAAAACCAGTTGGAAAGTGCCTCTTTCAATGAAGAGTTGACCGACCTTGTTCCCGAAATAAACCTTCATTCATATGTTTTGAAATAATGTAAGGTTAAATGAATGCTAAAGCCCTCTTAAGATAAAGAGCAGTCCCCTAAACTTATTTTGAAGAAAAAGCTAGATAACACAATTTTCCTCATATTTCTCTTCAAAGTGTCTTTCATTACAATTTATGACTGTACTATTGCATAATCAAGGTAAACCAAGCAGTTATTTCTAGTAAATTTTACATTTGAAGAGAAAAAAGTTGTCACAAGACTCCCAACAGCCAATCATGAAACTGGACAGTCTACTACACTTCTTCAATTTGGGATGGCTATTCTTACCCTTTAAATGCCTGGCAAATATTGGGCTTTGTTTGGTCAAGTTTGTATAAAAATGATAAAATAAGGTAAGTAAAAGGTAAGTATAAGGTTTGCGGGTTTTGTTCTTACGTTGAAGTCCACTTTCGGCTTATAGTTTTCAGATTTGATGGAAATTTATTTTAGTCCCTTATCTTAAAGTGCCAAACAACTTACCCCAAACTACAATTTTGGTACGGGGGTGCCGAAATTCCCAATTGGCTCAGCTCTTTGATTGGCAGCTAATTCAAACAATGCAGAGTACCAAAGCTTATATTACACAGCATGAAGGGTACTGAGGGTGTTTTGATCATATAAATTGAGTTTTTCTGTACTCACTTTGAAGCAATAAACTGAGATTGTATTTGGATGAGGATGAATTTCGGACAATTGTGGGATGGGCCTCAGTAAGAAGGTTAGGGATTGGTACTGTTTGGGGTGAGAGAACTGGGCCTTTTATCAAAATACACAATGTCCATTATCGTTTTCAGTTAACATTCTGAAGAGCAACACTGAGCCAGGGGCGCCACTGGGGGAGGGATGTGCATCCCCAGTCAGGCTCCTTGCCACGAACCTGAACCAACTAGAAATATCCTTGAACTTTCTTTTTCACCCAGAGATAAACTAAAACCGTAGAACATTCCGGGTACTTTGCCCTCTCGGACCCCAACGGGGCTTCCTCTGTACCCAACCAGGGATCTAAAGGCAAGCCCTAAATCTTCTTCGACAGCAAAATATACTTATCACAGTAGAGGATCTTGGAACCACAAAAAAAAGGTGGGGCGCAGGTCAGTTGAGGAGGAATGAATAAATTATTTGGAAGAGAGAGAGAGCAGGACTAAGCGGAGCGCTTTCACTGTTGGCTCGGAGAGGGATGTATATACAAGACAATTTTGACTTTACAAACCCTCCAGATGGCAGGAAATGACACTTACCGAACGAGGGGGGGGGGGGATAAAGTCGGTGTCAATATCTAAGCGGAACGCCATCATCAGTTAGAGGGGAGCGTGCAAAACATTTCGGCAAAAAATAGGCCCGAGATCATCGGAAATGGCCCTTTCCAGGTTACCTAACGTGTATTTCATAAAAAAAAGTAGAAAGGCTAATTGTAAAAAGTAAAGAAAAAAAGTTGTCTGATTGCCTTAAACTGTTAAAAGAGGGTATAAGTTTCTGAATCAAGTAAAAGAAAATCATCAGTTGAGCAGTGGTGTGTCTAGACTTTTTCCGGGGGCAAGCAACCAAATATTCCGAATTTTTTATTTAAGTGTGAACGGCATTTTTATGGGGACGTGATAAGAGAGCGCGAAGCGCGCTCGGAAATTTCTGCCCCTGTTCAGCAAAGTTTTGAAAGTGTGGAGCTTGAATTGAAGAAAATTTTGGAATCTAGGGTCCCTATATAAGGAAATGTGAATAAGGAAAAGTTCGGGATAGCTGACGAATCTGTATTTCTTATTGGTGAGTCTGAGATTGCACAGCTACGAAAGAAAGTTGTTGATTCTGTTATTGTCGCCGGCGTCCAAGTCTTCCTTCCGCTGTTGACGTCGAAATGTAGGGGTTGCAGGAACTTTGGGTCAAGCCCTGGGGTAGGGGTAGTAGACTTAGGGTGGGGTGTGTGGAGGTAACCTTGTAATCCCTTGCAGCTGCCAAAACTAAAAAACAACATGTCACAATGTGACTTCAAAAGAAACAGAGAACAAGTATTTTAAGGTACCACTTCTTTTATTCAAGCTGGCGTTCAAGAGTCAAAATCTTCACCAGCTTCTTCTTCTACTCCTGGGTACATGAACAACATAAGAATGATCTCTCGAAGCCTCTTCTTGATTACAGAAAACCCGGTAAATCTAGTTCCCTTCAATCTGTTGTCTGAAAATTACATGCCCAACTATATCTTTAGAGTGTCAGATACTCAGCATTATTCTGGCCCCCATAAATTTAAAAGCTTCCCCATCGCGGAAGTAGGTGACTGGTTTTGGATTCCAATTTAGCCTAAGTTCCAAAGCTGAAAGTCTCCCTTTAACAGTGACAAAACTGGGCATTGCCCTGTTATGCTGAGTTCCACAAATCTGGGGGCCGTTCCACAAAGAGTTACGCACAATCTTAAGTTTGATTCATCATACTTTAGCCAACAGTAAATCATACTTAAGATCGTGCGTAACTCTTTGTGGAACGGGCCCCTGTTCCTAGTCTAAGAGTTACAAAATTAAATCTTACCAGGCCAGATTAAGACATGTTAGTCCCTGTTCCATATTCCTCTGGTGTACTACAATGAAAAAATGCTTACCAAAGAATTCTCTTCTCTAAAATTCACCAGCTTTTCCCTCTGGATCTTAAGCCCAAATCTCCAGAAGTTATTGACCGCAATTAAGTACTTGGTCTATTTGCTTCTTCTCTCTCTGAAGTCTGTCTTGAATCAATCCTCCTAAATTTCTAACTTCTCAACTTTACTACTTCTGTCCTCCACCATACTCTTAGACACAGAGAAAAATACTATTCATTCATTGGTTAGAGTGATGTAAAACTTTTCTGATTGGCTGGGACCTACCCAGACAGCACTCATTTTGTGAACTAGGTTACTGAACTCAACTTCAACTGCACCTGCAGCATATTATTAAACAGTTTCTTAGAATTTCTCCCCAATTAGAGCAAGCCCATTTGCATCTGCAGAAAGTTATAAAACAGTTCCTCAGAATTTCTCCCCCAGTTAGGGCAGAGGCCGCTGAGCCAATTTTGAAGCGCGGGGGCTAATCATCGAAGCGGCCCAATATTTCCAACAAAATAAATGCAGTTTAAGGAGGACCAAAATGCAGTTTAAGGCGGCCCAAAATGCCCACAGCAAAAAAGTGCGGGGACTAAAGCCCCCCCCCCCAGCCCCTCCCGTCTCCGCGGTCCATGTAGGGCAAGTTTTGCTTCTCATCCTGTCCCATCACCATGGTTTACATATACCCCCGCTTTCTACCCTTTGATCTAAGCCAACAACAGAATTAATTTGGAAATGATTCACCCTTATTGTTTTAAAACGTTGGAAAACACAGAATCTCTACTTCCAGAATCTCACACAATTTAAAAGTTGTTTTGGCTTACCCATCCTGTGAATCAGCCAAGTTCTCATTTCACTGAGCTGCTGAGAGAGCAAAGACCTTTTAGAATTTTTTATAACAATACACAGTGTTATCTTAGACCTATAAATTGAGGCTAAGCGACGACATTTTAAGAGTCGAGAGCAGTGGCGTAGCTAGGATATTTTCCGGGGGGGGGGGGGAGGGGGGGGGAGACAAAGCTCGAAAATTCCCCTAAAACTTTCCAGTTCCGGTTTCAGTATATTTTCAAGGTCAAGGTTCATGTATTTCATTCAAAATACGTAAATTTCTGATAATAACAAGATTATCATGACGTCATGTAATGTTACCTAAGTTAATACATGGCCTACAAGATCCTGAAGCTGCCTACTATATACATAGGATTAAGACAATGTCATCATGGGCCCGTTGTCACCCCATTCCCAGTGATTAATTAGATTAATTTTCCGACCAGATTAAATTGATTAATTGTCTGAACCAGTCCTTTAAAAATAAGGTAAACATCATACGTTTTTCCAGGTTTACAGGGTTATTATGTCTAGGCAACGGTACACTCTAAAAAATATTGGGCAAATATTTGCCCAACTATTTACCAACACTGGGTATATATGTGTCCTCCCAACAATTGGGCAAACTGTTGGGCAAATGGTGTTGGGCAATGCAACTACCCAGTAGTTGGGCACTACTGAATGACCAACTTTTAACCAACACTGGGTATATATGTGTCCTCCCAACTGTTGGGCAACCTGTTAGGCAAATGGTGTTGGGCAATGTAACTATCCAGTATGTTGGGTGCTTGTTTGGATTTCAATAATTTCAATGTAATCTGATATATAATTACAAAGTACCCTAACACATACACCGTTTATCCTCCAAGAGTTCTTTTTTCCAAAAGTCCCCACGACTCTCTGGCGAAGAGCCAAGGGGCGAAAACCAAACGATTACTCCCGGAGGAGTTCTGCTCCCTTAAGGAGCTTAAAGTCCCAAATGGACAAGTACGCCCTCCAAAGGGCAAACACTGAGTGGTCCTGTTCTAGACTAGCTGAATAGAAACAGAAGCCACAACCAAGAGTGGTTGGGGCCCCAGCGACGATGCACTCGGTAGGTAAACAGTGTAGTGTGTAGTTTAAAGTATTAAACTCAATCGTGAACTTTGTATTTCTTCTCTCATTGATTATGTAGCAATGAAAACTTCTTTTTTCTATGCGCCATTGCTCTTAAAGTACTTTCGTCCAGATTTTTACTGCTATTCTACCGTTAGCTTTTTATTTACCAAATACAACCTTATTCAACCATGAGATCTTATAATGAACCACTTATATTACAATAATTATCTGTAAAACAACTGATCTTTAACTAATCATCTGATTGGTCAATTACATATTACCCAACTGTTGGGTACTTTAAAACTTGCCCAACACCTTTTACCAACACCTGGATTTTGCCCAACCTTAATTTGCCCAACAACATGGGTACCCATTTGTTGGGCAATAATTTGCCCATGTTGGGCATTTTGTATTTTACCCAACACTTTTTGCCCAACAGTTTTTAGAGTGTAAGCTATTGCTTTTAACTCCATCCATGGTTAAACACAGAGTAAGATCACTCTATAACCTGCCCGGTACTAGCTTGTAAACGAGAGGCCATTCAATGCTAAAACTTAACCCCCGTCAACCAGTAGGTTGGAAACTGGGCTGTTAAACCATCGGTCTAAACACCCCTAGATTGCAGGAAATGACACTCCCTGTGCCTCATTACTGCATGCTTAAATGCCATATTTTCCTTGTCCTGAAAACTTTTAAGGAGAAAATTTGTTCACAATATATATAAAAAGGAAAAATTGGAAACTCTAAGACCTATCGGTATGTATTGCTGACAGCCTTAAATCGAATATAAATAAAATGGTTGTGGAACGAAAACAAACGGAAATTGTGATAATTAAATGCGGGAATATTTCGTTCACGAGGCTATAATTATGTTACTATTTATTAGCAACGTATTATCTGATAGTGCATCAAGTTGATAAACATAACATTAGCTCAATAATACGTAGGGAACTAGCTCTATGATGGTATCCTATGTTCCGGTCTTATAGCCTGTCAGTGTTGCGCAGTATACGCTGAACTGATCAAAATACCCTGCATGTGTACCAGAGAACATTCACGCTGCTGCAGAGAGGGCATTCATGTGGAACGTGAGTCAAGCGCGCTTCATGCTGCAGTGACACAGATGAGATCTGGGGAAATATGTTGCATGGAAATTCGAGTTATGCATGAGAAATGTTTCACGATTACTTATAGTGAGGAAACTTTAAAGAAATAGGTAAAGGAAGTATTATTTCGTCAACTTGAAATATCCCCAAATTCCACAAATTTCCCCAAAATATTTTCCGGGGGTGGGCAACTTGCCCCAACTGCCCCCCGCCCCCTGCCCCCCCCCATTGGCTACGCCACTGGTGAAGAGCTTCTATTAGGGATAATTTGGAATTCAATGATAGAAAATTAATGGAAATAACATTGTAGTTGCCGATATCACTTAATGATCTGGTGATTTTGTCACTTCCAGAGTTCGGAAAAGTTTACCAACCTGATTTATGAGGGAGCACGACTGCAAGCAGTTACTCAAAATTTCTGGGCGAGAAAAAAATTAGTTTAAAACAAATAATTACAAAAATGAAGCTTTAATTGGAGAAAATTAGGAATTCATGAAAGGAGAGTTGGGAACAGCACACTGTAGTTGACTGATGTCACAAGTTTATGGCAAATTTCCAAATTTTTCCTTTTTTAGATGCCAGGGGGACAATTGCCCCTTGTCCCCCTGTAGCTATGCCGCTGTCATTGAGTATCATTGATTTCTTTATATTGTACATCTTCCACTTCCATAGCAATTTTTCAAGTTGGTTATTTCAAAGCTTGTCGTTGCATGTCAGAGAATTTCAAGTTTCTTGTAGACCCTATTGGGGCTCTTCATAATTGCATAATGAATCAATTTACATTTTAGTGTAGACTGTTTATAATCACGCCTCTTTTAGCTTAATAAATGCATAAATATTAAGTAATTGGTTAAAACCATCAATTATTTTCTGAATTAAAGTATTCTCAATGATGGCCTTAGTATTTAGCAATATGGTCATCAGCCATTTTTTGAATTAAATAATTCTAATATTTTTTAAATGAGACCGAAAGTCGATAAAGCTGAACCGAAAGGAATAAAAATAACAAGAATGATTTTCGAAGTAAAAATCACTGTTATAACCGTATGGAGCTTAAACTGCGGTACAATAAAACTCATCTGGAGAAACAGAAACCAAAGTTGTAACAGAGATAAATCTTCCCCCCCCCCCAAAAAAAAAAAAAAACGTTACGGTGTTTTGGCAATTATGTGCAAAGTCTTTTGCAATTTTGATGGCATTTAAATATATATTCTTTCACTGCATGTAAAAGTCACCTTACCAGAATATGTACGTAAGAAATGGATACCGTATTTACTAAAGTATTTACCTCCTATTTCAAGCAGAGAAATAAACTTATGGATGGTCACTTTCAAAGGTGATAGGCGAGTGAGGATACTGGTGCATATATGTAATATGTTCATATTTTCTGTTACTCCATGGGAGAGTGTACAGAACTGTCGAACCCCATTCATACCTCCCCGTCTATTTTTAGAGAAACTGTTTTATGTTTCAAGCGTGGAGGTTTGTAACCTTTTAGTTTTCCGTTCTTTTAAAGAAGTTTTCATAACAGCATACTTAAATTTTTTAAATAGTTTCAAAATCTGAAGGTTTGTTTTCAAGGAGGAGATATGGTGTACGGTATCCCCTCATCCAATTTCATGGAGGGGGGTGACCCCACCCCGCCCGCCCCATCCCACCTTACCCTCCTAAAACCATGCCTAAAAACCCTATCAAACCCAATCATAAAGAACATAAATCAGAAAATACCTTCCGATGAAGTTATTTGGTAGGTTCCTCTTAAAACTGAATATGGTCTGTTTCTGCTTGGTCTAACGGTAAGAGCATCCACCTCTCACGCGGAACTTGGCCCGGGTTCGATTACCAGGTAGAGTCATACCAAAGTCTCTAAAAAAGGAACCTACTGCCGTTGTGCGTGATGTTCCGCATATAAGCACTGGAGTAGGGAAAATAAGCCAGTGATCCACAACTGGATAATAGGCCGTGGCCGGCTCGACTTGAACCAAAAGGTTCTAAACTGGGCCGTAAAACTCCATCTAACTAACTAGCAAATTTAAAGCATCATGCAGGAAGAAAATTCCTCTGTGACAAAGTGACCGCTCACTAATGTAATCCCTCCATTGAAAAGCTTGTGCTACGGACAGGGATGTGCAGGTAGTCGGATTGTCTGGTGCGGTGATCAATAATTGCAAAATTGGTGCCAAAAAATTGTTCAAAGATTGTTACCATTGATTGCAATGAGATCGGTAATCTAACTTGGCCAGATTCATGCTAATGAGGTCAGTGAATTAAGGTAAATGAAGAGATTTAAATAAAAGATTGGTATAATTATAATATCCTGAGAGGGTAATATCATGTCTAATAGCTCATTTTCGAAAAATTATCAGCTTATTTAAGTCCTTTTGACTGGACCCTGATCAGACTTTCTAGAGGTATAATTAATAATTGATACAAAGACCTAAAAATATGTCTAGGTAAAATGTGCTTTAACTGTGAAAATATCCCTAACCCCTTTGCTACTAGTCTAGATAAGTGATTAAATATGGGAATATAATGAGAGAAGCGCTATTAAGCAATATGACTCAATAAATAGTTCTATTTAAAGCATCATAGTTATGTAGATGAAATAGTTCACCCTTTTCTTGAAGAGGGAAGGTCAGGTTCCCCGGCCGCCTACTAAATCCTCCCCCATCATGAAACTGAATTCCTCACCCAGAAATCCAGATTACTTTTTCCACTAAACTCCCAACGTGACTTTGCCAAGTTTGCCCCAATGAAATCTTCCTAATAGGTTCCTTCCCAGGCCCTAAAGGGCCCCATCTCTTTTAAAGCAAAATATAATTGTCACGTTTACATGCAAACTGAAGATAGGCTAAAATACCAGAGTTTTCTGGCCTAGAACGGCGTCTTCCCTTGGGACCTATGCGACCCCTACCAGCGAGAACTTTTGCTTCCCCTTCAGCTTTGTGTTACTTTCCAACCACAAAAAGTTCCTTTGCTGTCAATCATTTTCCCCCACCTATATTTTGTATCACTGCTTCTTGCGTTGGAGCTCCCCGCCCGTCCTTCTTCAGCACTGGTTTCGACCACCCCGACCAGATGACCTTGTATCAGGGAGATAAGAATTTCAACATACCTCAAGGGCAAGGGCTTCCCTTAGAGTCATTATGAAAAATGGACTACCCTCGGCCAAGTAAATACCGATTGGATTGACACAAATCACTGTAAGTGGGCGTGGAAAACTACCCGAACCTCACGATATTATGATAACCGAGGTATATAGATCCAATCAAAACCCCATAATGAAAAGGATTTAATAATCAATCAGAAATAGTTTTCAACAGAATATAAGACAACATGAAATGCAAAAAGCATGAAATGTCTGTTGCTGTTTTCAAAATGAATGCAATTTTGAAAGAGACTCAAAAAATGTCGCTCTGAGAGGTAGTAGTACCACCAAATAATTGGAATTCTGGATGGGGCACGAGTGTTTCGTTTAATAACAGTATGCGCCCTATACACTGACTGTACATGTGTAACCAGGCATTTACAGACTACTAGTGTAGCCGAGTACATGCGGTTATGATTTGAGCACAGTACAACTTACTGTATTGTTACTGCATTTACGTATAGCAGCTTGCGTATGCTCCGGGCTCTAGCCTACGTGCAATTTTTCAACACCCATTAGAGCAGCACCTGAAAAACTTGTTCGGAAGAAGAATTTGATTTTCTTTTGAGAGTCTTACTTCGAAATAGAAAGCTATGGAAAGGACCAGTTATAGTGGTAAGGCCAATTGTTTAGTATTGTACTATGGTAGCATAGTAAGTGGTACTGTAGCCTAACTTGGCTTAACTTGAGCAAGGGGCCTATCTAAGGCCTAACATTAGGCCTAGGCCTAGTCCTACAGTCATGACATAAGCTCTAGGCCTAACTGAACGTAAATAAACCTAACGCGGTCTAATTTACTATTTAGGCCTTATGTCACTATGTGCTCTGTTGGGAGGGTTGTGTATCGGGCATAGGCCAACTGGCCACACCGGAAAGTGCATTTGCCATACACCAAAGAATCATGCCAAGGTGGAGGTGTTTGGAATTATACGCCACACCAATTGTTGCAATTGTCTGCCAACTGTTGTAGTTTTCCCTGTAGCTAGCAGTAGGGTACGCCATACGCCAAATTTGTTGGCGTACATTTCCGTACACCAAAGATCTTTCTGTGAAAGGCCCTCCATTCCAGTATGGCCAACTGGCTGACTGTAACGTTAGGCCTAGCCTAGCTCCCAAGACCCAAAAGGGTAGATTTGAATCCAACTCCACCCCGGAAAGTACATTTGCCATAGGCCAAAGAATCACGCCAAGGTGGAGGTGTTTGCAATTATACCCCACACCAATTGTTGCTATTGTATGCCAACCGTTGTAATTTTCCCTGCAGCAGCTGAGTACCCTGTACGCCAAATTTGTTGGCATACATTTCTGTACGCCAAAGATCTTTCTGTGAAAGGCCCTACTTTCCAGTATGGATCCCACTCTGATCTGGCCATTGGTGAAGCAGCTTGGGAACTTACAAGGGGAAGGGGACATTTGAGGAAGGAGTGTCTCCCTTCCCTAGCCTATTCAAAAAATTTTAGTTTTAAAAGTGTCTAATGTTAGGCTAGGCCCTACATGAAAAGTTATAGCACTTTTTTGACATATCACAATTCTTTAGGTAGGCTAGTGCCCCCCCCCCCCCCAATATTTTGGGTACAACTATATAATGCCCTGCCAGTAAGAGACCTCACTTTGCCTCCGGAGTCACTGCAACTTCACCTCCACTCAAAAGTGGAGGCTCAGTGAAGTTAGTAGATTCTTCACAAATGTTCACAAAAATATGCATCATTATTTTGTGCTGCAAATTAATGCAAATTGAGAAATGGTCACTGCGACTGCACCTCCACTCAAAAGTGGAGGCTCAGTGGACTTAATAACTTCTTCACAAATATTTACACACAATTGAATTTGGGAACTAGATGAGAAACGAGCAGTCACAGTGAAGCTTATAAAAGTGAAAAATACACGAATTTAGAAATGGTGACTGCAACTTTGCCTCTACTCAAAAGTGGAGGCTCAGTGAAGTAAGTCAATTCTTCACAAATATTCACACAAATAGTCAAATATGACTTTGTACTGCAAAATAATGGAAATTTAGAATTATTCACAGTGACTGCACCTCCCTCAAAAGTGGAGACTCAGTGGACTTAATAGCAAAATGAAGCTCATTGGACTTAGTAAATTCTTCACAAATCGTTACACACAACTGTACTGTGAAACCAGAAGATTTACTTTGGGTTGTTCACAGTAGCATTCAATTGTCTGAAAAGCCACTGTGACTACGCCTCATTTTTAAAAAGGTGTTTGTAGCCGGTGGCGGGGTATTCTATAGTTACTTCATATTTTGAGAACTAGTATTTTTTTTTGCGGTAACCTAGGCCTAGGCTTAAAAAATGTTGTAGGCCTACTGTAACTGATTGCCACAAAATTATACAGATACTCGCAAACGTTCAACTATTGTAACCTTTCAAAATCATTAATATTCAGTAGTTATTGTTGCCATATATTTTGGGGAGGTAAAGTTCCTGAGAGGGCATATGGCCTTTTTCTAACTTCACTTCATAACCTGATATGCAACAGTAGGGACATTTAGTCCATGTAGCGCAAATGCAGACATTGGATGACAGACTACAAGTACAAGAAAGCCATTATGTTTTGGACCGTGACTTGAAAACTTACGAGGAAAAAAGTCATGAAGTAAAAGCAACAGTTCACAGTTTTAGTTTTTTGATAACAGAGATGTTAACCATGGGTGGAAAAAATCAGAAAGCTGGGAAGCTTCCTGTGAAATTAACACATCAGGAGGAAAGTTTTGGCAATAAGAGGGCTGTTTCCCTTTTCTATACAAAAAAGTAGGCCTATTGAAAGAATTGTGGGAAATTTTACTCCCCTCCTGTGAAATAATTTCATTCCCTTTAAAGGGCCAAACCTCTCACCCCAAACTACAGTTTTGGTATCCCGTTACTGAAATTCTCAATTGGCTCAGCTCTTTGACTGACAGCTACTTCAAACAATGCAGAGTGCCAAAGCTTACATTACACAGCATGTATGGTATTGAGAGTGTTTTGATTATATACTGTAAAGCCCTGAAGCAATAAACTGAGATTGTGTCTGGATGAGGATGAATTCCAGACAATTGTGGGAGGGGCCTTAGTAAGAAGGTAAGGAGAATTGGTACTGTTTGGGGTGAGAGAACTGGGCCTTTAAGATTGGGAATTGAACATTTTTTCCAGTCCTGATGTTAACTTCTTGCCTTCCACACGTAACACCTCAAATTGAACACGAAAGAAAAGTTAGGTAAATTGTCATATTTCAACCAATGATTAAAGTGCTCTCATCCATCTTTGTGTTTAGAAGGGAGTTGCCCCTTAGGGCAACTCCCTCCTCCCATTAGCCCAGCTACTTTTATGTATGTATGACATTCGGGGGCCAAGTGATTTCCAATATTAAAATTTGTCAATGAGTGGAATAGTCTGCCAGAATGGGTAAACTCTGTGCAATGCTTTTAAGGCTAAATTAATGTAAGTTCTTCCTTGGCTGTAGATTATGATTAAACAAGTTTCAGTAGTGACTGGGTTAGAACTTTGCTTGTTTGGCGTATTTGGACGGCAGGGCATTTCATTAGACCTTTGCCCTCCTTTGCCCTTAAACCTGTCATGTTTTATGTTTCTTTGTACATCTTGCATGGCATTCTAGCCATGGAAACACAGTCAGTAGACTGATAAGAACATTTGTTTCTTGAAAAACTCAGGGACAACCCACGATGGAACCTGCAGAGCAGGCATTAATTGAACTGCTTTTGTAAGCAGCATTGCACAGAGTCATTGCATACAGATACCTGATACGAAGGTTAGCCAATAACAATGTTGCAATGTTCAACCAACATACTGTGCTTGTACCTCAGCTACCAAGGACTGTATACGAGTATCCCGTTTGCATCCCAAGCTGTTGAAAGTGCTGCTGATTGTGAGATACTGTATGATTTTTGGTTTTTGTACTGTAAGTTTACTGATAAGCTGAATTGTTTATAATTTGTGTTATCATCTAGCAATGATACTACAGAGATTTGAAATACAGGATTTTTAAACGGCTGGGAGGGTCAGTGGGTTTGGGTGTTCAAATGGGGGTCAAACCTGCAAAATGCGGGTCACTTGGGAGATATGGTCAAGCCTCTGTTTAGGGTCCTAGGTTAGGCTATCAAGTGCAATTTTTCATTCTATTGGTATATATCTCAGTTAATTGTAGGCTAACATGAAACCTCCTAGTATGCTAAAAACTAATCCCCCTCCCAATGTTGCGTCAAAAAGGGTGACTCTGTGCCACACACTGAATACACAATAAGGATGTGAAATGTAAATTTGTGCACTATTTTTCTAAGTGTGCACCTACGTACATCAGTCCATTAAAAGCTGGAATTCTGGAATTCTTGTGTGTGGCTGATGGACAGCATTTTGTACATAAGCATCCAGGGGAATTTTACATGCGTCTGAAATATTAGAATCCGGTTAAGTGAAAATCCTGAACGAATAACAGGTTTTTTGGTTTTGATTGAGTGAAAAAAGTTGATTTGAACTGTGTTACCCTTGAGTAATTTTTGGTTCACTGATTAAAGTTGATCATTGGATCATTATTGTTTTACTGTAGGTGATTGAATTGATTGCCTGATTCTGGCCAGCATCTTAATAATGATGACCACTTCTAAGGCTTTATCTGAGGACTTACTTAGGGAAGGAAAACTTTTACAATCCAGACCTGACTTCTCCTCAGCTGTGCAAGGCCTTCCCTCTCTCTCCTCAAATTCATACTGGCAGAACTTTCCAAAGGAGAAGGAGACAAAGGGTGGGGGGTTGGGGACTTATAGCAGAGGAGGAATCCTGCCAGTCTTGACTTGAAAAACTTCTTTCCCCAAGTACAGAAAGTTTTCTAAAACATTAGAATTGGTCTTCTTGAAGCCATCAACATTATTTGTTTGACATGCAGCATTCATCTGTCTCATTATTTAAGTAAAGTACAATAGTTTTGGGTTAGTTAGATAGATGGGGTTTCAGATTTTTAACAATTGGTCTCAGTCAGTATCAGTAAGCCATGGCCTTTTTTCAAGTTATGGCTCCCTGGCTTATTTTTTCTACAGTACTCTTTTGCTTGTGCTGAGCACCAAGAACAATGACGGTACTGTGCAGTAGGTTCCAGTTCTACCTTCTTGGTTTGACCCAGTCACGAGTGGAACTCCAGACCATCTGGTTGCAAGCAGTACAGTATTTTGTTGAAGAAATCAACTTTAGTGACAGAAATTTGTATAAAGGGAGTGAATGTGCTGAGGCTGAATGTACAGTATTCATATTCGGCTCAGTGAGAGTGGAGAAAGCATTGTATGTTAGGTGTACTGTACATGCATAGGTACTGCATGTTCTGTCCATGCTGGCTGAATACCCATACATGCAGGAGTTTAGACCCCTTCCTACAGTACTAGCAAAACTTACACATTTACATGGTCAAGGTAGTTTTGCAGTATGCTAACCATAGATGTGTGTTTATATGTTTTTTCAACTGAATTTTTGACTCCCCATCATTTAGCACTTGAAATATCATCATCTGTGGCCTCTACCTATACCCACCCAATTTTAAAAGTGGCACTATTTTGCAACATTTACTGGAATTAAGGTTCTATCAGGGCAAGGCCATTTTCCCATCAGTTTCATGGGTAGGCCATAGGAACTGAGAGGGCACTAAGGCTGAACAAGTAATTTTGTACTGACAACTTAATCTCACGGGTAGGGCACAGAGACCAAATGGCCTTGATGGTCATTGAGTTTTATACTGTAGGGCAACAAAATAAAAAAATAAAAAATATGAAGGCTATGGCCTTTGTGGCCTTGGATTAATTTCAGCCTTGAGCTAGAATAAATGGCAACCTACAGTTATTGAGGGAAACATATTCAGCAATCTTGCCAGCAAACAATATACCATGGTAAACCATATGGAAAATTATGATGTATGGTCACGTTAACCAGTGTACATCATGTTACAGTACATCATATAAACCATGGTTTTTTAGCTGGAGACTGTACAGTATTGACATGCAGCTTCTGTAGGGAGATAATGCAAGTACGGTAACTGTATGAGTGAGTATCAGAATGATTTTTTAAAGGAAAGACAGGATCAAACACAGTGTAGAACTACAGGTCCAAATCTTGGTGCAAATATTACCAAGAGACCTAACATCAATGTTAACTGTGTAGACAGTAAAGTTACCACATTATCATGTTACTTCAGTTAGTCATATCAATGTTTGCATTGTGTAAATTGCCTCAAGGTGCAGCATGCACATGAATGTTACATTATCTGTATTCATTTCTCTCCAAGCTTGTACTTGAAGGACAGTACCATACTAGAAGTGCAGTATGGTGCTACAGCATAGCAGAGCATTTGCTGGTAAATCACTGGTACCAGCAATTACTGTTGTAGTTAAGCGAATCACACTTTCCATTGAACTATATTAATCTGTAAGTCATTGTTTCAGTTACACTTTATACACTATACAGGGAAAATGCGTTACATCACCAACGAAAGTAATTCTAAAGGTTACAATGCTTGCCTTCCTGTTTTAGCTTAGTTTTCCCAGTAACAGAGAATGAGGAACAGTGAACAGTGCTTGTATTTAAAAGGAAATATTGCATTTGAAATGTTCCAAAAGACCTGTAGCATTCAAAGAAAATAGCTCAAAACATTATCAAACAGTTCATTGTCAACCATACACAATAGCTTCATCTCCTCAAAAAATTATGAACAAGAAGAGTGGAAGTTGCATGATTTGAAATTTTGAAAGTTTTGGTGAACGAATTACGTATTCTCATAAAAAATTGAATTTCAGTCTGAAGGAAACCTACAGTATATCTTAAAAAGAAGACCACCATACTTCATTACTGTATTTTTAATCATAAATTTATCATTCAGTTTCAATAAATATTGGTTTAAAAACCAATATTTTCCTTTAAG
This sequence comes from Holothuria scabra, assembly GCA_037179385.1. Lineage (NCBI taxonomy): Eukaryota > Metazoa > Echinodermata > Holothuroidea > Aspidochirotida > Holothuriidae > Holothuria > Holothuria scabra. The sequence continues at coordinate 31,751,875 of CM074190.1, forward strand.
GGATTGTTGCAGAAATGTGTGCAACTGCCCTGCCATGCTGCTGGACAGCAATTCTCTCCCCCTGTGGGCTGGTGGTTTAGAATATGCCCCCGGTATTTCCAGTCTGTCATAAAAAGTGACTAAAAGTGGTGGACTTTAGCTGCATTGTAGGCAGCTGAATGCATTGTTATGAGTTGATATTTTTGATAAAAACTAAATTTGTACCTTAGTCATACACCTCTGAAGGCAGGGTTTCTTTTTTTGCTTATTTTATTAGAAATGAAGTTTTTACAAAGGGTTAGGCTCATCAGCAGGTTTGGGTCTCAGATGAGGAACAAACAGATTAAATGCAGGTGACTTGGGAGATACTGGGTAAACTTGTTGGTATTTCCACCAAAAGATGACCATTGGAGATTGGACACACCATAACTTTGTCATTTACTAGAAGTGTGTTTTAAGGGAGGGGGGATTGTACATTCCAAGTCAGTCGGGGGAAAATCACTCAGTCAGGGTATTTACAGGTTCAAGGAAGAGGAAAAGTTTGAAGAGACACACTGAGCATTCAAACCTTAACCACACACCAGCCCCTGTGGGGGCAGAAAAATGGTTGTCAAAGCTAAAAAAAGGGGCCTTGAAAATTTGTATAGCACAAATAGTCTGACGTGAGTTGGTTGCCAAGAACTGAAGTAAGTGCAGAAAAGAAAAAGAATAAAGGTCATCAAGATCTATGCTGGTCAAGGGAATCACAGGTTGTTTCCCCCACCTTCAAAATCCTGCACATGCCACTGTTGTTCACATTAATGTACAGTATCAATTCCAGTTGCAAATAAAACCCTTTCTATTGTTTCCTTTGAACACATACGGTAGTGTGGCAAATCAGAAAGCCACAACAGGGAAACCACATTGTGAAGGCTTCAGTAGTAACATGGTTGAACTGAACGGACCTACAGTAATGAAGTTCTTCAGGCTAGATCAAAATAACATTTTGCAAAAGGCTTGTTTGAAAAGTTTTGAGGTAGGAAACAAAAAATCATTTTGGTGTAAACTTTTTCGTCAGTTTTTGTGTATAGTGTGATTTTATCTAGAAAATATGAGATCTAACTTTCGCTTTACAAGGTGAAAGTGTGATTGCAATTACTATATGCAATACCTGTTTGGTTCCACAAATTTTAAAACTAAAGGTTAGCAGAGCTTTTTGATTTATTTAATGTTTCAGTTTGTGTAATTCATATTATTACAGTGGCTCAATCCACTAGTGTGCTGAGAGTAAAAGAGATAAAATAGTACTGTAAAGGAGAACTATCAAACTGTAGGGGAGTTAATCTTACTGTCATTTCAGAATCATACTGTCTTGGCAGATTTATACTGTTTTGGCAAAATCATACTGTTTTGGCAAAATGTACTATTTTGGCAATATCATACTGTATTGGCAGAACCATACTGTTTGGCAGAATCATACTATTTTGGCAAAATCATACTGCTTAGGCAGAATCATACTGGGAGAATCTGTTCAAAAGGTTCTATCCTCTTTGCTTCCTTTTGAATGTCTTTTTAAATTTGCAATAAGGTTTTGTATTGGGATGTTTGTGGGAGGTACTGCATGATTTGACAAACTAAAGGGCTATTTTTATCATTTTCCCTTTTTGCAGTTATCCCGGTACTGTATCGACAGCCTCAAACCAAGAAGCCTGCAGGAAACAGGTTTTTTGGTTAAAGGCCTGTACTTTGTTTTAACTGTTATGTTCCTAGGTTGGCACTATTCTTAAGTGTTTCCTCTGGAAGCCAGTGTCCTATTGTGTACATGTTTAAAGAGAAAATGCAGTAGTGTGCCCTGTTTCTTTAATTGGTTATTGAGAGTCATGTGATTTCTTTCCTCAAATGTGAAATGTGCTATAAAGCCTTACTGCTTGGTTTACCTTGATTATGCAATACTGAAGTTTTAAAATATCATGAAAGATACTGCACGTTTTAGGGAAATGAAAATGAAAGTTCAATTGTTAGATTGAGCCATTGCTTCATAATAAGTTTGGGGTGACTGTTCTTGACCTTTTATGTAGCATGATACAGGCTGTCAGATTTCACAGGAACGATTGTTCCTCATCGCGTAGTGGTCCCGTGATGATTAAATCACGGACCCAAAAATTGGTTACCACCAATCAGTTACCACCCATGTATTTTGTAGCAGAACCCAAAAGTGGGTTACCATGGGTTACCATGGTGAAAAATGACAGAACCCACAAATGGGTTCCTGTGATTTTTGAAATCCAATGGCTTGATGATACCAGATTTCCTAGAATGTCTTTTCATCTACAGTAAGTGTGTATTACATACTGTAGCCCTTCTTGCTGGCTGCATGGGCATTGTATACAGAGAGAGTAGTAGGGAATGAACCAGGGAGTGATTGGTACAGCTGATCAGTCCCAGGGATCATGACTTTTGTAGGTGGAAAAAGTTGGGACACTGGGAGTAGCCTTCCCAGGAAATTTGGGTCTCTGGAGGAAATTTTTCCTCTTTGGTACATGTAAAAATTGGGAGATGTGGACAATATGATTTCCTTCCTGGAAAATAAACATTTTTCCGTCCCTGATGATTTTGTTCAAATTTATGTGCAACTTCAAGTCGGACAGTTTCTAACATGTTGAGGGTAGCAAGTGAATGCAGCCAGTGCCAAGTAATAGGTTGAAAAACAAATTGGCAATTTGGTCATGTACAGTATTATATACCAGCTCTGTAAAGAAGAAGAAATATTTTGATATACATAACAAAGTTCTGATAAATGTACGTAGCTTGTCATTTCTAACTTCAATAACATCTTTTAAACGCATTACATTAAAGTTAAATGGTTAAACATTTTTTGCATTCAGTAATCTGCAATTGTTTTCAGCAAAAACTGCACACAGTATGTACAGTAATACTGTGCAGAAGATTGGTAGATTTCCTGTACAGAACATTAACATGGTACAGTACAGAATCTGTTTATTTTCTGTGATTGGTGCTCTGGCCACAGGGGACTTACGGAATTGAGTTTCTGTTGGCACTGCAGTAAATAGGGCTTTAATTCAAGCAATGCAGGCTTGCAGAATTATCGGCTGCATGGTATACGTGAAATACAGAATGGTTGATATGACCTTAACAGCTTGAATCAAATTATGAGGTATTATTACTGAGGGAATAAGACAACAGATGATGAATTAACGTGGCATTTGTAAGGGGCCCCCACATGACTTTGGCTTAATGGTGAAACATTTAGCTATGAGAGCAGCTTATATTGATACTGCTGTACACAAATAATTCTGATATCACACCACCGAAGGACTAGGACCCCAAGGGTGCTAAACCATGACAATTGGACTATTTGAGTATGTTGAACATGTGAGCAATGCTCAACAATGGAGTTAAGTGCTGAAGTGGGTACTGTGTGTGTGATGAAGCTGCATACTGTACATTAAGTATGTACTGTACTGTAGTTCTGTACGAATGGCTTGTGTTGAGTTTAAGGATTCTATGTAATGGTATGTGCGACAGACATAAAACTTATCTACTGTAGACAACACATATGACACAGTACTGCATCATCAGGGAGTTGGTTGGGTCAAACGAGATGTATTTTTTGCAAGGGGCCAGAGAAGGTATTTCAATAATTCTAGGTCAGAGGTCAAGTAGTTTTATATGAGTATTTTGTCTAGTAGGGAAATTTGCATAATTTGCTTATAGTCAGGAGGTCAGGAATTCGAGCCCTGGCTGGGTCATACAGACTTAAAACTAAAAATGTAGCTTATTGCCATTATGCTTGGTGCTCAGCACAAGCAATGGAGTTGGGAAAACAAGCCAGCGAGCTACAACTGGGAAAAAAGCAGTGGTTAACTTGACTTAAACCAATTGGTCAGAATGTGGGCCATAAAATAACAAACTTACTCAGAGAAAAATCCTATTTTTAGGATTAAAATAGGTTTTTAAAACCTATAACTATAAGGTATATGAGGATGCAGGATGATTAGTTGTTCAGCTTAAGGCAGTATTTCAGCATCCTTCATTTCAAGAAATAAATTTAGCTATTTTGCTATTTAATGATTTGAAAAACAATTTGTTCACCCAAACTTGGGAAAATTTATAAAACTCTTTTAATGCAAAGTATTTAGAGAGAATTAAAGCTATTGTTTGCGATTATTGTTCGGATTAGATGGTTCAATTATGGTTAACTTTACAGCTACTTTCTCTGTATGCAATGCAGATTTGAATGCAACATTTTCCCAAATGATTTTCCGTGAACGATTTTCCTCTTATGTTTCAGTGCGTTATTTCTCTCTATGTTGCAGCACAGGTGAGAGTGCAACATTTCCTTCTATGTTGCAGTACACCATTTTCAGTTATTTTGCAGTACAGGTGAGAGTGCAACATTTCACTCTATGATGCAGTACACCCCTTTCGGTTATTTTGCAGCATAGGTGAGAGTGCAACATTTCCCTCTATGTTGCAGTACAACATTTTCGGTTACTTTGCAGTACAGGTGAGAATGCAACATTTCACTCTATGTTGCAGTACACCATTTTCAATTATTTTGCAGTACAGGTGAGAGTGCAACATTTCACTCTATGTTGCAGTACACCATTTTCCTTTATGTTGCAGTACAGGTACTGACTGTAGCAAGTTTCTACCGCAAAGGTAATTCAATTGTGTCGTCATACAGATGTACAGAATGCAAATGGCATGATCACAAAGTATCTAAAACGAACATCCTCAGAATGAGTTACAGTACTGTAAGTATATATGTATAGTATTCAACATCTCATGTACATCAACACAAATGCCTACTAGAGGAAGTTTGGTTACATTTCAGGTTTGCATCTTAGTCTTCAGCATGCTGATATGTTACAGGGTAGGAGTTTACAACATGAGTAAACACATCCTGTTCTCAAGTTAAGCTTTACATTTACAAGCATGCAGAGTAACTTCCAAAGGGCAGTTATTTCGCCCCCTTCCCCAGACAACTCTTTTTCCCTCGACATACTTTTAACCCCTCCCACAACTGTCTAAAACTCATTATGGTCCAGACACAATCCTGATGTTGTTATTGCATGCAAAGCCCTAAAGTGTTATTAGAACACCCTCAGTACATCATGTGTCATATGAGCTACAGTAAGTGCACATTTTTTTAATTTGATTATAAGTTTCAAGCCAATGGTGAATTTCTGTAGACTCCAGCAAAAACTGTAGTTTTGGTTTAATGACTGCCCTGAACTTACAGTCAGCACTGAAATGTTTGTTTTCATAAATGTAATGAAAGGTATGTGTGGGTTAAACCAGATGAAACCTACAGTGTAAGGTTGATTTTGAAAACAAGCTGGGAGAAGTTGTTGCTGTCTGACAGCCTTTAAGCAAGTACAGTAGCAGGGTTGACAGTTAGATTTAGATTTTTTCGGCAAGAATATACAGGTTAGCTTCTTCTTATCCTAGTCCTAAATTTAGCGTCATACTAGTAGTTCAGTGCTTGTAATATTGGCACCTAAATGTTTCACATTGCTGCATATTCCATGACAGCTACGTTAGGAAGGAGAGAGATAGACAAAAACACAGTACACTTGTTCATACATTACATAAAATGACCAGATATTGTATCCGTTGTGTAGCAGAATATTGATTAGATGTGTCCCGCTCACACCATACAGTAGTTGTAAATAAAGCTCTCTTCTTTCAGAAGGCCAGGTGGTTCTATTAAGCAACTAGTCAACTACACTGTTTTTCACAATGCATAGTGTTCTACTGTAGGCTGTTGATTGATTGGCAGGCAGGAGAATTAATTTGCAAAAATCACTTCACTGTTTGCTATTTTGAACAAAGCAGAGTAATTATGTATCTAACCAAAATTGAAGTACTGTACATGCACATGACGAATGAAAACTTCCATTTGAAAGATTTGAATTCTGGCAAGATTTCTACAACAAATATTTGGTATTCCAGCAATGTTTTTTGTATCAATGGTCAAGTCAATTTTGATTCTGAAATAAATTTTTCTTAGAGGCATAATTAAGGAGATAATTTCCTTATAAAGTGATGTTTCTGAGGCTCTAAGCACAGGGACTGTGATCATGTATTGATTAGATGAAACTATGTGTGATAAATCTCAGCCAATATCTCTCACAAATCTTTCCCTTCCAAAACTAGCTGATGCCCATATCAACAATCATTTTAAATTGTAGGAAACATGCAGCATGTGCTACAATGTGGAAATATAAAAGGTTACATGTACAGTATGGGTTTTTAGTGCTGGTGGAGACAATGTTGATATCCAGTGTACATGTGATTTTAGCAATTTCCATGTTCCTTCCCATCACAATTTATTGTCAAATGATCGCATATATTTTTGTGATTGAACTACACTGTAAAAGTACTAGGCCTACAGTATGTATTTTTGTGTACACTGACACTCCATGACCTCCTGGACAGAAGGGTGTGGGGTCAACATAATGAATAACTGCAGTTTCTGTACCCCAACTTGAATAAGTGTGTGTACAGAGTATATTGTCCTGTTTGATGATTGGCTTTTGAGAGTCATGTGGCAATGTCTCTTAAACGTGGAAGTTAACATGGGTAGCAGCTTGGTTTACCTTTTACTGTGAAATGTTGAAGTCCTTAAATGTTTTAAAAATAGTAAAGATTTGCAGAGTTATAACAAGAAAATTGTGAAAACAGTAGTAAAGATATTTTAAAAGATCTTTGCAGAGTTATAAGAAGAAAAATGTGAGATTTAACTGTTGCTTTAAAATATAAAATATGTTGTGGTGACTGCTCTTGGCCTTTAAGGTTTGTCTACTTTCAAACCTTCAAGGAAGTACTCAAATGCATCTCTTATAGTGCACTGTACCATGCTTACTGATGTGTTCAAAGCATTGCTTGGAATTCGGTAGTTAACCACCAATGTGGGCTCTAGCTTAAAATACTGTCCAGTACTTTGGCAAGAAAATCCTTTCAATCTGTTGGCTTACAGTAAGTTGTGAAAGTCACTAGTGTCCAACTGAATTACAGCTACTGTAGACTGTGGATAATACTTCATAGAGTGTGCTTTAGAGTTCTTAAGAGAGCAAAGGATTTACTGTAAGTACAGTTGCCATCTGGGTGTAGGAGATGACTAGAATTTTTTTCATGCTTGCAAATATTACAAAAATTTTTTTGAAAGGTTGCCTCTGGAAGCAGTTTGAGGGGCTGTAACAGAGGTTACAGGGAACCCCCCTCCCTTGTCTCACAGTGCTTCATTTTGTGACTCCCTTTGAAGGAAAACAAATGAGCATGTTTATGTTTGAAACAATGACCAATACAAAAAAACATAGCAGGCAATTTTACTTGTCTTTGCTCACGCTGTGTAGGAAACTGCACAACATGAGAGGTAAAAGGTTCATGGTTATGCTACTGATAATCATTTCTTGGTGGTGAGAACAGGAATTTTAGAGCAGTTTTATCTATTTCTTCTTCAAGACTACTGCTAACTGATCAGCTTTTTCAACTTTTTTTCATTAGACATTCTGTTCCTGAAACATCACATGCATAATTCAGTTGACTGGTAGTAATACATGAATGCACATTCTTTGTAGAATTCCAGCAACAATTGAGACATTGCAATAGACTCTTGCACATACACACTCTTTCGCATGTATTTGGAAAATGTTTTAGATAACCAGATGCCCAGATTGTGGACAAGATTTGTAGAAACAGTGAATTGGTTGTCCTTCAGACAACCTGGAGCCTGATAATCTATATCCCTCCTCTACTTACCTCCTGTTCACCTAATATGTAATATCTGAAAACTCAAGGCCCATTCTGCAATTTTTGGTTTCAATTTAAGACAATATTATATGCAGGAAACAGTAGAGGTGATTCTGCAGATAATATTTTGTTCGCATAACTTGTGAATTGAGTGCAGGTATAGCACAATCACACACCTTGGTGCCAAGTTGCCAACATTGTTCCAAGGTACAATTGGTATGATAGTAGGGTGACGGCATATGATATTCCTCTGCCAACACTCATGCGAAGACGGTTTCACATTTGAACTTACCGTATCGTCGTCGGACGTGTATCGTCATCTGACGCGAGTATAGAGCAACAACAGTGGCTGTTTATTACTTGCTCCCTCCCTACAGAAATAGACATATCTTACACTAGCTCTGAACTAGCACAGCCTCGTACACTCACTACTCTGCTCATGCACCCATGTGTAACCACAAACGACTTTTCATGCAATTCAGTCACGATACATAAAAAATCTAGGTGTTGTAGGTTTCACTGGCTTTGCATGTAGACTGTTGTGATCTCTTTCATTACGCGGCGTGCGGTAGCACTATAATTAGCTGGGGAGTATGATACCCGACTAGATATGCGTTTAGCTCTGACTGGCTCAGAAAAATTGATGAGTCATGGTGGCAACTCCACATTGTGGATCGTCCTGTCATGTGTTCCAAGGTGCAGTACAATCAGTAAGATGGTAGGGAGCCTGAAAATCTGTAATCCCCCCTCTACTTACCTCCTGTTCACGTATGTAATTTCTGAAAACTCAGGCCTGTTCTGCAATGTTTGGTTTCAATTTAAGACAATATTATATGCAGGAAACAGTAGAGGTGATTTCTGCAGATGTTTTGATTGCATAACTTGTGAATTGAGTGCAAGAATAGCACAATCGCAGCCCTTGGTGCCAACCCTGTTCCAAAGGTGCAATCAGTATGATAGTAGGGAGCCTGAAAATCTTTATTCCCCCTCTACTTACCTCCTGTTCACCTAATATGTAATCTCTGAAAACTCAAGGCCCGTTCTGCAATTTTTGGTTTCAATTTAAGACAGTATTATATGCAGGAAACAGTAGAAGTGATTCTGCAGATAATATTTTGTTCGCGTAACTTGTGAATTGAGTGCAGGTATAGCACAATCACACACCTTGGTCCCAAGTTGCCAACATTGTTCCAAGGTACAATTAGTATGATAGTAGGGTGACGGCATATGATATTCCTCTGTTTGATAATTTGTCACTTTGCGTGGGGGTGCCTGGGATTTGAAGTTGGAGAAAATGGTAAACCCCTTCCAAAATTGTAGTTTGGGGTGAGAGGACTGGCCCTTTAAACCTTACTGTTAGTTAGCAGAATGGGAAGTGTCTGGGATGAGCAGATTAACCTTTAAGAGGGGGTTATTAAGACATCCTTATTGTCAAAACCAGGATGTAGGTAATGTAACAAATCCCTGTCCAGCATTATTTAAAGGGAAAGAGCAGTCGCCCTAAACTTATTTTGAATCAGCTGTTAAATCTCACAAATTTCTTCTTATTTCTCTCAAAGTATCTTTCATAATATTTGAAGACTTCAGTATATCCAAGGTTTACAAACCAAGGTGTTACTCCCAAGTAAATTTCACATTTGAGGAAGGAAAATATGGTTACATGACTCTCAAGAGCCAATTAAATAGGACAGCCTACTATGCTGCAGTACTTCAAATTGGGGTGACTGCTCTTGCCCTTTGAGAAAAACCCAACTCAGTGTATTTTGTTTGACATTCAGCGACTATAAAATTCCTTTACTCTGTGGTTGGTCAATGGTGACTTCATTGGCCAGCTGTGTTCGCAGTGACACTCACACAATTACAGTTTGGTACACTGTATGTCAATACCATAGGCCTTTAAGTGTGGTCTCTTACCATCACTGGCCTCAAATCACTGTGAATCACACTTTTTGCACACCTAGATTAAGAACGAAAGCCTGGGTAGAAATACCAAAGTTTATTTAAAACAGCACATCTGTTATATTCCTAAACATCCTAGGGAGTGTTGTTTGTAGTAGACTTGGTAAATTTAAAATTCAAGACCTGCTTGTGTGTGACAATGATCAGTTTTAACCCTCTCAGGACCACGCACATGTATACACACTATCCTTATCTCAGGAGCAGCATGCGTACAAGTACAATGCGGTACTGAATATGGATTTGTGTTTTACGTCTTCATTTTCTACTAGAAATAACCTTTCAACAAAACTGAGTCAGATGATTAGAGCATTGGACTTGCATTTGACTGGTCTGGAGTTTGACTCCTGGCTGAGTCATATCAAAGACCTCTAAAATGGAACCTACAGTATTGCCATTGTGCTTGGTACTCAGCATAAGCAATGGAGTAAGAATAAACAAGCCAGTGAGCCATGAACAGTAACTGGAAAAAAGGCCGTGGCCAGCTCCCCTAACCAATTGGTGGGAAACTGGGTCAGGAAACTCCATCTAACATTCTTACTTACTCAGTGCAGACTGTTACTGTGTCTCTTTCTTAGAGGTGTCCTATACACAGGTACTTTTTTGTGTATAACTTAGAGAAAATTTTAAAGGAATTTCCAGGCCTTGAATTTTACATTTCTCAGGAATGACAAATCACACCTTGGGTCCGGTACGTGTGCTGTTCTTAACATGAGCTCCCATTGGTCATCTACAGTATGTGTGCAAAAAATCACACTCCTCATGGTGATTTGAGGTGATTGATGGTGTGCCATCGCACCTGCATGCTTCAAAATTTAAGGCCTGAATCTCACTCTCTGGAAAGTTTAGGGAGTTATTTAAGTACAGTAGTTAATGTTGTGTACAGTACTTACCGTTACTCTATGTCCATCACAGGATGTTCACCAAGATGAAGGAAGTTACAGTAGATGATACTGATATCACTAAACCACTGCACAGGAAATGCTGTGCTGTAGTGTCAAGTCAGTCATTTGAAGAATTGTGTTAATCATTTCAGGCACCCCAGGCTTACTTTTGTGTGTGTGTGGGTGTGTGTGTGTGTGTGTGGGGGGGGGGTGATGGGTACATGCAAAACATTTGCACTCTGTGGACTTAAATTAATTATCATTCATAATAACAGCTGAGAAGTGTGAAGAAACTGGTGCATATTCTCAGGTATCAAATTTTCTTTCCATTGTCAGTACACTATTACCCGTAGTGTAAAATATCTGTAAAGACAGCATCGAGTTGAAACCGTAACCTAATTTGTTAATATAAACTAAAAGACCTATATGCATGTTGTGGGTTTCTTACATGTTGTATGGTATAGTGGTACAGCATTGTCAATGGATAATAGATTCAGTATTCCTGTGTAATAATTCAATGTGTTTACTCAACAGATAATATTGTTTGGCTTGCACAAATGTCAGATTCAAAAACAAATGATCAGTGTATGCTTTTGGCAAACTCAATGTACTTTAAGTTGCTCATTTGCAAAGCTTTAAGTGAGGTCAGCACTGGCAAAATATGTACTAATATTTTCCAGCTTGCAGAAAGGGTATCTTTCCCACAAGTTTTGGTCATATAAAAGTCATATTAAAAACACTTACTTAGTTTAATGCTTTCTGGGGAGTGTGTTTTAGACAAACCCTCAAGGGTTTTTTAACACACTCCCCTTTTCACAACTTTTTCTTGTATGATGCAATGATCTTTCTCACATGTACAACATATTGTTGTGAAATGAAACAAATGAAATGAAATTAAATGAAATATGCTGCTCTCAAAACTTACATTCCAACATTGAACTTTCCTATGCTGCTCTCAAAACTTACATTCCAACATTGAACTTTCCTAGTAAGGAGGGCTCAAGTTATTCAGTTTTTCAATTATTCCAACCATTCCACCCAAAGGTATCTAATGGAGTGTTGAAACTACTAAACTACCAAAAGGACTCTTTGAACTTGCCCACAGTTTTATCAAAGCCTGTTGATTGTACATGCTACATATGATACTGTGAATTATATGACATGTGAGTAAAATAGTTGGCAGCCCCTCACGTGGTGTGTTCTTCCTCATCAAATGGTCAAAGGACCAGTTCTCTCACTCCAAACAGTACCAATTTTCCTCACCTCCTTACGCCATACCCCTCCCACAATTGTCTTAAATTCATGCTCATCCAGATACAATCTCAGTTTATTGCTTCAAGGTGAGCAAAGAACAACTCAATTTATATCATCAAAACACTCTTAGTACCATTCATGCTGTTTAATATAAGCTTTGGTACTCTGCATTGTTTGAATTAGCTGTCAATCAAAGAGCTGGGCCAATTGATAATTTTGGTATCCCCATACCAAAATTGTAGTTTGGGGTGAGAGTTTTGGCCCTTTAAGAGTTAGATTATCACAATGAAGATTTATTGCATTGTACCACTTTTGTTGTATTGTGCTGTATTGTGTTGTATTTTGTACAGAAGCTAGAAAGGGTCTGAGTACTGTAAGTAATGTACCTATGGTAGACTGCCCCCTGTGGCCTGGGGGTTGTAGAATGTGCCAATGACTTTTCCTGCCCATGGCAAGAGTGACTACAGGGGAGGATTGGAACCATAAATATTTGAAACTGACCTTGAACTGTACAAGTGTATATAGGCCTGTTTAAAACCATATTTGAACTTGACTATATACCTAGCTGACACTACAGTATAACACATCTGTGTTGGTGTGTCCTTAAATCCCATTTTATCAACAGCAGTTCACTGCAAACTTGTTACCATGCTACCTTGCATTGTAGAGCACCTCCTGTGAAATGTCAGGAAGGCTTGGACAGTCACCCCAATCTTATTTTGAAACAACAGCTGAAATGTCACAAACTTTGTTTTTTTCTTTTGCCTTCTCTTTCATCTATTGTCATGACATACAGTACTTGTTATGAATATTGTCACAATGATTCTCAGCCATTTATGAAATAGGATAGTCTTCTAGTACTCTGATTTTAATTGGGGTACATATCTACAACACCTCCTCCTTACCTCCTATTTGCATTAATTATGTAACCCTATACTTACCTGCAGAAACTTTTGTGTGGGGCAAGGTAAAAGAATAAGCCAGCACCCCTCAGTCTCTCTCTCTGCCCATCCCATTACTCTGATAAATTGCTAAAGGATTAGCCACAAGTAAGAAGGGTTACATAATGTAAACAGGAGGCCAGTACCCCAGGGCTTGTAGATCCCCAAACCAGGGAGTTTTGTGGAGACTATTGACTTGTATTTTCCCAAGTATGATATAGAATTGGAGAGATGGTGACAAGAACAATAAAAAATTGTGCCTAGTCTAGTTTTGGGAGATTAAGTAAAACAAAAAAGACACACTCAGCTGTCATACTGTTTACAGACTCTTCGTAGTACAAACTTCTAATACAATAATGGGCTCACTTTTGGCATGGAGACTACAGTACTTTGGATACCGCTTAATAAATTTGGAAACATACTTTTCTAGAATAAATATTTTGAAAATCACTGGAAATTTAGTCAGGTGGGAATAATTTACTGTCTGTCTGAGAACATCTCTATTTTTGTATGATATATGATGAAAACATACTTACCGTACTGTTTGTACAGGAGGTTTTTTCCTTATTTATGCTACATACCTACAAAATTATAGATATTGCAGGTAATAGAGTTGATATCCAAACCAAAGTTTAAAGAGCTATCTGAGATAAACTATCTGTGTTCACTAGAATTGATATAATATACTGTGCAGCACAAAATTACTTCAAATAATTAATTTTCCACAGTTTTATTTTGTCAAAATCCAACAACTACGGTATACTGTATTACTGTTTGCACAGATCATGTTGTCCTTCTACACCCTGGTAACAACATGCCATTGTACTGTAGTAAAATGTTGTTAGATCTGCTGTGGATAAGGTGTTGTTTTCCCTTATCATGTTTACTTTGTCTCAAGAAACAAAGTTGCGATCTATATAGTTTGGATTGTTGGGTTGAGGTAGGGATACGAGCTCTCTGAGGGGGAAGAAGTATGATCTGTTAGATAATAGACATATGATAATGTAATGTTAGACATACAGTGCAGTATGTTCTCCTTTGATCAGTAACAATTAAATATCACATATTACAAAAAAAAAACTTCCAAGAGGATAAATGTGACAACAGTAATATGACAGTGAAATGAAAACATTCAATTGGGAGATGTTGATCTAAAGCATTTCAACTGAAAAAGACTGTTGTCTTTCATAAAATGAAGAATGTAATGTAACAGTAGATTGAAACCTTAAATTTATGCTAATCCAATTAGATTGACCTCAGAGTAGAGACTAAACCCTTAAAAGTGCAAAATTATTCTCTCCATTTACTTTGACCCAACAGTTAATTCTTTACTTATTCTTTTTTCCCAAATCCAGGTACCTTAAACTATCTTTCTTAATCATAATGAGTACTTCAAACATAATTACAGCTCCTCATGCTGCTCATAAATTTCTCAATTTAGTGAGACAAATATTGTCACATGACTCCCAAGAGCCATTTACGAAATCAGATAGCACTGGACTTCCTTGAAGTGTGGCTCAAGTCAGAAAAGTTCAAAAATATATATTATACATCATGAAAGTGAATTCCAACAGACCAACTCCCATCTTTGTAGGACTTTCTTTGGCTGAAATGTTGAAATTTATATTCACTTAAAACAAATTAGTCCATTGGGCAATAATTTGTGACATTTTGTCCAACAACTCTCATAACCTGCTTTGTTTCCCTTTAAAATTGAAAATGTTTTTATGAAAGTGAACACTTCCTGTTTGCTTGCATAGCATATTGCACAGAGATGGCTTAATTAATTACATTACCCCATAGGAATAATCGTGCTATCACACCTTGGTACAAGGTGCAGTACTAGCTTTCAGAAAAATTAAAAAGAAACAAAAAGATTGTAATTTGAGTATCAAAACTATGACATCAAAAACAAATTATTGCACAAATGTACTGTACCATTTTAATATGAGTGAATAAATTTTAACATTTCTTTCTTGGCTCAAGAATGCCCAAAGAAGATTGGAGTTGGACTTTTAGAATTCATTTTTCATGCCATTTAATAAATATATTTGAATTTACTTTACTTGAAGTACACTTTAAATTTAGAAGACTGCATTTACTCTTTCACTGGGGATTATTGAACCAAATGGCATTGAATTACAGTATGTCTTCTATTTATCCAGGCACCTTTAATATTCATCCCTACTGCATGGTGCAAACATCTTTTGCCAACAGTGAAGTACTGTACTTAGCACTGTCCTGACATTCCAAGGGACTGTTTATTGCAAGGAAGCCTAATATGATGTTGGCAATAAACCAATATCAATGATTTGTACAATTGAGCCAAAGAGCTAGGGTTAGGACTAAACATTGCTTTTGAATTTTCAGTCATGCATTCTCATTACTGATCTTAAAAGCTTATCCGTAATTGAACAAGACGCAGTGAACTACTGTAAGTAGACAAGTATAGGTTGTAACTGCATGTTTTCAAAACATGTTAAAACCCTCAAATTGATTTCAGACTTTTTTCCTAGCAACTTTAAATGATGAGGCAAATGGACAAATTTCCCAGTCCGATGTTTTAGATGTAGCATACGACTTTAATATCCCCTTTGTTTCTTAGATCCTAACACCTGTCAAGCCTCCTGAATCATAAATAACAACAGAGAATAGTGCTGGGAACGACCAGGCCTCAAAGGAAAATTTATTGATGGACCACCATGTAATAGCACGTCCTTTCTATTGTATGTTCCTCCTCTCTCCACTTGATATGTCTCCGTAAATGTAGCCTACGAATACTTCGCTATTATTTTGCCATACTTTTCGTGAAATGTCGTCTACAAGATCATTCATCCATGTACAGTATGTGCAGTAGTAAATGTCATTCTAGGACCATTAAGAGCACCTTAAATTGTGAATTATTGCAATATATGGCTTAGAGACAGATGCAAGTTTGCCAGATGTTGAATTTGATCAACCCTGAATTTCAAGTGGTTTGTTTTCCCTGAAATGGGAGGAGCTCAACAGCTTCAAAGGAGACAGAATATCCCTAGAATCTCACAAATTATGAGAAATTTGAGGCAATTTTTAGGGTAGCACTTACAATTCGTTATAACATAGCAAGACTTTTAGACTGTGATATTATATTACAAGTTCCTGTATTGCAAAGTTTTATACTCGTGAGCAAAAGTGAAGGTAAATATTACATTTATGTTACTACATGAATTTTTTCAAAATAAAGACCTCAAATGATTTGGAACTCAAAATACTGTAACAAGAGAGCCAGGTATAAATACTGTCTTTACTTTCAAAAAATATTGAAGGTTTTCATTGGAAGAAATGCTTCACTGCCTTTTTTGTATTAGCTTGTGAATAATTTCCAGTACTCAAATTTTCAAATGTAAAACCTACGTAGAACTTTTGTATTCAAGATTATTTTCACAGAAAGAGTACAGTATTTTAAGTTTTGAATGGTGATGTCATTGTGGTTTGTCAAAAAGAATGAATACACATTGTTTTCCATCAGTAGCATTGTGGGTGCATCCCATACTGCTTTGAATAATCAGCTACAGTAACTGTTTGCAAACCTCTTATATTTGTCTTATGTGAACTACAGCTCTGAAACTCTGATTAAACATGCATACTAGAATAGCAACTTTTAGAAACATGAAATATTGTCACATGATTAAAATATTATTTGCATCATGTGACATCATTCATGAATTAGGGTTTTACAAAATTGTGCTTTTTTAAGGGACTCATTGAGTTGGTTCATGAAATTCAACAAATTTTTTCAAACTTGTTAAGTTTTGTTCACATACCAATGACAAATGGTCTACAGTATCTTAGACAATCTCCATACCCAACATACAAATAACTGCTTTATGAGATAGTAATTAACAGTTTAAGTCGGTTTTCAAAAATTAATGACCAAACACTTTTTCAAATCAGGCCAAGGCAATGTGCAAAACCTTTTATACAAGTCAGGACACTAGAAAATTCAAAATTTTAATGTTTTCTGAGACTTTTGGACTTGAAACATGACTAATTGTAATGCTAACTTGAAGCATTGTTATGTGGTACAGCATTTACCCTTTGAGACTCTCAATAAGTTATCCATGTACTCAATGAGCCTCTTTATTAAAGGGACTTTGATAAATCCATCCAAAGACCTATTTCCAAATAGCAATTACAAAGGATTGTGGGATAGAGTTTTGGTGTTTGTCATTTTTGTCAATGGCATTTTACTGTGGTGAAAATTGACGTACACCCAAAACTCTATCCCACAATTAATTGTAATTGCTATTTGGAAATAGGTCTATGCATGGAATTGTCACTGATGTTGCCATACTTTTCTCTTTCGGGGTACATTAGGGGGAACAGCAATTTTGCAGGTGGGCACTGCTAGACACCACTCATGGCACTAAAGGTGTGAAGCAGGAGACCCTAACATATGGGGTCCAGGGGCCTGTTTGAGTTTCAAGAGCAAGGACATGGTGGGAGTCCAGCTGGAAAAGGCCCCAGAAGCTGCTTGGTTCATGGCTTCTTGTGAGGTACATTATTAAAGTCATCACATTAAGGGTAATTCTATAGACTAAACACTGGTCTTAAATTGGTAGGGTAAGTTCAAGTAAGATTTTATGTAACAAAATTACTATCCAGAGTAGATTCAGGTGGCATCTTAAAAAAAAAGGGAGGGAAGGAGGGGGTTGGGTAGTTAACTGTAGAAAAAGCAGTTGATGGGTAGTTAAATGTAATTCTTTGAAGGAAACACATAAACCTATACACAAAAGGCTACCTGAGCTGGGCGTCCTCACTTTCAATCGGTGCAGGGCATACAGAACATTCTTTAAAGAGAGGATGGAGGTAGATTCCAAATGTCAGGGGGTTACATGGAAAGGGGCACAGGGTTTTGTGGGGGAATGTGCCCCTAGTCCCTTTGGTGATGTCACTGGAAATTGCAGGGTGCAACATGGGATACCAAAATTGAGCACAGCTGCACAGTGTACTGCATACATTCTCTTATTTTCAGGCAGTGTCTATGTGTTTGCAATACTTCTGTAAGTAGCAATTATGGTATATAAGCCCAATTGAACAAAATCAGGGCTCTTGGTACTACATTACCACAATTGTAAATTCAAATGCAAAATTTTAATTCAAGAAGGCATTTATTATGACCCCTCTTTAAGTCGAAGAGTTTTATATTACCCAGCCATTCACCATGTTGGGGACATTTGCAGTTTTGCACTTAGTTGCTGCACAATACACTACCTGTACATTCCTTCTCTATGAAGAGCCAGAGACATCAGTTGGCAGAAAAGGTCGGCTGAGGTGGTTGAGGAAAGTTGGTTCCAAGAATATTAATGATTGCCTTGGATCAGGAAAGCTGATAAGAAAGTGTGTGTTAAGCCAAAATCATCGAAACAAAGGTTTTATATTATGTACTTGAATGTTGCAGCGAAAACAGGAAGTCAAAGGACATGTAGGTGTAATACTGTATGCGCATCAGACTGCATTTTTCAAATGTCACGCTGCATAATGAGACATGTATCATTACTTCATGCCTCTGTCCTTTGCAGCATATGTCAGAAAGATGTATTGAGGTATATTCATTTAAAAAATATCCTGTATGTATGGTAGCCTATACAGTAGACCTACTGTACAGATGAGCTGCAGAATAATACCTTTATGGTTAACTAGTGCCCCATGCAAGCAACACATGATTTATTTTAGTATTATTCTCCTGGGAGTCTGTAATATTTTAAATGATGCAACATTTTGTGAGGGTGTGAATTGTTCTGCATGGGCTTCACAGACTTTCTATATGTTTGTCATGTTAATGATACGTTATGGTGTTTCTTGTACATTCCCTCCTGACAACTAGTGCATACATACTGTACAGTATTTACAGGAGGAGAATGTATGTGCAAATGGAGATAAATTTCATTCATTTATTCACGCTGAAGTGTAAAGTGAGAATGGTTGAGCGAGTTCATCAGCCTGGTGCATAGAACTTGAGCATTCATGTTCTTTTGATATTCTCAGTGGTTAATTAAATTACTGTACCGTAGGTTTTGCAGCTCAGTTCCTTACTAGTTGGTTTAAAGGCATATTTTCATCATCCCAAACAGTTCCAATTTTCCCAACCTACTTACTTCTAGCCCCTCCCACATTTATCTAAAACTCATCTTTATCCAGACACAATCCTAGTTTATTGCTTCATGGCTTGTCCCAGTGGCCATACAAGTCCATGATTGTAATCAAGACACTCTCAGTGCCCATGCTGTGTAACTTAGCAATGATTCATTGTTTGAATGTGATGCCAATCAAAGAGCTGTACCAATTGAGAGTTTTGATATATGTATACTGAAACTGTAGTTTGGTGTGACGAATGACTGCCTTTAAGTTGGGCTGGCCACAGCCTTTTTCCAGTTGTATCTCACTGGTTTGTTTTCCGTACTGTACGTACTGCATGTCTTATACTGAGCACCAAACTCAATGGTAGTAGGTTCCACTTTCAGAGTCTTTGGTTCAGTTTAACTCTTCCTGCCAGGAGTCGAACTGTAGACCTCTCAACTGCTCTAACCTCTTGACTTTGCAGTCAGTCGGTCTTTATTCTCAAGGTACAAATGCAATGTTTTACTGGCTGGCTTTGGCCTTGTTCTCTCCTACTGTGGTGTCTGGTACCTTCCACTTGAGGCAACACTGTGTTACATCTACGGTAGTAGGAGTAACAGGTTACTTGAGGTCTGTTTAAATTTTGATCCACCTCAGATTGCAGGGTTACACATTTCAAACATTGTGTTTGTGGTAATATATGAAGATAACAGGTGTTTATGATGCTGATGATTTTCTAACCTTTTACTCTAATTTGTATATGAAATATTTGACCTCATTACTTCAGTAGCACTACCCAATCACCCTTACTCAGGGTACGTGAGAACACAGAGTAGGAAAACGCAGGGTTAACCTGCTGTTTTGCCCTATTGTAAACACAAGGTAACACTGAGTGTTGCAGGGTACATGAGACCAAGTCTTCAGTCTGGTGTCGCCTTTATGTATCTTGAGCCTCTATTCGAGACTGGTCTCAGCTTCAGACTGTCAGACCTTGGCTGCTGTACATCATTAACGAAATGTATGTAACTTGGACTTGGAAAGATCCAGAGTTTATTTCACGGTCTGCCTATAGTACTATGGGTATGTTTCAATTGCCCAAGAATGTAAGAATTAATATTACAGACATTATTCCCCCTTTCAATATCTTATGTGCATTTAAATCTTATACAGATGCTGAACTCATTTTAGCCCTTTGATTTTCAGTCCTAAAGACCAGGTCACACTGCAGCGATATCGGATCGGATTTTGCTCCGATTTTTGTGAGTTTCAATTAATATCTCCTCCATCTTTGGTCGAAAAGAAACAGAAATTTGCCAACCTGTGGAGTTACATGAATTGTATTGCAGGACTACGAAATTCTAAGTTATACCAATTTTTCTGTGGCGTCACATCCGCAAACAGTTTTTATTGGATACGCGTAGTCTGATAAAAGCTATTTGTCAGTATGACGTCACGAAATAAATAGTTTACATCTCATTTCGATGGTCCTCTAGCTCATACGGATCATGTATTTACAAAACTTGACAAATTTTTGGTTCTCTCCGACAATGGGTGGAGGAGATTTTAACTAAAACTCACAAAAATTGGACAGTCCGATCCGATATCGCTGTAGTGTGACCTGGGCTTAACTCCTAAGTAGGTGAACAGGAAGCTGCAGAAGGTCAAAGGAGGGCAACAGTATATTGTAGCAAAAATATTCTCCTCTTTAAAATATCAATGTGACAGATTTGCCTATGTAAATTACTGTAACTGTTAACCAATTTTTTCCTAAATACCCTGTAACTTTATATTTGTAGTTATA
Source organism: Holothuria scabra (assembly GCA_037179385.1). Classification (NCBI taxonomy): domain Eukaryota; kingdom Metazoa; phylum Echinodermata; class Holothuroidea; order Aspidochirotida; family Holothuriidae; genus Holothuria; species Holothuria scabra. The sequence continues at coordinate 31,772,547 of CM074190.1, forward strand.
GTATTTACATTTTGAGAACTTTTCTTCTCTTGCTTTTCAGACACAGAGGCGTTTGTCACACTGGCTACAAATGACCAGTATGCATTTGGTGCACTCACTCTAGGCCAGTCCCTACGAAATGTAGGGACCACTCGTCAACTTGCTGTTGTTGTTACTGCTCAGGTTTCTCAAGGAATGAGGTCAGTATGTACAACATTGAAGGAAGCAATTCCACTTCATGTGAATGTTAATTATGACAAAATATTATTATTGTTTTGTTTTTGTCTTTTTTTTTCTCCTTTTGCAATTCAACTTTTGACAATGATACCAAAGTGATAAAACATTACATTGCCTGTTTTCCAAGCCCTCGATCGTTAGTGCCCCTAGTAGAAAAAGTGGATAAGTGTATGTTTATTCAAATTCCAAATCCAAATATTGTTTTAATGAATTATGATTGGTATGTTTAATTTTACTCACTGGTAGTAGAGCATAGATAGTTATCAGTTTACCACTGTAAATAAACCTTGAAGTCTGTACCACACACAGCGGTACTGTACTTGTCACAAATTTGTTTACTTTTTTCTTTTCTTATTTTGCTTTCAGGAGACTTGTGCAATCTGTCAAACTAAACTTATTTTAAAGTGTATTTATTTTCTATTAAAGTCAGCTGCTAGCTTTGGTAATAGATTTTCTTTGCATTGAGTGTCATATGATTTTGCTTTCACATACAGTATCTTCACTTCAAAATGTATAAAACATATGTTCACATATCTTCACTTCACTTTAAACTGTATAAAAAATAAGTTTGAATTAAATGGGATGTGTTCTTTCCATTTGCAAGTCACTGGATTTCAGAAATCAAAGGAACCATTTGTGGGTTTTGCCATTTTCGCCATGATGGGAACCCACTTTTTGGGATTTGTTAAAAAGTTCATTGGTAGGCAGTAACTGATCGGTGGTAACTAGTTTGGGGATTTGGAGAATTTTTCACTATGGATCCACCATGTGGTAGGGAGAAACAAATCCCCCCAAAATCCAATGGTCAGGGTTTGGAATAACTAAAGGGAGAAATTTCACCCAGGATGTATTGAATGTAATGTACGATTAAAAGAATAGTCCAGAATTAAATTTAAGTTTGATGTGTTAAAAAGGAACATTTGGTATGCATTCTGGTGAAAGTTCCACTTCTTTCCCATGTTCGGTTCTCAAGATATAATCCATTGAAGCTGAAAAAGTGAACTTTAAGCAAACAAGTGTGATGTCATGGGTTCACATTGTTGGGCTAATGTTTTGTTTTTCTTTATGTTTCGTCCTTTTGGCTTGACCTTGAATTGATTAGGAATGCTACCTTGACCCCAAGGCATGTACTGTAACATTGTTAAAACACCATTGCTCAGGATGTGCGTATGGTATCAATATATCAGAGTTTTGTTGCACTAAGTTGGTGGTAAATTATAAATAAAAACTAAACATTGGCCAAAAATGTGAATCCATGACATCACGCCTGCTTGCTTTGAGTTCATGCAGAAAATTTGCCACACTCATTTGCTAATATCTCAAGGATCGAACATGAGAAGTAAAAAAATTTCACAATCTGTGCTTAGCATACCTTCCCGTTAACATATTAAAAATAAATTTGGCTCTGGACAATTCTTTTAAGTGTATAAGATAGGTACAAGCCCCTTCTTGTAAATGAAAACTACTTTTTTTTTTACTTTGCTTGTTGTTTCTGACAGACGGCAGTTGACTCTGATTTATGACCACATCCAACAAGTGGACCCATTGGACAGTCATGATGCAGCTCACCTTGCCCTTCTTGCTAGACCAGAACTGGGAATTACGTTTTCAAAAATACACTGTTGGACTCTGACTCAGTATACCAAGTGTGTTTTTCTGGATGCTGATTGTTTGGTAGGTGTCATTTGTAGGACTGCGATTATTTTTTTTTTAGAGAAATCAGTACTGTAGATGTTTAATTGCAGATATTTGCACAACATTTTGCAATTGACTAGCAATTAATCACATTTACCACATCTAGGGTCGTTATTAAAAAGATCAAAGGGTGGGGAAGCAAGTGGCATTGAAGACTATCTAAGCATAGCACGAACAATCAATTGGTTCGAAAAATACCTCCAAATTTGGCAAACCATGCTTTCATGATGGCAGGAAATGGGTCATCTCATCTTTTTTTCAGTCTATTATGAAAGCAGTAATACCTTTGTGTGGGGTAATTTTCTTGGACAGGTTGAGAATTGATGGAAGAAATTTGGTAAGTAGATTCCTACAGTGTAGCTGATCTATGGAGATAGTGGGAATTTGTGAGGGTATATGAAAGACTTCATTTTAGAAGGAGTAATGATGGGCAAAAAAAACCAGTGTGGGTTGTGTTCCTGTCTTTTTGCCTACCCTTATAGCTACAGTACAACCTTGGCTGCATCCATAAAACTATGTAGCTCCAGATATAATCAAAATTTGCTCAGCAAAAAAACAAACAAAAAAAAAAACAAGCACCCACTGTATATACTATCATTTGGGTCATTTCAAGGAACAGCTCTGGCTGTTCCTCATTCCTAGCAACTGCTGCATATTTGAAAGGATAAAAAAAAAATAGGTGGAGTAAATTTTGGTTTCATTGTGTACAGTATCTTTGAAACTGTGTCAGAAAACAGGGTAACAAGGATAATGGACTAGCATTACAGGGCTGGCAATAGGAAGAAGGGTTTCACAAGGCTACCAGCTGCAATTAATCACAAGGAACATTTACCAAATGTTTAATTGCAGGTGTGTTTGTTTAACTAGTTACTCTTTACATGATCACAACCCTTGTCATAGCAATGATTGAATGCACAAATCAGTTGTAAGGAGCACACTCTGACCTCTTTGCAGTGATGTACTGTACCTTTATCATGTTCATCTGAGTTGTGATCCAAGGGCCTGTTTAAGTTCTCGAAATCTTGTGCTGCAGTAAAGCAACCTATTAGGTGTGACATGGCTCCATCATATTGTAAGTGAAATATAAGTCAATAGTGTAGAGATGGAATATTGGGCTACAGTAATTACTGTACCTGATGGGAGGGTGCGTCAATGTACAAGAACTGCGATGTTCCTGACGAAAATTGAGGGACCTCTCCTACGATCTGTATGTAGGTCTTACAAATTGATAAGTGCATAAGTTCTATGATACGTACAGGTTGTTGTTCTGTTTGTTTGTCTGTCTGTGTGTTTATTTATGTGTGCATGGTTGTAATCCATTAGGCTTTCTGTAGTGAGCAGTAAGTGTTCTTCTTCAGCAGTAAAAAGGAGAACCTGGGAAAACCATATTTTGGAATAGTGCTGTCATTATGTTAAGATTTATGGATTTTAGATGATTCACTTGAAAAAGAACCAGTCCTCTAAATTGGTTTTCCTCTCTCTAAGGCCAAAATGGCCTTTGTTACCAACAATTTCTTGGTTAAACAAGGAACAAATTCTCTCATCCAAGGCCAAAATGTAATACACTCAAAAGAAGAACAGAACAGGGGATTGTTTAGTAGGCTATTTATGTTCAACCAATCATCCGTTTGATAATGGGCATTAGGCCGGCGATTATTATTCCATAAATTAGTAGACATCAGCTTCAGTAAAATTCTGCCACTTCAACGGATCAGAACCACAGATTATTTGCAAACGAAAATTTGGGTTCAAAAATACTTGGAACTTGCTGGGAATTTTGTAATAATTCCTCTGGAATGAGCATGATAGTTGTTTATTTTTCCCAGATTTCTGGTAGAGAGTCAGAAAGACAAAAGGATGGACTAGCGAGAAGTGCTTGGCCATATTTTTAAGTCCTCAAGCTGTACTATAACATCCGTGCACATTTAGTGGATGTAGGTAGCAACTAGAAACTTAGGAAACTCTGTGGCATTATCCTGCATAAATTAAGTGATTCCCAACATTCCTTCCCTCATTGTCAATGCGATATAGTGTATGAAAATCCATGGCTTCGAAACAAATTTTTCCATGATTTGTGTTTCTGTACGATCACACTCAGTAGAGAATTCTGACCCTTGAACGTGGATGTCATATGACTTGGCCGATAGCATTATGACTTGGTGTTGTGTCATCTTGAAGGAAATGATGTAGCATGCTGTACTGCCTGCTTGTTTTAGTTTTGAATTTTACAGTCATTGTGTTTATAAAAGTGTGGGGAATTATTTTATTAGTATCTGTATAGGGGCATGCAGCTAAAATAAGCTGCTTTATTTGCAGAAAAAGTCCACGTTTGTGAAAGATTTACAACACTTATCTTAGAATATTTGTCCATCTTCAAATTCTAGTATCTCTTCAATGTTTCATTATGCTGTCTTGATGTAGCACACAATTTACTGTGCTATGAGAAAGTAATGGTGTGGAGGGTGGCAGTTTCATGGCATGCGTTTTATAGTTACAGGATTCATACTGTATCAATGGCGAATAAATCATTTTTTGGTGGGAGTGGCCGATAAAAAAAATAGATTTTGGAAAGATCGGTACCTAGGAGGTTCCCTGGAGTGTCTGATAAGATCTGCAGTATTAAAGGTAATTAATTTCAAGAATAAGCTGTCAGGACTAATGCAGTCAGTACATAAACTTTGTGCCTTGAAAAAATAAAGCAATCAGCATCACAGATTTGTGCTTTCATGATCAAAATATTGAAAGGATTTTCATGGCAAATACTATTTTGTACAGAACATTATCAATGTTTTTTTTTCAATCATTATGCAACTTCAATGCATGCTCATTTATGCTCAAAAACTACAGTGTGTTTAAAGTGCCAATCTTCTCACTCCAATTTGCAATTTGTGAAGTAGGCCATAGAAATTGTAAATTGGGGCAGTTCTTTGATTGACACTAGATCAAAAAATGCAGAGTACTGTACTGAGAGTTTTTGATTATGCATTGGGGTCTTGTATATACTCACATGAAGCTATCAACTGAGTAACTGTGTCTGGGTGGAGATGAATTATAGACGCTTGTGGGAGGGGCTTAATTAATTAGGTTAGGAGAGTTGGAACTGTTTGGAAGGAGTGGATTACCTGTAGGCCTTAACAGACCAAAAAAAAAAGGATAAGAACATTTCCTGTTCCTACTGTACAGTAGCTTTCTAAATTTTTGCTGTTCATACTTCAATGCATGCACACAACACATTCATTTGCTCAAAACCTACAGTACTGTACAGTATATTTAGTCAAAGAAAAATAAAAACCTTTTACATCGTTCGCATTTTGATTTTCAATGTCTCTGCAGTTCTTAATTCAATACATGCATGTCACATTCTTGTCCCCAAACCTGAACGATGTTGAAGTCAATAGAAAAGAAAAACCCTTTTTTTACGTTAGTTTCTTATATTTTATATGTTTTCTATTGTTGCTGTTTCCATCTACCAATATGCTCTTAGAAGTGAAAACCAAGTGCCTAAAATTTATAGTCTTGTCCCTTGATTAAGAAGATAGCATCAGCTTCATTTGGAGAGGATAGTAAATTAAAGAATGCGTTCTCCTACCCTCACCTGTCGTAGTGAGTAAGACATGTACACATCACAAGTAATATTTCCAGATGTACATGCTGTGTTGGTATAAGATAAATCCATAGTGATGAACTTTGTCAGGTGAAATGGTATCAGAGATGCATCTGCAATATAAATAGTGATAGGTTTTATATAACCATTCCTTGAAATGTACAGATACAAACCCGGGTTGTTGCTACGCTGTTTAAGCTGCAGGCATTCAGAGATATACAGTGCTGTGCTGGAAGTTCATGTGATGGAATAGAAATATAGATTAGTTTGTTAGATGCAGGTTTAACGACACACCAACACGAGTGTGTTTATAGACGAATCCGATTAGCGCTTATTTTTAGTGACTGTAGGCCGCCATTAGTGGGATCCATCAGCCTAAAACGGTCTTTATTTATTGTTTACGTGAATTTCAAACCCTCATTTTTAGTGAACTTGGAGAATTTAAGATATAAATTAGTTTACAACCATCCATGATAGAGGTAAGCAAGGATATCGAAAGATTTAAAGGTGATGGACCCCAGTTATGGCCGACTGAAATCAGACCATCACTTGCTGTCCGGATTTGTGTATAGTGTCAGCTACTATGGATGTCAGAAGTAAATGAAACAAACCCCTTTCCCCTGTTTCAATGTTGTTATACCCAGGACTGGTCAGTTTTCCAAACCATCATTGTACTAGGGGATAGGGGGAGAGTGGAATGCAGTAGCATAAGTGATTAATTAAAAGCAGTTTAACATTTGTTTTGGCATAGCTTTGCTTCATTTGTTTTGGTGGGAATTGTAATTTGTAGGTAGATAGGTAAAGTTAAATGTCTTCAAACGTTCATATTTAGTTCAAGTTTTTCCTTCAGTTGCCTCTTACAACAGGCAGATAATAATACCCTTGACATGTTGTACAACCTCCAGTCCACTAGACGAATGAAATTATGCATTTTGTTGTGATGATGACTTTGATGTGCATGAAGAAAATCCCCAAAAGTTCTACAATCCCCAGCAGTCCAGCCTGCCAGCCAACCCTCCATTACAGTACATGAAGTAGCCCTTATTCAAATTGCCAACAACCAATCAGTCTAATAATACCGGACCTTTGGGCAGTAAGTTGGGTTTTACTTGATGTTAGCACCCAGAGTTTATAACCACCCCAAGGTCTTATTGGGTTTTATCATATTTTTATAATTGTTTTCTATGGTTGGAAAGGCTATAAGAAGTGGGAATGTGGGATCATCAAGTAGAAACCCGGCTTGCCACACAAACGTTGGGTTTTGGACTCTTAGTGGTAGTTGATTTGAGTAAGGGCTTCTGCACGTAATGTCTTTTCCCCATAGGAAAGGTACAGTACAGGCCTTGGTATAAAAATGTCAAAATTTCACATAACTGTGTAATGCAAAACTGGACTTAATACAATATAATAAGTCTATTTTGGTCCTCAACTACATCCTATCACCCTACAGTATGTATGCAATTCATACCTATACTTTCTTGATATGGATATCAACTCAATATGTCCCTCGAGCCACAACTGGGAATAGACCTTGGCTGGCCCAGCTTTAACCAGTTGCTTAGAAACTCAGCCGTAAAACTCCATCAAACTTAACCCTTAAGGTGAACTGGCATAATACAGAAATTTTTCATTTCTTTGAACCATGATTTATTAATGAAGGTGCAGAATGACTATAACTAATATTGAACGAAACATGCATAACTGGGTCAAAACTTCAGTTACCTTATGGTGCATTATTGATGATTTCTTTTACCCAAACTTTGTCCTTTCTCTAGGTTCTTAAAAATGTGGATGATCTTTTTGACAGAGAAGAGCTGTCTGCAGCTCCTGATGTAGGATGGCCAGATTGCTTCAATTCTGGTGTTTTCGTCTTCAGACCATCAGACGAAACTCATAGAGGGCTCCTGCAATGTGCGGTATCACAGGGCAGTTTTGATGGTGCGTTTAATTCTCCTGATAAAACTGTGAATTTCACCTTTGACATTAGTATTTGACTTACGTTGTCCTTGTATGTTATGTTTGTAATAACTTAAATGAGAAAGGAAGATTTGACAATGTTTAGAAATCAGTCATGTCCACAGTTAGTACTCTGTGTGACCGGCTTTGTAGCTGAAGAAGTAAAGTAGAAAGCATTGGATATGGTATTGGTTAAAGGCAGGCATTCCTCACCCTAAACCACAATTTTAGTCGTTGTCTACTCACCCCAAACTACAGTTGTAGCTGTAGTGTACAGAAATTTTCAATTGGCACAGATCTTTGATAGGCAGCAAATTCAAAAAATGCTGAGTAATTTTGTTCAGTGGTACAGAGCACAAACTGTACCAAGAGTGTTCTGATTACACAGTAGGAGTCTGTATACTCACCCCTGAAGCAATAAATTAAAATTGTGTCCAGATCAGTATAGGAGTTTTTGGCAGTTGTGGGAGGGGTTAGAAGTTGTTAGGTTGGAACACTCTTGGGTAATGAATAACTGCCATAAACCATCAGCCCAGTATATTAAGGCTTTTTCTCTTTGAGTCAAGTCAAAATGCATAAATGGACATTGCAGAGGTGCCAACTCTCCCTAATTCTCAGGGAGGCCGCCTGAAAATTTGTCCATTCCAACTAGCAAATGTGACAACATCTCTGATTCAAGAAAATTTTTCCCTCATTTAGTTGCATGTAATTCTACAAAGGCTCCCTGATTCCTGTGTGAAACCTCCCGGATTTCTGGATGTAAATGTTGGCGCCCCTGACGTTGTAGGACAAGCTAGACAAGCACAGGATTTGCTCACTGGTTAAACTCATAGCTTTTTCAAGTGTCTTGACAAATATCTATCTAATTTTAACCTGTTTGCCAGTCCTCAATTATTTGTAGTTATCACTAGGCACCTTTGAAAGATAATGTACTATCTTTAATGTATTCAGTTTAATCCTCATCTTTTCACACTGAGCAGGATGTATTTAACCCTCTTTCTATGTGCTCATTAAAGTTTGACAAAGAGCAGCTTTTAAAGTGATATTTAATGGATGTCTTTATCCTAACTATACAAACATGAAACTGCAAAGTATGTGTCAAAACACAATTGGAAACTTACGAATCTCATGAAGGCTAGATTTGTTACATGGAGTTTTATGGCTCAGTTTCTAACCAGTTGATGAAGGCTAGAATTTTGTTTGCTTACAATTTTTCTCAAAGAATGGTATTTTGCAAAAAAATGGGGCTAGATCAGTCGATTTAAATGTCGAGAAATGTTAAGCTTAAGAAGATGGTGTAAGAGTGTAGTGTAAAGTGGAAGTAAATAGTTATATGGGAGTTAAATGTCACATCAGTGTAAATTTTTGATTCCTTGCCGAAGGCAGGCAAGGAATCTATGTGATGGTGCTGTTGTGTGTGTGTGTGTGTATGTGACACTGCTTGTAAACACGATATCTCAAGAAGGGTATTTCCGAGGGATCTCAAACTTGGTATGTTGATTGCCCTTATTGAGTAGATGATCCCTATTAGTTTTGGTGGAGGTCAAAGTTTGTTTGAGGTCACCAGGGGTCAAATGGTAAATACCTTGGAAATAGCTCGTAAACACGGTATCTCCAGAAGGAAAAATGTGAGTGATTTCATACCTACCATATGGATTGCCCATATTGAGTAGATGATCCCTATTGTTTTTGGTGGAGGTCAAAGGTCATTTGGGGTCACCAGATTTAAAAAGGTCAAAACCTTGTAAACACTGTATCTCAAGAAGGGTAACTGTGAGGGCTCTTATACATAGCATGCAGATTGTCCATGTTAAGTAGATGATCCCTATTTTTTTTGATGGAGGTCAAAGGTCATCTGGGGTCACCAGAGGTCAAAACATCAAATTTTTGTAAACAGTATATCTCAAGAAGGGTAACTGTGAGGGATCTCATACTTAGCATGTGGATTGTCCATATTGAGTAGATGATCTGTATTGTTTTTACTGGAAGTCAAAGGTCATTTAGGCTCATCAGAGGTTAACCTTGCACATACTATATCTCAAAAAGGGTAACTGTTAAGGTTAATATTCATTAGTGCATAGGGTTAAGAGTTTTGAATGGCATGGGTAATGTAAGATGCATAGGTAAGCTTTTGAAATCCACTTCATTATGTAAATGATCAAGTTGGGTAATTTCAAAATATGTACTGAAGCAATTTCACCGTATTAAGAATGCCTAAAGTGCATAGAAGTGCATTTGGTACAGTGTTTATGTTGATTTTAGTTTGAAGTTTTGCCCTATAACATTTAGTTCCAGCATAAATACGCATAAGAGTAAGTGGGTAGAACAAAATCTGAAAAAGTTAAAAAGGAAAAAACTGTTCATCAGGCTGACATGTTCATTAATTTATCTTTGTCATAGGTATGCTGCTTTTGCCATAAGTATCTCGGCCTATAGGTTTTCATGAAATATATTTCCTACTCTTAAGTGGAAGTTTCTAGCAGTGTCTGGAACATGTGAGTTAAACAATGAGGGTTATTTGAGTACATAGTCTGAACATATTGGAGAAAGCTTCCATGCCCACAAAGCAGAGGAATTGTTCAGTGGAGAACTTAATAAGTGTTAACTTTGAACAGATCAAGTGCTGTGTATGATGCTCAAAATCTTCTTTTAGAGCATACAGGCATTGTTTCTTCCATAACTCTAAAGAAAAAATGAAGATAAAATGAAATTTAGTATCAAAGATTGTTAAAAGTTACAGACAAACCTTGTGCCACTCTCCTCATGAGGACATGTAAGTGGGAACTAGATAATTAAATATACCACGGGTAATTAGTTTTATAAAAAGAACTAAATAACTGATCATTTGGATCAAATACTCTTGAGCATGCTTGAAACTGAGATTGTCTAATTGAATGAATCAAATTGTAACTGACCCACCAGAGTCTGTGAAAATTGCTGGTCACTGTTATCTTACGTAATTTATCACATTTGACTGCCACAGTGTCCTGAGGGGTTTTATCATTGAATCACACAGCTCAATGGATTTAACGATTTCCGACCTGTCTGACACTTATTTAGCCCTCTCAGTAAGGTTTGTTTTTCATAAAGCACTGTAGTTCATGTTATCAAAACAAGCATAATAGTATCTACTGTGTATCAAACAAAGGACACTTGACTTGTACTCTGTTATGTGGTGTTCCTACAAGCAGACAATTTAAGGCAAACACAAATCTTGTTAATTTCTGGATTAATAGGGTTCCCACTTTTTGTTAATTTTCAAGGACATCATAGTCGTTGGGAAGGGCATTACACCAAAAGACAAATACAAAAGGATCACCACTAATAGCCAAGGTTACACCTCTACTGTATGTTCCAATTTATGGATGACTGTTAGGATTAGGGCTTGTTCTAATACTAACCTCAATGCAGTCAACTTTTTGGATCATAGAGACATCATTATAGAGAGCCATCCTCAGTACCCGAAATTTTGATTTAAAGGAGCATGTTTCAAAAATATGTCTTTGTCAAGTTAATAGACAACATAGTTTACCAGCATCATGACTGTGTGGGAGATTTCTCTTGTTTGTGTAGGTCAAAGGTTGGGGTCACAAAAGGGCAAAACCTCGTAAACATGACATTTTTATGTGGTTGTTGAACTGTGGAGGGATCTCATACTCAGTTTGTGAATTGCTCATATTTAGCATGTGAATGGTCTTTTTAGATAGTTGCTCCCTATTGTTTTAAGTGAGGGTGAAAGGTCATTTTGGGTCACATGATCTCAAAAGGTTTTGACCTTACTTGTATACCTCAGTATTTGTGAGGGATCTCATGCTTGTCATGTGGGCATCCATGTTCATTATTACAATATATCATATGGCAAGGAATCACTAAGCCTTTTGGCTTTCTAGTTTAGGTAGTGTGTTTAGGTAGCTGCGTCAGGGGGTTAAAAGGTCCAGGTTAAATACGGTTTCAAATGTAATTCAAATATGGTTCAAGTCTTCTCCTTCAAGTTATCTTGGTTGCAAACTAGGCTGCCTAACTCCAACTAACCTAACCTATGGGCATATTCTACAACCACAACCTACAGGGGTTTATAGTGGTGAAAATTTAACTGTGTGCTACAGCATGCACTGCACTTTTAAAGTTCCAGTTTACCAACAATAGGGAGGGTGGGTGTTAGAAAAATAGAGTGGTGGAAGCCATCTTTATTTTAGTATTAGTTTAACAATTTTTTTAGTATTGTCATGTTTATTATACACAGTCATCTTTGGATGAAAGATTTTACTTTCTTTTCTCAATCTTTTCCCTTGAAGGAGAGATGGGGAGATACTTCATGTAAGACTACCTCAAACTGAGGTGAATACTGTAGTTAACTGAAAATAGATGCGTAGACTGAGTAGCCTGGATGCAATAGTTTGGGCATGAAGGGGTAATTTTCTTTGAGGGGGCAAGAGCATTTTTCGCTGGAATAATGTCACCATTTATAACATTTTGCCCATGTTTTGCCCTAATAGACCAACTGTTTTGCCCAAACTGGGAGGGCAAGTGCCCTCCCCCCCTCCCCCGCACCCACACCTTGTAGGCCTATGTGGAATAGGATCAGTAGGTGTCTATCCCCTTCAGTCTGAAGCTGACTTACATGATGTATATGCCCAGAGATGCAGTCACCTCAATTTGGATTGATGTTGTCATGGTCCCTATTGATCTACTTCTCCCTGCTACTTTACCTCTCGCTACACATGTAATCTCACTCACCATCAACTATACCTTGACAGCTTGTCTTAGATGTTAAGTCAAGTGGCTCTTGAGAATCATGTGGAAATATTTTTTCTCTGAATTGTGAAATATCTGAGGAATAAGTCAATCATTTCTTTATCTTGGATACACATCACCCTTCCTTGCTTCCTAGTTAATATATGAAAGGTGGTTTGAAGAGAACTAAAAGTAAACTGAATCAGTATTAATATGATTTTGGGGTGACTGCTTTAGTCCTTCAAACTGCATGAAAAAAAAATACATAAAAGTTTCGAATCACCTCTTAAGCAAATTTTTGTTTTTCTTTTCCAAATCTCCAGGAGGTGATCAAGGTCTTCTAAATACATATTTCAGTAGCTGGGCTACCAAGGACATCGGTCGACATTTGCCATTCATATACAATATGACATCATCAGTTAGCTATTCATATCTTCCTGCCTATCGCCAGTGAGTATCCACTGTTGGATGGTCATGTGACACTTTTGAATGGTCACATGACACTGTCTGATAACATTTTTTACAGGGGCTGATTGAGTTGGCTCACAAAATTTATGATTTTCTTTCACATCTGTTCAGATTTTCGTCTTGATGACAAATGGTCAAACTAAGAGATTCTGACCATCTGACACACAACTGAGGTGGCAAAGGTCATTTGTTATAAAAATCATTTGCAACTTCTGTCCTCTTAGCAGTGATAGATGAGTAATGAAGCCAGTAAGGTACATTTTCTCGCAGAGTGATTTCCCTTCAACCTTGTCACAGAATTCACAGAATAATTGATATCAACTCGATGAGCCTCTCAAATCTACTAGAAGTGCTCATTTTAATATGTCAATCACAGACTCATATACATGGTCAGAGCATATAATGTGTACGTCCTATCCATAGATGGTCACTGTGAAACTATAAATTGTCTTATGTGACGACGACTCTGTAACATTTTAAACAAATGTTAAACTTGAATGGAAATAATGTCATATTCCTGCAATATGTGAAGTGATTTTGACATTACATTGCCATATTTTTACAATATTTCAACTTTCTTGCAAAATATGGGGATATACTTGAGGAAGTCCAAACTTTCACACAAAACCATTGCAGATGGCCATCTTGGTGCGCTTTTTCTCACACATACGGTAGCGACAATGTACCGTGCATTATGCTCTGTCCATGTATAGGAAGTCTGTGATGTCAGTGGAATCTTGGACTGACAAATTCCAGAAAATGAGGGGAAATTAGTCCAAATAGCAATCAATCTTCATGTCTAAATCTTTGCAACTTTTAACCAACATACACAAAGGGTATTAAGTTATTTTCTCTTCCAGAACTACCAAGTTTAACAGCATTACCAGAAAGAAGTCCATATTCCCTTTTACTCCATGCATGTGTTGCATGTGTTAAAGTGTAAAGTTTGAAATTTTGAAATTATTCATCCCAAAGGTACAAAATTGAATGCAAATAGGTCAATTCCTCCTGTCTTCCCAGGACATTGTGAGCTGAGATAAAAAATGATGAAAGTAATTCACCCAATGCGATTGGCACAGTAGGTTGTGCAATAGTTTATGATGTCATCCTTGTACTTCCCAAGTAATCGTTTTTGCACTTTTTGTTTCTCTGAAAGCTACTGTACAGCAACGTACCTTGTGCAAGAATGAGATCCTGTGCTCAACGTTATGGGTTGACTTGATTACACCACTCCTTTATATAATATGCTGTACATGAAAACATGAAGTATTCAAGGTTATATAAACATTTAGAATTTCAAAAGAAAATGAACAGTTGATTTAAGTGAAAAAATTATATCTCTTATGTCTCACCAGTGGGACCATGCAGTTACAGCAATAAGAATTGGGAGAAAAAATTCATTTCCATCCTCCAAAATTAACCTTTTCAATATTTAATGTACCCTCTAATTGGGTAGTACTTTCATGCATAATTTTATATCCTCAATATTTCAAAACTCTAGTGGAAGGGTACCCTTTCTTGGGAAGCAGATTCAGTAGCATAACTGTTATCCTCCCTAAGGGGGTGAATCTTGTTGCACCTCGACTCAAGGGGCAACCTTTGGATCTAGCAACTATGATGATACGTTATTTGCAATGGTCAGTGGGAACCCAACCCTTTAATTTCCCTGCTCACCCTAAACCAAAGTTATACTGCTGGACAGCATGGTAATTGACCTCTATAGTGCTTCTGTGGCTCACTCATAATATTAAAAAGTTATTCTTCTTTTTCGTTTCAAATCTTATGTAATGGTATGACATCATGAAAAATGTTATGGAAATCTTTAATCTGTCCAGAGAATGTCATTAAAAAATCAGGATTGATTCTCCAAAAATAGACATGTTCAAAGTTTATATCTGGTTATGCATTTGTGACCTTTCTGATCATGCCAACTGCTAACAAAGCATTCCAGTGCTGAACTGGCCGCCCATAGCATAATGTTTTTCTTGTGTTTACATCCCACCGTCAGCTTAAAGACAGGTAAAAGTGTTACTTATTGACCTTTGACCCATTGCACAATACTGCTCCTTGAAGAAACTTCAGACTTTTGCAGGAAACCTGCTTCATTGTGAAGTAAATTCTTTCCCCTGCAGGTTTGGGCAGGATGTTCGCATTATACACTTTATTGGAATGGCTAAACCGTGGCTGTACACTTACAATGTTAGAACCGGTCACCTGAGTCCACCTGAAGGAGTGGGAAGTGGTCACGATGAAGAATTTGTTCGGGTGAGTGTTGAAAGATTTATTTGTAAGCGTTAGCCTGCAAATTGTGCTTGCCTGCATGGCTGACGTGTATGCTACTCGTGTGCTAATATTGGCTGGACTGGTGATACCAATGTTTGCGAAGTTTCACCAGAAATCTTCAGTTTGTGTAAAAACTGTATGCCATAAATGATACATGTACATGATCACAACAAATAAAAGTCATGAAATAGTCATGGAAAAGTCATGAAATTTTATTTTCCCTAAGGTTCAGGAGCCCTGAAGCCAGGTACAATTTCCACCCAGAATAATATCAGTTTTCTTTGTGGGGAAATATTGTGTTTATGGGGGGCATTGGGGAATTGCCAGGGAGTGAAATTTTCCTGTTATATTGGTAAGAAAATTTATTTTTGACTCAAAAGTTTTTTGATGTGAAAATTTTTTGTGGCTTTTAAAATGCATCCTCTCACATGTTGTAGCATATTACACAACATAATTTACTGTAGAGGTGCAGAGGAAAAAATGTATCTCACTTAAAAGTTGCCTTGAAAATGATTTGTCTTAATTTTATTTTTATTTTATTCAGCAATGGTGGTCAATTTTTACAACTCACATCAAACCAAGAATTGAACAAGATCAAGTGAGTGGTTTCATTTTTGAATAGTGAATGAATATTCATGAATACAAAGCCATTTCAGAAACCTAAGCTTTAAAAATTGTTTTATGTTGACAGGATTATGAACAATCTTGTGGCCTTGGAGGAGAGTCCTATGAACTCATGGAATTTTGCTTTCATTTTCCATGTGTAAACATATTTTTATTCTTGATATTTGCAACCAAGGAAGTGGTGTAGATGCGCACTGTTTAACAAGGTGTTCCTTGATTGGCTGATGCCATTGTAGTGTCTCGATTGTAGTCTTTGTTCGGGTTAGGGATTAGGCTAGGGGTTAGGGTCATCATTAGCCAGTTATGAAATTTCTTGTTGAACAGTGCGTATCACCCCTGAAAGTGTGCTTTAATGGCCAAGATAGAATAAAAATTGTCTCATTATTTGGTTGTGTAGAGTTAGCATATTTAAGTCATCAAATATTTTAAATCTTTCAGATTTCCATTATCCTTTGGTCATACTTTTTTGAGGAAATTTTTGAAAGTGAAACAAAATTGCTTTTTCAAATTTTAATATCTCATTTTGTGACTTGTCCTTGCTGTTAAGCTGTCTTCAGGTTACCATGGAGACATTCGGAGAAAAAAAAATTTGCTTGTTATATTTTAGAGAGTACCATTGAAGCTGGTGTCTTTTTTGGACCCCAGAGGCGATAATATTTGAGCTCTTGGCTCTCAAAATTATGAAATTTGGTATTATGAGAAGGAATACTCAAGGAAAATTTCCGTGTAAGATGATACTTTACAACTTGCGTTTGAATGAATGTGATCCGAAAGTAAGAGTGATATTTTCTGATAAGAAAGGTAGGTATGTTAATATCTTTTATTTATCTTAATTTGATCTATTGGGCATGCAGGATAGTTTTTTTTCATTTTCTTAGAATTTGTTTGCATATTAGTTAGAGCTGCCACTTTCTAGTCTGAAATTTGTGTTTGCCATCCCTCATATTTACTTATACCCATTTTTAGCTTTGTTAGATTTGTAGTCTTTTGTACCATGAGTTTTATTAAATATAGTTCCTATTGCACCA
The DNA here is from genome assembly GCA_037179385.1 of Holothuria scabra. Classification (NCBI taxonomy): domain Eukaryota; kingdom Metazoa; phylum Echinodermata; class Holothuroidea; order Aspidochirotida; family Holothuriidae; genus Holothuria; species Holothuria scabra. Next base: position 31,789,155 of record CM074190.1, read on the forward strand.
AATGTCTGAAGCATGTTTAGTCCTAAAGGGATGGCAAATGTGTGATTGAACATGGCAGATTAGATATTGTATCAACTGTAATTCTACTGTAATTCCATCTCAGTGTGCCTAGCCAAGGAAGATACTAGAAGGGATCATTTACTCTGAAGCCATCTTGAGAGCAAAGTTGGTGGTTTAAAGCATTCGTTGCAATTGAAACCTTTCAGTGTGTATGTATACCTTGCGTCTGCTGTATAATGTAAATCGTGTGGGTAATTAACACATATTTGGTATTAAATGTTTAATTCTGCCTTTTCTTTGGGTACTTCCAAATTCTAAATAGCCAATAAGTAGCACAATACTTAATCTGTTATGGTACATCACACGTTACCATTTCCCATTGGATGCAGGTGTTTTTTTTAGGGTCTAGTGCAGCGGTTCTTAAACTTGGTAGATCGGCGGACTCCAATATCTGTATATTTTGTGATCTGCGGACCCCGGTGGCTTTGCCTGCCTGTAAGCCTAGGTCTGGGAAAATTTTGTAACTACAAGTCTTTAAAATAGTTTTAAAGTTACCCCAACCATGCATATGCGGTAGGAGGGGTAGGTGAAATATCTCATCTCATCGAAGCTCTTTTATCTAAGCTAAACTTCCCATAACTAAAGAATCAAATCTTTTATTCCGGTGCTGTTCCTCAATATAATGGATACAGAACTGAAATACTGAGGTTATCAATGTATTATTGGTATTATTTTCTCTTGGGGCTAAGGCCTTCGTGGACCCCCTGCGTAGTGGTCGCAGACTCCAGTTTAAGAACGGCTGGTCTAGTGGTATACTGATGTAATTATGTTTCCGTATGGATGGTATTGTCAGAGTAGCTGTACTAACAGACTGCAGCTTCACACAATACCATTACACTGGAATGACCGTATTTGTAGATTACTGTGCATGTGCTTGTAAAACCATGGCGCCTGTCATTCAAGTACCTCAAAATTTAATGATAAAATCTGGTCATGGACTTCATTGGCATGTTTCCATTTAAATAAGTTCCATGGCATATACACAATTTGGAAAAGCTTCTTTAATAAAATGATAATATTGATTTGGGCATTATCGTTAAAAGAACAGAAAATATCACTTCGTGTTGCTTTTGGGTCAGATCACTGAACATTGCCCAATAATTTATGAATATGAGTATTGAATGTGATGGCCTTGTTATTGTTTTACATGCAAGGAAACGCAGTTGTAAATAGTAGCTATTTTTACTTGCTGTTTACATGTGGTCTATTTAATACATAGTGAAGTCCCTTTTCCTTTCAAATTTTCACTTCTTGTTTTTCAGTCCCCACATTGATGTTTGATAGACTAAAACCTTTGTTGCATATTTACATAAGTTTGAATTCCAAAGAATCTCGTTGACTTCAGAGTCCTTTGCGATATTGGTTTTGATTTCTTGCAAGTTGTAGCCATGCCCACTCTTTAAGTTTACTGTAAGGAAGACAGAAAGAATGAAGACATTAATTTTTTCTATTCCCTGTTATGGAATGAAGACATTCATTTTTTCTTTTCCATAATATGGAAAAAAGAATGTTTTCATTCCTTCTGTCTTCCTTACAGTAAACTGAAGATTCAACATGGTTTCAACTTACAAGAAATCAAAAACAATATTTGTTGCATAAATTTGTTTTATTACTACCATATTCTTCAAGCATGATGCATGATCAGCATTCTGAACCCATTATGTTTATTTTCTCATTTTTCTGTTGATTTACTTTTACCAGAGGATTATTAGATAAATTAACCTCACATGGTTGCACTTCCTATAAATCACTCACCTCCCCTCTCGCCACCACCTTCCCATTTCTTGCCCTTTGCCCCTCCCTGCCAAGTATTTGTAATACCCAGACTCTTCTTGGATGATAAGTGAGTATTCAATCAAACTGCTATCCCTCCTCATGCTCTTTCCCATAATGTACCTCCTAGACAGGAAGTTTGAACCCAATGGATTATGCTTGGACTGATGGGCAGAATTCTGATACAGTAGCCCATCAGGACCCTTGACAAAACAATCATTCCATATTGCTGATCAAACTATTCAATAAACTGGGTTTCACTTTGTATCATCCTGAATTTATTTGTTTTAAGGATATAGATCTCCCTGTAGTTCTTTAATAATTTTGGTGAGCCTCATACATCTTTTTATACCTGAACTTCAACTAAAAAGCTGTTGTGTAAATCGTTCTATTGTTTAACTTCCACTCACCACAAAATCAGCTATTAGCCATTGCAAACAAGTGTTGGGGCTAAGATGTGTGATTGCACAATTCCCATACTCAATTCAGGATCCCAGCAAACATAATTTTTGTCTGTAGGAAACTCTTGCATTCCTTTGTAACAATCTCAAATCCATCCAAAATATAAAGGAAGCAGGATGTCCCTTTCATGGAAGGGAGGGGGAGTATTGTCCATCCAAATAAAATGAAAGCACACATATTTTAAGTCCTGGCACCAACACTGTTACAAGCAACTGTCTTTCACATTTTGTTCGCATAACAAGCAAGGTATAATGTAGAAAAGTAAGCTAACCAGGTAACCCTAATATTGCGACTTTGAACAATGTTTGCTTGTACTTAAAAACTGCTGATATTGTTCTTGAAAAATAAAGCAAAGTTTAGCTGACTTTCAAATCAGTTCCCTGATACAACACATTCGTTAACTGGAACAGCTTGTGATATATTCCAAACTTAGTCATGAATTACAAGCTATCCATGAATATTTTTCTGGAGTCCTCTCCTGTCTGAACAATAGACAGTCCATTGTTAAGGTTAGGATTAAGGAAGCAGGAACCAAGGAAAACACATAGTGGTCCTCAGGTTGTATGATAAAAAGGTCTGTGTGTGTGTGTGTGTATGTGTGGTTGTATGTGTTCACATACATGTACAAGAACTGCCTATTAAAGCAGGCATAAGGCGCGAGAGCTCAAGCCTCGCATGTCTTTCCTCACTCATGCCAGCTTGTAACTGGCATAGCTACTTGAAAATTTGTACACGGTGTGCAGTTAGGTCACATGAAATACTGGAGCCCACCCTTGCTTCAGGCATTCATGTGCTGCATGAGCTCACTGGCTAAGGGGAATTTTCTTATCAGGAACTGTTAAGGACGTTTAAAATGAACTTTATTGGTACAGAATAGATGAAAGTTTTGAGATTTGGCACTGTGTTCGACTACTGGTGTTCTATGTTGGATATGACTACATGCGACTTCTCTGTGAAAGGTTTAACCCTGTGCATTAGACATCCTGAAAAATGTCTTCAGGTAGTTTTGAAGGAATTGCTGAGAGTCTATGGTGTGCATGTGGTTGTAAATGAATTAAAGTACTAATTCTAAAAAATGTGAAGGATGGTGGAAGCAGTATTTGCATTTTGTCTTATACAATGGCATTTGGAATGAAAAAGGCTTTGATCACTCTACTGGTAAATATGCCCCCATAGTTTGAAAGGTCAACAGTCATGCATGGTACATAAATTTGAAATCTAGTATAAAAGGAGACAGGTAGGCTATGGTACTCCTGCAAATTCCCCCCCCCCCCATTGACATCTCAAATTGCCATTTACCAGTCATAAAAATGTTTTCATTCCCAGTGGATACAATACTCCATTTATTTGCATGTAAATAAAAAGTAGATTTTCTTACAATTTCTAAAAATTTTTCGGCTGAATGCCAAAATTTTTCTTGGAAGGAGCCTTCTTCCTTCACAACTTTTCCATGCATGGCCTTTTTAATTCATTTGACCCCCCCCGAAATCATTTCGTCCCCATACGCAGAAGCCATTTTCCCATCCTCAGTACCTTATCTGGCTATCTGGCTACAGGATTGGAAAAGGATACTTGTGAGATTTCACATTGGTTGTATGTAGATTGCATTTTTTGGTACTATTGCATGTCCCGAGTTAGTGGCAGAGTAGTATTAATAGTGGGGTACCTCATGGTATGTGGTTCATACTAAGGTGCCTTGTTAAAACCATCGACTGCAGCTTCTCCAGCTAGGCTGCAGCTGTGTTGCTACACAGATCATAATAACAGGGTTAAAGGGGCAATAGAGTTACAGAGAATGTTAAACCTTTCATTTATTTGTTTTTCTACATCATCAAAATGTGTGGATACACAAAAGTAATGAATACAGTACATACGTAACACTGAAATAGATGGAAGTAAAACTAAAAAGTAAAAACTCTTGTCGAGAGTTCCACTCCCCAAAGCAACAAAAGCAAGTCGGAGTAGCTGTGTTGCAAACACAAATAACCTTTTGTTCCAATACCTCATATTTTCCTTTAGAGCAGGCTCCCTCAACTAAATTTTCTGAAGGACCACATTGTTAAATGCTACTGATATAATGTGCCACTGAATGCTGACCTGGGGGAGGGGTATAAGGGGAGGGAGACCCCTCCCCTTTTGAACATTTTTGCATTTCAAAAGGGGCTTACATGCAAAATGGTGCAAAATTTGTTCAATTTTCCTGGCCAAAATTTTTCACAAACTTTACAATTTTTGTCAATTCACCGGTAATGGTGAATCAACAAAGCCCTGACTCTAATGAATGTAAACAGTGCCAGTGATTTTACATTCTTGTGAGAACAAATAGGACGTTATTATATCCTTGTTTGTATGTGTCGTCAGTGTGTGGGAAGTATTAGATTTATTTACAGTACCTAATTCTGAAACAGAACAATTTATTTCAAAAAAGTTATGCAGTGTTAAATTTTTCAATATTCTCCCAGTAATTTTTGTGCCACTCCAAACCATGTTGAGCACCACGAGTGGCACGTGCCGCTACTTGAGAAAGCCTGCTTTAAAATAAAGAAATACTGAAGAAGTCTCTGAGATTAGAAGGAACATTCATGTAGTGTTAATAACTGTTAAGTGAAAATGTCTGAAAATTTGTCGGGTAAAAAAATTCCCACACAGATGCAAGAATTGACGGCCCCCACTACACTGTAACCAATCAGGGTGTTAGGCCATGATCAAGGTTCATTGTTTATTAGTTTCAAGTTAATGTACAAATGTGGTTCAGGATTAGAGTTATGAAAAAATAATAAAAACAAACTCAGATTGCCCCTTTAACTAGCGGTTTGCTCTGTGGATAGCAACAAATAGGAGTTTCAGCTGATGCAGCTTGGCTGAGAAATCTGCAGCTTAACTATTTTGACATGGTGTGGGATGGTGGTTGAATTTGATAGGCTGTTAGGAAGCTAGAAATTTGAATAGTCAGTTGACTTATGGTCTGTGACTCTCAAAATGTCAATTTTTTGGAAACCAGCTGTCAGCAAGAAGGCTGTCTCTTGTAGGGCCTATAATTTTCACACATGTTATAGTTACTTCATATTCTTATCAAAAAAGAGCTGTCAATTAGTTCCATAGAATTAGTTTATTTACTTGTGTCTGACATGGGTCAAGAAAATTAAATTTGTTGCATTAAAACCATTATTTCCCAGTGACTATTGATATAAGTCAAAGTTGGACGGTTGCCATTTGTTGTAGCGAAACTTCATATATCAGTGTACATGGAAAATGTGTGACTGTGTAAACCTAGTGTTAACAAAGAGCCATGAGATAAACTATTGACTTTATATTTAAGATAGGAAAATGTGTGTCAAACCTGTGTTGATAAAGAAATGATAGGAGATTAAATAGTTTTAAATAGTTGATATACACTCAGTTAATAATGCACTAGAAAAGTGGAGGGAGGATCAGGCAAACGAGTTTCCTTTTGGCCCTAGCAGATTATTTTTTAAGCATCATCATAATAAATTGCTCTTGTTTTAGAACTATGTTTATAGTATAGAAAAATATTAAAGATTTTGTGGGTTACTGCGGCAAATTTATATATGGAAAACTAAAGAAGGCATTGTGTTATCAGTTCTTACACAAAATAAATTAATTTCTGTTATGTAGCCAATAGTGTTTTATATAAAAAATACTGGCTTAAACCTCATCTTTAGTCCACATGTATGTTTTTAAGATATAGTAAGAAATTAGAAATTGGTGTAAATTTTGAGGCTGGACATGGTCCAGTCATTCAGTCGGTATCATGGAAGGTGTTTCAAAAATTTGCAATTGATGCCAAGAAGTCTTTGAAACAACCAAAGTACAGAAGTTTTTTAGGGTCATTTTGTGAAGGTCTCTCTTTTTAGAAGCTTTCCTGCCATTACACCCTTTCTCATAATCATTGACTGCTGTGTAACCCTATGGCACATCACCATACCCCTACCAAATGAAAGCACATGAAGAAGTTTTCCATGTGATGTCATAGTATCTAGTTTATGGCCTATGCTACTAGTCGGCAGTTGCAGTTTATGCACAGGTGTGTTGGTGGGCACTATGTGTATGTGCAGCGGGACGGTTTACATTATTGTGGGTATGGATATATGAATACTAGAATAAATACTAGGGGCCTAATTCAAACAGTTACACAAAATACAGGGACATTTATGAAAAAGGTTTCTACACCAAGTAGCAGATCTAGACATCATAAAATTAATAATAAAGGGGACCTGCCTCAAATTGTGGGGGAAGAGATGGAAAACAGGCTTGTTAATAGCAAGCAAGTCAAATGACCCATTGAATGTTTTCATTAACACAACTAGCTATTATGTTTTCCAACTGCCCATATTTGTTTCCAAGTATTAAATTTCTTCCTGCAAGGGTCAAGCTTGCAAATATATGGTTTTCACATTTTTTCCCTAGTTTGTGATGTATTGGGGAAAGTAGAACGAACAAGAAATGTTAAATGATGACGAAAACACAGAGATGGCAAGAGAAGAGAGGTTGTGAACCTTATTTATAGGTCTGTCACTGGGTCACTTCCCATTTTGGAGTGTATTCAAGCCTTATAGATTTGTATAGACCAGGGGCCGATTTCACTAATGTTTGGTGATCATCGCTAATGCAGAAATCCATCACTGAATCTCAAATCAATTGCAATTTATCGACCCAATTTTTCAAATTGATTTTACTGTAATTTGGCGATCAATTTTTCATTGCTAAGTTGTGTCATTTGCAATGAGTTTTAGCTATGACTGTTTAGTGGATACAGAGATTGAACTCCATCAATACACTAGGTTGCTTTAGTGAAAACCAAAGTCTATTGCTATCGCAGTCATTGATGATTTCTCATTAGTGAGCGACTTAGCGATGATTGCTAAAAGTGATTTGTGCAATTCGGCCCCAGGGTTGTCCTACACATAGCCCAGGGACCACTTGCAGTCCGATTACAGTTTGGACGTGGCTTGGACTACGGGTAGCCCTGATCAGCAGGTTTTGCAGAGTGGAGTTAAGTGACCCCTCCTTGTATGACGATTCAACATGACTGGCCCCTTTGCCAAAGATTTGGACAACCATGATCTAGCTAGACCTAATCATGACTGTTGTCCCGTGTCGGTTATTTTCTGTTTCAGCGGAAATCGCCTCCGTTTGAAACGAGGCCATCCACTCAGAGCAGCTGTTTAAATACTCAACAAGAGGAGATCTTAGTCGAGGAAAGAAAAGTCGAGGATAGGTTGAAAGAGCCTCGTCCTGACGACCCTCTACAAGAAGAGAACTTAGTTGAGGAAAGAAAAGTCGAGGATAGGTTGAAAGAGCCTCTTCCTGACGATTCCAAAACTATGCCCACAGTAACCAGCGCTAAGGGGTCTGAACCTAACGAAACGGTGATGCTTCCTTCTTATCGTAATTTTCATTTTCAAATAGCACTTTAAAGAGTGTGACTTGAAAAAATGTTACATAGATGAGAGAGTCATTTTGCAAATTAGTTTCATAATCCGATATTTCATGCAAACATTTTCACTTCACAACTAAACCTGCATTTTATGGATGTAGCTGTGTAATAAAATAGTGCAATATTGTTGACAACCAGGGTACGCATTTTGTGCTGTGAATCAACGTTTGTTACAAATCAAAGTGATAGACTACAGAAGTGGGTCCTGCATTTTTGAGCAAGGAGGATTTTCTGATTAAAAGGAGCTCCATGAGTTGATATCGATAACTTAATGAGAGTGTGAATGGGTCATTAACACAAGACAGGATAGTGTACTACACTGCTACTTTACTACACTGCTACTACACTTCTACACTCCTAGTTAAAAACCAAAATATTGGCAATTTCCTTATTTTTATGGAAGTGAAATGGGGGGGGGGGGCAGGGTTACCAACCTTCTCAAAAGGGGGGGGGGCAAATCCCCCTTTCACCCCTACGGCCAGAACCCTTGTGTGTGAAGAACACTTGACAGGTTTGGAAAAATTTGTTGAATTTCATGAACCATCTCAATGTGCTGCTTTAAAGTAGGTCACAGGTAGAATTGATTATGTCATACTTGTCCATTGTTCTGTTTAATCAGAAATGTTGTTTTTTTTTTTTAAGCTTAGAAACCCATACAAATCAAAATGTTGTGGTTTTTTTTTCAGTATTGAAGCTACACTTAAAGTGATCATAAAAGTCATGAAGCAATAGCTCTGCAAAAATGAAGTCAGTTCTCACTTAGACCCAAGTGATTTCTACATGTATTGTGAACAATAACATTTAAAGAGAAAAAGAGGACTTTTGTTCCCTGGATTATCCATTGAGATTATTGCTTAAAGGCTTGTCATGCATAGTTGATCATGTGCTGCATATGTTCCGTCTTCTGACAGGAAAAATGTTGGCAAGTATGTTGTACAAATGTATACACACTTACACAGATCATACTTGTCATGTACTCACTCACCAGAACCTTCCTATTTTTGTGGTCATAAAAAAAATACCTTTTACAAAAACTTTGCCCCAGTGACTGCAGTGAGGTCTTTCTATTTGCCTTTGATACTTACATGTACAAACTTGATTTTTACTTCCTAAACTCTTTTCTGATTAATCACTGTCATATTTTGCAAAACAATGTGGGTTATTTTATCTGTTAAAGTGTCTATAACTCTTGTCATTTCTTTACTAGTCAGGGAGTGAAGATCCAACCCCCAACTTTAAATTATCGTTAAAGTTAAACTTTAATCTGACTGCGTTTGTGGGTTTGTTTATAGTATGGTTACCCCTCTGTGTGATGACACCAGTATATTTCAAAATCTGTACTTGTACATGGAACAGAAATAGTCAAGAGATGGTCTGAGTGTGGATAAAATGCCAGTGATGCACAACTGGAAAAACGGCTGTGGCTGGCTCAACTTGAACCAATTGATTGGAAACCTGGCCGTAAAACTCCATCACACCTAACCTAACTTGATAAGTTGGCCATAACTCTGGTTTGTCAGCTGTAATCTTTCCAATTCTTTGCCGAAATGTATCACAATGGTTGTACACATTCTCAGTTTCACTGAATATGATGGTATAGCATTGTATGTAGACAATAAAATCAAGACAATTGAAAGGTGAAAGACCCCACTTTATGGCCGCCTTCAAGAGCTGCTCGGGGTCGTCCATAATTCTTTAAACTTAACGTAACCTAACCAGGTGTTTGATCCAGTGGGAGGAGAGTTGCAGATTCAATTCCTAGGTCAAATCTGAACAAATGCAACCTACTGCTGTTGTGTGCCATGCTCTGCAACCACAATGCAGCTGGTAAAACAATTGAGTGAACCTACAACTTGAATAAAGGCTTCAGCTGTCCCTAGATTACACAATAATAATGTTATAAAGTTGAGGTGTAAACCAAACAAAACCTAATGTAACCCTTGTTGTAACCCTGACCTTCAGGTAGACCTTCATAATACAGAGACATCAAATCAAAGAGATATCAAAAGAGAGTCCCCGTGTCAGTCATCAGAAACACACATTTGATACTTACCTGAAGTCAAGACTCAAGAGATCTGGATGTCTGAAAGACTTTCAAAATGAAGACTTCCAAAAGGGAACCTACTGGCATTGTTCTTAGTGCTCAGCATAACCCATAAAGTAGGGAAAACAAGCCAGTGAGCAGCATCTGGAAAAAAGCTGTGGCTGGCCCGTCTTTAACCAGTTGCGTAGAAACTGTGCAGGAGAACCCTAGCTACTGTACAGAAACTAACCTAATGTAAGATTTATTACTACTCTGCAAAGAAAGTATTAAAGCCTGACTTTCTGGTGTACAGTATACATACACTTCCCAATCACTTTATATCAGTAGAATGATATGTTTAGTTTCAAGTATAATCAAAACTGAATTGGGAAATGTTTCCTGAAAGGATTATGAAATATTAAACTGTTAAGGGAATGTCTTCCACAAACTGCTCATACTATGCCTTTCTTACATAAACTTTGTCACAGCTTCTTTTGGTTCTAAATCTCCTTTGAAACTGGGTCTATAGGCACATATTATGTAGCTCGATGCTCAAATGAAGGGTTATAGAAACATTTCAAAGGCATTAAAAGTATTTCTCTGGTCAAAAGTTACTGTTTCTCAAAGTTTGAAGTATACAGTAAAAATCTACTTAATGTAAAATTCAGTGTGGAACAAATACTGTGTAAAAGTGGAAGTAGAAGGCATACTTGTCCACCTTAAAAATAATCTTGCCTAGCTTGAGCCATCAAAACCAGTTTCAATGAAACAAGGTGTTGGCTTCATAGAGTCAATAATATGTACAAGTTCTTCAGTAAAGTTATGTAGTTCTTGGGTATCAATGCCAACAATAAGAAAGTAAATGACCCATAGTATATACCAACACTAAAATATATGGGCCTACATTTATTTTACCAGATCAGGCCTTTGCAACTTCATAGATATTCCCTTTTGTGGAAAACCAAAAACCAGGAATTGTCCAAGCTACTATAAACTGCAGTAAGGCTGCAAATATTTACACTTTAATACAAAGAGAGTTCAAAGTTAAACGTAATCGAGAGTTTTATTTAAATGTTATTAGAATGTTTTACACATAACACCTGCTGCTTTGAAGGCCCCAATACATGATAACATTTTGTCAATTAATTGATGTCAATTATTAAGTGTCAATTAACCTGAGGTTTCTCATGCACAATCAATGTTTTTTTTTCAACTTTAGTGTCAATTTTCGTTCTGATCAAAATTTGAATCGAAAGGATCTATCCAAATTTAATTCTTGCCCTGACCCTAAATTTAAACTGTAAAAAGAAGAGGAAGTGGTGGAAAAAATTAACAAGTCATCAATAAATATCATAGGAACTCTGATCTGTTTAAAGCTGTTTCAATTGATTAAGTAGCTTGCCATCAACGTCAATGTCCCCCACACACAATCATTTTTTGTCAATTGTTTGATACCAATCATCAATGAATGTACGAAGAAAACAATTGTGTAAGCTGTCCAATGGTAAAAAAAAAAAAGAAAAGAAAGCAGCCTTGGTCTAAAACCATTTAGAATGAAGGTTTTACAGTCTCAAATCAGATTTCCATAGTTCATTTTAGAGGAGTGGTGTATAGTGGTATAGTAGTTAGAATGATGTTAGATGTCTGTGACAAGAAAGGGAGCAGGAGAGAAGAGGGCATCTTTTAACTTCTTGGTGAGAACCCCAAAACTGTTCTTTTGTTTGTTTCCAGTGACAAGATTGAAAGATTCTCTGGACTGTACATGTGATGATTTTAATAACGTTGAATGGCTTTTCTAGTTGATGTGAAAACAGCTTTTAATCAAAATGTTTTAAGTCTTGTCTTGTTGTGTACAATAGTTTGCATAGTTTGTGGTAAATTTTTGCTGTGTCATACTAAAACTTCTTTTTGCAAGTGCTCATCACTTTAGTGTACTCTGCTGTCTTAAATTCTAATCTTAGTCAACATCAGGGATGTAGCTAGCCAAATTTGAGTGCCTGGTAATTGCCTGATCTGGGAAAAGCCCCTCATCCCACTCCATGGCATCTACCCCATTTTTTCCCATTTTTTCAGCCTTTAATTTTTCATTCTTTTACCTCATTTTACTTTAGGGAGTAAATTTGGAGCTAGTTTTCAGTTTAATCAGGAAGATTTGTGGTGGGTGGGGAGAAGTATGTTTGCCAGGAGTGCTGGGTGGTGAACCACCTACTGCAGCTACATCCCTGGTCAACAGTTGGTTTCTGTAAATCCCAAGCATGCTTAAGGGAGTGCTTGGACATAAATATTGAGTATTATGACTTTAATTTTGTGTGTGTCATGACTTTAATTTGTGGGTGTGACCGGGACCTGGGTATGACTGGCACTTGTGTGGTGTTCCTGAATGTGGACTATTGGGCTGTTGTCTACAGTTTAATTTAAGAGCTGTGAGTTGAGTGTTGCTTCTGAAAAACCGGGACTTGTGACTCCAACTTAAGTGTTAGCTAACAGGCTTGGGGTAATCGTAATCAGTAATCGTACTCGATTGCAATCGATTACACATTTTGAAGTAGTTGTAAGAATCGCAAAGTTATTGCAATTGTAATCGATTACAGTGGCAAAGTAATCGCAATCGTGGTTTCATTTCTGATTACATTGAAGTTGAATTGAACAAAGAAGTAAAGTTACTAAACAATTTTTTCAGTTCTTGGTTCTGTTGGAATGACAAAATTTAGTAGTCCCTCTTTCTTGGATGTTCCAGCTTATTGTGAGAAGTGCATGGGTTCAATAATCTCTAGTTTGTGAGGACTTGTTTAATCTGTCCGGGCTTATCTAGAGCAATGTCCATGGCCTTTTTTCCAGTTGTGGGTACTGGATTGTTTTGCCTACTACATTGTTTATGTGGAAAGAAAATGTAATCACGATTGCAATCATGATTACATTGCAATGTAATCGCAATTGTAATCAATTACTTTCAATTTTAGCTGTAATCGTAATCATAATCGCAATTGTAAAATATGAAGTAATGGCAATCGTAATCGATTACATTGAGATGTAATCGCCCCAAGCCTGTAATAACTAATGGACTTGAGTGCTAAGTAACTGCTTACTATATACATGTAGCTACAGGAATGCAAATTGCTGTGTGTTGATTCATACGAAATAGTTAAAAAAAAATGCACGTTTAATTCATGCACTTTTAACAGTTAGTTCCATTTCAAACCATTGTTTTTGTTGCTGTACGTCCTTGTATATTGATCTCAGTAAGGTCCTTAACATCAACTAATGATAAACATGCTGTTTTAGTTAAAGTTGTTTTACGAGCTGTTGCTTGCTGCATTATACATACAGATAAGACCATGGACTGATTTCACCAACATCAGTTTTAGCGATCATTGCTAAGCCGCTTGCTAACTAGAAATTATAGCTAGTGGCGATAGTGATGAATTTTGCTCTTCACTAAACCTATGGCAAACAATACAACTTTGGGATTGAAAATTGATCCCTAAAGTTTCGTGAAATCGTTTTGAAAAAATGGCCGGTACATTGTGATTGGTTTTAGATTTAGAGATGGGTTTCAGTGTTAGCTAAACATTGTGAAATCAGCTCCAGGTGTCAGTTAAGAAATCTTCTTTATTCTCAAAAAATTTCCAAATATACCTGGAAATATCTCAGCTTGTAGAATGGAGTGCAGCAGGGGTGGGCATTGGACGGGGATGGTGGGGCTGGAGTGGCTCAGTAAGATTTCCCTTGACATAGGACTTGGTGCTCATTGCTTTGAATCACATTTGACGGTCACTTGCAGTAGCAAACAAAGTAGCATTTGAAAATTCCATCCTAATTTACTGCTTTGCACACAGAGGAACTATGAGAGTGTACTATATAATGAAACAAAATCTCTGATTAATAGTCATAGTGCAAGTGGTACCCCTAAGGCACATCAGTGTTACTGTAGCATTGGACCACAGTTAGTAATGTTTATGTTACATTTTAAACCTGCCAAGTACTGTCTGTGTCTCACAGGCATAATATACCTAATAGGCTAATACAGTAGCTTGTGACCCTCATGTTATTGTTTTGTTTCTTGTGCAATTGATTTATTTCCAGGTCCACCAATAAGAGCCAAGTCCCCTTCCCCCGTCAAAAAAAAATTTGACTTGCAAAGCAGTTTTTCTCATACCAAACCCTACTAGCTATTAAGGCAATGGGTACTGCATATGGTGGGAAGGGGGGGGGAGATAATGTGTGAAGTTTTTCCTTGGGGTGAGGAGTAGTTCCCTGGGCAAACATGGTCAAAACAGCTGCCCTGGATGAGCTGTTTGCTGGTAAGTATATGCTGCTTTACCATCAAAGGAAGGAAATTATTGAAGGTTTTTTAGATGTTAAAGCTACTGTACAGTGTGCATATACAGAATCCTGAAATATTAAACACTGGAGTTCCAATGTCACACAGTGTATGACCTACAGTATGGCCATAATAACTTGTTTTTTTGTATGTGGTCATGCATACAGTAATTAGGTTTGTTGAAGTAGAAGATTAGAATAATAAACCTTTGTCATCATTTCATTCTGTTGGTATGCTGGTAGTTTTGGTTTCATTATGTTCTCTGATTTCGCTTGTCTTGTCTTGTCTTCTTTGCATGTGGTCTAGTATAAAAGTCATGAGTTATGAAAGGCACACTCTCTCAATACCAGGTTTGTTTTCTGTCATCCCAAGTACAAGATTCACATTTTTCTCTGCCAATTCCTTCCTTCCACGTACCCACGCACCCTCAAAGCCATTTTGAGGTGGGCACCTGGACCCTACATATGTTGTTGGTGGGTCCAACACACCCCCAGGACATGCATCCTCTTCGACCACATTTTGCAAAATGAGTCTACAAAGTACTTCAAAATGGTGATACCTTCTCCTTCTTTATGGAAGCAAAGGTGGAGTACATTTTCCTTACTACTGTATATTTATTGTTTTACACCTTGAAGTGCGTCAGGAAATCCCGGGCCATCTAGATACAAAGATAAGTACAATTCTGGAAAGAGCAAATTTTGTCTAGGGGACCATGAGTTTTAGGATTTCCTTCTTCGGATTAGGTAGAAGGGAAAGAAAAAAAAATCTGGACTATGAGGATGTGCCTTTATAACTTGCTTGGGAATATTTTGGTGGTTGTCAGATTCATCAGTCTGGTGGCAGCCCCAGGGGTTGGAAGGACTTAAGAAATAGCTAGGGAATGAAAAGTTGCATGTCTTGCTCTTAAAGACATACAGTGCCATCTGACCCTTGGGAGAGGTGTTTGGTATAAGTGTCAAACATGGTTGTGTAGGGATGCAATTGACCCAGCATTTCAAAGACTGATGCACATTTTCTGTTAATATGATACATCAATGAGGTTGCTTTGAAAGCTGTGGTCATTCATAAATGACCACTGTTTGGGGAGTTCAGAGGGGTGCACCAGCTGAATAGTTATTGTTTGGGAGATGGATTCACAGCAGCGAGGGAAATAGTGAGTTTCCTAGGGGTATGTGAATCTCTCTGTCTGACTTCCTTCCCACCGTAGGGCTGCCACCGGTGTCAATATAATATTCATTTTTGATTTATGCTAACAAATATCCTTTAAAGTATCATTTCTCTTTGCATGCTTGCTCCCTGCTTTCTTGATTGTTGGCCTTAATTTTCTCTCTCTTTTGGAACTCAAATGATGATTTCATTGATCCACAGTTTCCAGTAAGTATATTAAATAATGACAGGATGGTGCGAGGCGGGGGAGGGGGTGGGGAACTATTGCCTTCCTTGTCAAAAAGACTTGTTAACCTTCCATTTGGAAATTTTAAAAAATTATTCAGAGGAGGGGGGAGGGATCTTACTGGCATAATGGTAAATTTTCCAAATTTTCAAGTTTTGAATCATTCTCTCTGTATACGCCACAAAGTTTGACTTCTCCATCCTGCTGTGAACATGTTATCAGGGTTTTAGGTACAGTGGCTGCCCTGGGTGTCTCCTCCCCTCTCCTCATGCAAGGCATATCCTGGCACCACCTCTGTACAGTAAAATGATGGCTTACAGATCAGTGATTGAATACTGGTCTTGGGTGACTTTAACAGCCGTAGACTCTTGAATGGAGTACTTGAGTCATAGAGTCATGATATCATTCAAATCCTGGCACCACTTATGTTAAATGATGGATTATAGTGGGATTGACATTGACAGGTTGTGGGTGACTTCAGCAGTTGTGGACTTTTGAATAGAGTTATTGAGTCATACTGTGGAGTCATGATGTCATTTATAACACCAAGTTTTACAATAAAACTACTTAACCCTTTCAATACAGAGGGGGCTCCATCCAGCCGTACTGAACTATGTATTAAATTATGTATACATAGTACATATGTACTGGTTCCGCGTAATACTACGTTTTTTGTATTGATGCCGCCATATTTGCGTTTGCTATGCCCGAAGAAGATGCGTATGTGTTAAATGTCTCCTCTTCAAGCCTATTCCATATCCAAAACACTATATGCTCGCCATAGATTTATAACTATTATGCCAGAACGAAGCTGAGTGATATGGTTTCGCAGCGAAACCATGCGCATATAGTCGTGGTAAGTTATGGTTTCGCAGCGAAACCACGCGTAGCGAAGGGGTTAAAGCAAGAGTCTGTCATCCAGTGCTAATGATGCATGTCTTAACTAAGTTTTTCGACATGGGTCATTCAGCTTGTCAACCTTTCATAATGAAACAGTAAAACAACATCCGCAACAACAAGAGAAAAAAGCCCATGCAAATGTTATCTCATCATGGAAACTGCTTCCAGGACAACTTAACCCTTTGCCGTTGTGCTCCTATCGGGGCATATTTGCGCGCCTCGGGAGTGGGCGGAAAAGCTGACGTAGCCCGCCCCGCATCGGCTGACGTAGGCCATTGACCCCGTGACCTGAAACTTTTGTCTCTCTTGTTCTTGTGGCCGAATTTTCGGGTAGCTACTCGCAGTTTCGAGCTCCGCATGAAGCAGTAAAGATGGGTGACGGCCGAGCTCTCCGCATGGGTCCAAAAGGACCCAAACAACGGTAAAGGGTTAAGGATTAAACTGTCCTTGTTTTATAATCCATTTGGAAATATTTCTGTCTGTAATTTCTCTTTCTAAAGGGGCTTTTGAGGGTCTGCATTCTGCAGGGACAATTCTCTTTTTGTTGCCTGTTGATGAAATGCATTATGTCATTCAGGTTTTAGAAGAAGTTAATTTTATTCTTAGATTTTCCGTTTTGATTTTGCAAAATTATAATGTGTCTGCTTAGAATATGTGCCAGACAAATCTGTGTCACAGGGCTGTATACTTTTGACAATGAGTACTGGCTGCAAGTAAGGAGTGTTGCGGGGCGTGCACTGTCAGTTGGCATCCACCATTCAGGTAGTTAAAATGCCTGCTGTGATGAGCAAACAGCACAATTTGCTATTCACATGTGCCTCTTTGTGTGTGAAGCAACATGTGGCATAATTACAAGCTGGTGAAAGTCACAGAATCATATTTGAAAATTTAAAATGAGTGGCGGCTTCATGTATTAAATTTTTAATGGTCTGTTTTTATGTAGACTGGAGCTAATATTTTAAAATGGAATACCCTCAGGGCCGAATTAAGGCGCTTCAATGGAAAGCTTCTAAATCAAAGGCCAGTTCCAATTTTGTTTTGCAAAAGCTAGTGCCATGAGGATGTACCATACAGTAAGTGGTATAATTGTGAATATATGAGGAAAACCTCAGTGTAAACTGTGTGTTTGCACTGGCGATATTGAAAACTCTTTGACAGTTATTGCAAACAGCAGCAATGGCATGTAGACTATATTTCTTAAATTATACAAAATTGAGGGTTCCTTGTTACTATGGTAACTGCTGGCCAAAGCACTTTGTTTAAAGTGCAAATGCAGTCCTTTTCATTTAGTATGAATCAATGTACAATATGTGTCAAAGATGCAGTGTTGGAAATGAGATGGCTGCTCACAGCTTTCAGTTGTGAAACTTGCTGGGGGAGGAGGAGTTAGAGGTAAGTAGGTTGGTAGAAGCAGAACTGTCAGGGGTAATGAATACAATCTGCCTTTAATTTTCCACGGATCAAGATCAGTTTATAGTTAGTTAGATGGAGTCTTACGGCCCAGTTTCCAACCTATTGGTTCAAGTCGAGTCTGCCGCCGCCTTTTTTCCAGTTGTGGCTCACTGGCTTGTTTTACCTACTCCTTTGCTTATGCAGATCATTATGTGCAGTGGCATTGGGTTCCATTTTTACAGTCTTTGGTATGACTGGACCTGGGAATTGAACCTGGGCCTTCCTTGTAGCCTATCAAGATCAGTGACCTTGAAGGAAACTAGCACAGAGCTAGTTCTTGTCAACCTCAACTTTAAATGTTTAAAAAGCACCAAACCTTTATACCTTTTCTTGTACAATATTTCTCTTATATGTGTCTTTGATTAAGCTTGAGAATTCAACATTGAAATGCTTTCTTATGATAACTCTGAGGGGACTTATTTCACAAGAATTTTAAACATTCCAGTTGCAAAAATAGTGTCACTAGGTTATAAAAAGCCATGCAGTGTATAAAAGGGTCAAATTGTCCTTTGAATCAATAATCTATTAAATGGGGTAAAATGATTTTGCTCTTAAATGGTATAGAGACATACGAGTGACAGTTAAATTTTCTATATAAAGAGCAATACAAAACCGCAGGAAATTGCGACATTAAAAGGCAATTTAGACACACGTTTGTCTGCGAATTTTCATGTGGGCCCAAATTTTTGAACGTGTGTTGTAGGGTACTGGTTGTAGGATTGTGTGGGATTGGTTTGTTTATTACGATCATTTGGAGAATGTGTGCATGTGCATAGCCACCAAAACT
Source organism: Holothuria scabra (assembly GCA_037179385.1). Lineage (NCBI taxonomy): Eukaryota > Metazoa > Echinodermata > Holothuroidea > Aspidochirotida > Holothuriidae > Holothuria > Holothuria scabra. The sequence goes on from CM074190.1 coordinate 31,807,784, forward strand.
ATATTGAACTTGCTTGTTGCACATTGGTGTAACTGTATCTAAATGTTAAAGTGGTATATTGCTTTTGTTGGTACTGTCAATGAAACTGTTTTTGATGGTTAGAAAAGTGCATCTCGTGGCTTGAAATTTCAATAGTACTCCTATCACTTTTGTAAGATAAATATTACTTTACTTTCATCCAACACCTTTTGTTGCTCATTCTGTTTCTGAGATAAAAATAATGAAATTCATACTCTGAATTTGAAATAGTTGACCACCACTCATCAATAATAGGTGACGTCCTTGGTGTGTAACTCAGCTTGTCTTCTTTGGTCTTTATTTGAAATGAAAATGTTTGTATGACTAACAAAGAACCATTTCCCTGCAAAGCATGTTGTAAGGAGATGATTTTTCTGGAACATTGAGATTAGACAACCAGGCTTGCTACTGTAGGTGGAACACATTTTTGATATTGTGGACCACAACACACAAACATCCAAAAACCAAAAATAGTTGTCATTATCAAATTTATTTATCTCTGTATGACTTTTGTTTTACACTTTTCATAACTATTTATAAAATAACTGTTATTTTGAAATATGTAAATGAAGATGAAAAATGAATGATGAGAATTACTTGCATTTGAATGGAAAAGACTACTTAATCAGGGTCCTTGTTGTTGAAACTGTTTATTCTTTACTTTTGTTTACAGGGAAAAGACCTTGCAAATAAGTTTGGTGATATGAAGTTAGACGACAGTACTGCTTCTGCCCGGTCAGGATCACCCAGAGCTGACCAGCATGCATGGGAACGAGGAGAGATTGACTATCAAGGCTCTGACCGTTTTGATGTCATTCTAGATCAGATTAAATCCACCATTGAGAAAGAAGATGAACCGAAAGAAGCTAAATTGATAACGAAAGAAGAAGAATTAAATTAAAAGTTGTATCTAGAGGCCACCTGATTCTGGTCTTGTGCTCATGTTTTCTTTGTGTTAGAAAATAGTAATACATACTGTAAATGCAAAGAGTATTGCAAAGAGAAATATCAATGCCAACCAGAGCAGCCATTTTGAAGGTCATGGTACCAGTACTATATATGGTGTGCTTTTGTCAATATTATGCATGGGCACGCTCTTCAAAAGCACAAATTTGAATCAGTAACTTTTCTTTTGTTCACCTCTAGAATTCTGTTGTACCTTGCTTTATCTAACCTTGCAGTCAGTGAACTTTTTGCTCATTAACCAGTGAAAGTCCAGTCTCTGAAACATGATGTCCTTCCACCCTTCCCCCCCCCCCCCACACACACACACACACACCAATACTCCACTGGACTGGAATGTTGTCTTTGAAGCAGAAATGTGTAATCACTTTACAAAATATGAAATGAGGAAAAGCGTTTCTCATGTATCACACCAGATACATTGTATGACTTTTGGCTATTTTGAAATGTTTATTGCCCATTGAAAATTTTTGTGTGCTGATCAGTGGAATCTGAGATGTACAGGAATGTTACTACCATCACAAACAATAGTGTTTGCTTGGCAGAAAATAATGGTCTTGGGCGATCAGACTGCTACATCTCCTGTATGTCTTTGTCTAGGGGTTGTCAAAGACTAATTTCCAACTAAGGGCCAAGGGGCTAGAGAACCTATAACTTTACCAGAAATTTCCCAACTTGAATGAAGAGAAAATTGAGTCTCCTATAAAAAGCCAATTAAACAGATGTAAAACAATGAAGTTCCAAAATTGGTTGGTTTTAATCTCTGGTTCTGAATGCTTCGTAACAATTTATCTGACATGCTTTGGAATATATGTTGATACGCAGAAAGACGTACCAGTCAGATTGTGGAACATTGATGTGGCAGACTGGCAGGTAACATTGCTGTAGCAACATGTCATGGGCAAGCAATTTATGGTATTTCTTTAATTCTTTTTTTTCATGGAATTGATATAGTCATTTGACTGCTCTTCTTGTGAATCATCTTGTTCGAACAAAGTTTAAAGTAACTCTAAACTTTAAAAAAAGTTATTCTAAAGTTTCCAGCATTGATAATGTGCTTGATATAAAAAGCATTTTTGAAGTAAATATCATGATTGTGCTTCAAGTAAAATAAGCCAGATATACACGTCACATTTAGGCCATATTGTTTATCGATGTCCTTTCAATGGAAATAAACTTGAAAAAAGATATAAATGTAAATTAGACTGTAAGAAACTGTCGAAAATGTGTACACTTCAATAAAAGTGAATTGTGGAAGATAAGTTAAGATATTTTTTGTTCAAAAAGGTTCCATTCTTTTTCTAGAAATCTTGATGCTTCGTTTTGTTGGTATAACATGCGATTATTAGATTGATCATTATTAACATATATATTGCATTGTGGGTAATACTTGAAGATTGCATTCAAACATTTTTCAATGTGTCCCAACAGATTTGTATTATGGCATGTACTTAATGAGGTAAAGTGAATAGTAGTGTCAGTGAGGAATCATAGCATGCTACACCGTTTAATTTGAGTACAGTCAGGCAGGAGGTACAGCAGGATAGAGGGATAGGTAAATGCTGCCCTCATTTCATTAACATTTGAAATAGCCTTATAATCATGACTTTTCATTCAGATTGCTTCTATAGAACATGTTCATCTGATGTCATAAGTGGTCAGCCCACTGCAGGGTAAAAATCACAGTCATCACACTGGTTACTACAGCTTCTTCTCAGCTAACTCTATGTGCAACACAGTTCTTGCCCAGCTGTCAAGAAATGGGCGTGGCTTGTGACTTCAGTGAAAACACTCTATTGGCTGATGTGTGTCATATTGAAGAAAGAATTACTTGATTGACTTTTCACATTACTGAAGATTTTTTTACTTTGGGTTTGTTTGTTTCAAAGCTGGTTTTTGTACTGGAAGGAAAATTTTTTCTGTCAATGTCATTTTAAGTTTCTTACTAATAGGGTGTGATGAGAAAACTGGTCATCACAACACGCAAGTTGACAATTGATGTTCTGAAATACTTTTTGGAAGAGTTACATTTCATAGACTGGTTTTCAAATATTGTTTCTTTTTGTCAAGGGTGGGGTTGGAGTGGGGGAATTAGTTTATTTTCATGTTAATCAAATTTTGCTTATTTACCCAGTCATGAACTTATGAGGTTACTTTGGGGTTCCCAAAAGCTATTTTTATCTTATTAGAACTCTGTGTGGAGAGGAGCATATTTCCATTTTTTAATTTTTTTTTTCAGTTCCCAGCATCTCTGTGAATGTTCATGGGTGGAAAAAGTTGGGGAACTGGGAGGTTCCTTCCTGGAAATTTGGACATCTGGAGGGATATTTTGGCAAGTGGGAGAAATTTCCCTATTTTTGTGCATGGAAAAGCAGCTAAGGGATAGTGGAAAATTGTATTTTCTTTCTGGGAAATGAACACTTTTTCCACCCCTGGTGGAGGTTACTGGGTATGGTAAGAGCAGTTCCCATCATACACGTACACTCTAGAATTCCGTTACAATCCACTGACCAGGCGTGTAGAAAGGATTGTGTCATGGGGGGTTTTTGGGCATGATATGAGGGAAAAGTCTAAGGATAGAGAGAAAAAACCGCTATTTTAGATGTTTTTTGCATTGCAAGGTTCGGCCATGGGGGGGGGGGTTCAGCCCGCAAAACCCTCCCTGTGGCTACGCCACTGCCATCAACATTTTACGAGCTGCAGTATGAATGATGATTTGTTAGGGTATAAACTCAATGGAATGACACAGTAAAGTAGAGCAGCTATTGAAGAAATGAAGAGAAGTTCAAATGAAATGTGTCAGAGCTGAGTGTCAATACTAGAGAGGCAATGCAGATTATTAGAATTGGGTCATGGTGCAAAAGTAAATTGTTAGAAAGAGGTTTCGGGGTGGCAACGTTTTCTGTGTCTGTTACTTGAAAAAGTGGAGAAACAGTGAGGACAATTGTGCATGTGGAAGCCGCTGATTTGGCAGTAAAAATTGAGGGGCGGGGGGGGGGGGTCTAAGAGTTAGCTAAGGTTTGCTTGAGTAATTTACATTATGGACATAGGGTCCTGTATATTGTCTTTCCAGGGAAAGTTTGTCTCCCCCCTCTGGAAACTCACTGGTTGTTACCTCTTCTGTATTACACCCCTTGAACATTGTCTATACCAGAAAGCCTTTGGACAAAGTTAATTTAATCCATCAGCCATTTTGCTGTAACCATTAAAATCTATCAATCAGAGGTTCTCTTGTTTTAACAAATTTGCACAAGGTGCACCTTGCCTATTCGTTTTACTCATAGAAGCAGCAAGTAAGTTGACTTGTTATATTAGCACAGACACGTACGTATCTGTTAAAAACTTAGGTGCTCAAAGCCATAATTTCAATGTAAGAAGGGAAGGACACATTTGTAAACCTACAGACTGGATATTTGGAAACAGTTTCTGACTTACAAATGTCTGCTGTTGTGTTCATCTAGCAATATGACTGATAACATGAGGTTGAAGTAATCATTTAAGGTCGACAAGAGGGGACTGGTTCTGCATTATTCAACAATAGCAGGAGCAATTTCTTTAACGTAGCAACACAATAACATTTATAAGTAGTTTCTACCTAAATGTCATAAGTGCATGTATGACCACTTTGTCCAAAGGCTTTGATGAAGACACTAGATCCACTGGTCCAGTGATAGCAGGCCTAGCTTCCATTATTGGGGAATGTGTAGACTTCTTTCAAATTGAAATAGAGTAGTGATAACAAAATGCAGGAAAGCCTTGACAAAGGCTATTTGGACAAGCATGTTGAAATATTATGACACCTTATTTCAGTAGTTTACTAAACCTTGGTTTATCCTTTGTTTTTGCTCTAATGTACTATTGAGCATGCTGTAAACTCAGTTTTTTTCGTTGTATGATTTATTATGAACGGATGCATCAAAAATGGTTTAACTCTTAATGTGCATTCATGGATGACAGCACAAAACGAAACCCATACCTCCCAAGTGACCCGCATTTGGACACCCAAACCTGCTGACCTGCCAAGCCCTCTGAAAAACCTGCATTTCAAATCTCCGAAGCATTCCTAGTTAGAGACACACAAATTAGCAAATAATTCAGCTTACCGATAACCAAAAATTCAGTAAATTGTATCTCACAGCACATTCAACTGCTCTCGCTGCTATACAATGCATAGGCCTGGGTATAGGCCTAGGTACATACGGAACTATGTTTGCTGTCGCAACATTGTTATCGACTAACCTTCGCAGAAGGTATGGAATATATTCCTGTCACTGCAAAACTAGTGTAATAACGTCATGCAGCCCCGCGTTCAATAGGGAAAATAAATGCCCACTGCGTGGGTTACAGGTGGGGCTTGTTTTCATGGCTAGAATGGATGCGAGATGTACGCAGATGTATATTGGAAATCATGTACCTACAGCATGGTACGACCGCCGGTGACATACTGAGTTGACGTTTGCAAACTATGCCAAAATTTACCTCAAAAATAACAATTGAATATTGTGACTAGGAGAGGTTTTAGTCATTGGGCATTTGTGAGTATCTGCATAATATTATTTGGGCAAATCTCTTAATACAATATTTTTCTAGGTTATCGCAAAAAATTCAGTACTGTACTTAACTCTTTTGGTGGTAACCTAGCGACATTGTGTTGACTGATTTGCCAAAAAAGTGTCACCATTTTGCGTGTAGACACTTCTAAAATTAAAAAATTTTCGAAAAGGGCAAGGGGGACATCCCCTCCCCAAGGCCGGCGATCCACCAATGGACAGATCAGACGGACCGGCGGCATCTAGCCTCTCGGAACTTAGGAGCTATAGAAACCACTCACTGTAGGTATACTTTTGGCTTTGAAACATAGTCGGCAAATACAAAGAGGAATTTAAAGGCAAATGTGTTAGGCCATAGATTCCCATCCAAGTAAGGACACTGTGGGGAAACATAAAACAGGCATTGTTCTTTGTATGTGCAAAAGGTTTGTTCTTATACATGTACAGTAATCTCATTACAAAGCAAGCCGGTGAGCCACAACTGGAAAAGAGGCCGTCACTGGCTTAACTTAAACCAATTAGTTAGAAACTAGGCCGTAAAACTGCATCTAACTAACTGACTATGTAGGTGCTAACTATATTTAAATTGTAACTCCAAAGGGTACAATCTTCTCTCCTTAAAGAAGCACCTTGTAAATAAATTGACTATGCTCTCTGAAATTATGAGAGGCTGCTTAAAAGAATAAAGGTTTGTACCTCCTATATCTTCCTCCACCCCCACCCATCCCCCTTTCCATTTTGTCACCCTGCCAAATGAACTTGCCTTGGCCTTTTCAAGTGATCATCATAATTATAGTCTCGAGTTCTTATTTCCAGGATGCTTTGCAAGATTTGTATCATAAAAGGTAAATGGTCAGTGACCCTACAAAGACTGTACATCTTTCTGTTGGAAACATTTGTGGCAAATTTCCAATAATCTTCTTTTATCTTCCTACAAATTTCTTTGAGAGAAAAAGTCACATATCATGGTAGCATTGGGGAAATCCCTTCTAAAGGAAAGATGTAACAAATTTGAGAAGATACATGTATAAGTGCATGAATGTTAAAGTATGTCATGGTTTATCACGATTGCAGTTGGCTGTGAAACATTGTTGACCCTGGGATTGTGACAATGGGGCTTCCCCCAAAAACTTGTCATGGGATATGAAGTGGCCAGGTACTCTGTCCAAAAAGCTTGAGTAACCTGTCTTGACTCCAACAATGTTACACATAGTTTCCTCTTGTATTCCTGTGTGATGATGGGTTCCAGTGGTTCCAGTGCCTCTGGGAAGTATTTGTTCTTGTCTCTAAGGAGGTTTAGCAAATAAACTTGCCTCAGATATGCTGAATGCTAGCCCCCCCCCCCCACCCCCCACACACATTGTTTTTCACAACCGCTTTTATTGCCTTTGGAAAGGCCTGGCAACATTTTCAATTCTACTATGTACTCAAAGTCTGTATATTTTCTCTTCCAAATTTATATTCTTTAGAACAATGCATCTTTTGTTCTTCCACATGTTGATTTGATAAAAGCTACAACTCTCCTTTAATTTTCAAATGATTTTTTAACTGTTTTGATTTTTGATCATGCAATTTATGTTGAGAATAGATCAAGTGCTAATATGAAATTGTAAATTACAAAATCTCTATCGAAAATACAGCAGTCTCCCAACTATTTTGATGTTGTTTCTTTTATTTTAATAGTGTCATAATGGAACAGGCAGAAGAACTCATTTTCATTCTTTTTTTGTTGTAATGCCCTCATCTTCTATTGGTCCATTGTGGTCAGGTGGTCAGGTGCCTTATCCTGGCATTAACTCACAGTGATGAATATAGGCTTGTCGTAGACTCCATTCTACATGGGGTTGTGCTGTTTTTAATGGGGGGTCATTTATAAACAAAATTGTATTTTTTCTTTCTGTTTAATCAAAATGTGGTTTGGGAATAAACAAGGTAAACATTTCTGGACCTGGACAATAAGACAGGATAATGCACTTACAAGTGGTTGATGGTATCACTGGATGCACTCTGGATGCACCCTCTTGCATCAATTGTACTGATCCTGTACTGATGCACAGTCCCTCTTTGTTTAAAGTGCAAGAACAGTATAGTCCCATATTTATTTTTAAGCAACAGCTGAACTTCATAATTTTCTCCTGATTTCTCTTCCAAGTTACTTTCGTTGTGTTCTGGAGAACTTCATTATTGTATATTCAAGAGAAACAAAGGAATTAAAACTCCCCAGTAAATTTCATTTTCGAGAAAAAAAAATACTGTCACATGACCCAAGAGTTTAATATGAAACAGGACTGTCTTCAGTACTAATTAATTATAGTAGGGTGACTGCAATTCCTCTTTTATATTCAATCTAAACTTTTGAAGTTAGAGGCCCATTGGATGCCAACATATTGTGAGAGCAACCTAAATGTGCTTTTTGTTTTTTGGGGGGAGGTTGGACTCTTTGGGAAAAGGGAATGGGAACAGCTGCAGTAAAACCCATTTCTCTGGTGTGGTGTTGATTTCAATACATCCAAAAAGGTTAAAAAAAAGGTATTTTATAGGAAATATTCCATTGAAAAAACTATCACAAAGCAATATCATTATAATTCTCTTGGAGTCTGTTCCCTTTTCCAAACATGAATCAATAAATAATATGGACAGAAAGAAGCAAAGGTTTTCCTAGGGGATGGGCTCTTTAAAGAACAATTAGCCTAATTGTTTATGCCATGGTGCGCAATTTATTGTGCAATTCCTGTACCTATATGCTATATTGCAACACATACACGGAGAGTAGTATCACTGTTTCACTGTGTCATTCACATCCCAATTGTTGTGTTGTAGAATGTGGGCCTTTTTATTCGTGGAAAACTAATTTGATACTTTTACCTAGCCGACTAGCTGAAACAGTCAAATTGTATGATAATTTTTTTGAGGAGTGCCATGGCATCACATGCAGGTTCATAAAAATTTTTATTTTCTTCATTGCTAAGGCCTAAACCAATAGAAATAATGGTTGGAACATTGACAAAATCTACATGCAATCCAGCTGTTTCTGAAGCATGTACAGTATTGAAACAATTCAACCAAAAAGGACAGGTTTAATAATTGCGTGCTGCCCAAGGAACCAGCCTGAGGGTTTTACGATACTCGTGCAATATAGGCTACATTAATGCTCTGTGCAAATCATCAGTAGAGGCTTTCCATATAGTATGATGTCATACAGTAGTACTTCCCAGCTGCATGTTCAAGTACATGTCATACACACGTACTTACTTCAGCGTTAAATGTGTACACACTGCATATATCATAGTTTAGCACAAAAGCATGAGTATTATGCATGATTGTCCTCCAGCATGGCAGATATCTGAAATGTTATTGCAAAGCCTCTATATACTAGGTGTATACTTCAAGTGAGCCAGCCTCAAACTGGAGTGAATAGACACCCACAAATCCTATTCACATCAAGCTATTCAGTCTACTCATCTCCATCTTCAGTGGTCTATTCACCTCAGTCTGAGGTAGTCAAGTCTTACATGAAGTATCTCTGCCTCCATAGATAAGTTCGTAGTTAACATGACACTACAAGCAAATAGCAAGTTTTAGCCATCTCAAGCTGGCAACTTATAATCCAGAATCTGAGAACTTCCTGTTCAAGTATCTTGAGATCAATAAAGTTAAAGGCGTTTGCCCCTTCAAAGACTATTTGCTCAATAGAGCAACAAGGTTGGTTTAAACAGGGTTAATTGCCGCAATTTACAGACAAGCCTCACCCGAGAAAACGCCCTTTTCTTGGGTAGCATTGGCTGAAACGTCCAATTCAATTAGCAGCATGTATCTGTGCTTGTGTTAATGACCTTTCTGTTCAGGTCAACTGGTAACAATTATGTGCATGCTGCATTATATTGTAACTTTATGATTACGATACAACTATAGAATATACTGGCATGTACAGTACCGCCAATAAATGGGAACTCTTTATAATGTAAGTTCACCACTTGTATCATAAGCGTAGGGCTTAATTATACTGCAAGCTTGCTACATTATGTGACAAGCTTAATTTCTATGGAATGCAAGCTTGCCAGAAATGACTGCAAGTTTGCCACAAACTTGCAAGCTTGTAACATGCTTGCAAAATAAGTGTGCATCACATGTGCAGGCTAAATAAGCTTTTTGCAAGCTTGCAACAAGCTTGCAAAATAACTGTGTAGGCTAAATAAGCTTTTTGCAAGCTTGCAACAAGCTTGCAACAAGCTTGCAAAGTAAGTGTGCAGGCTAAATAAGCTTTTTGCAAGCTTGCAACAAGCTTTATTAGATTGCTGCAATCTTACTACAAGCTTGCAGCAATCTAATTTTTCTGTAAGGGAAAACATCTGAGTGTTGCACCAGCCACACATAGCATACTTCTTTGCGTTTGTCTATATATCCCCCTCATAAGCTTCAACACATATAAAAGTGTTTCCCATTGACCTTTGACCAATACTGCAAGTCCTTGAAGAAACTTTGAACTGGCCTATTAACAGCAGAAATATAGGAAGAACCACAATTCAAAGTTTACAGTGGATTTTGATAAGATGGCAATTTTTTGTCACACTTACCAATTGTGATCATAACCTACAGAATACATGGACAACAAAGACAAATCATAACAATATCTAACATTGACAAATGACCTCATCAGGAATATTAGTCAAGGATGGAACACCATACTACTGGTACACTTGCTAACAAAACTTAGCTCCCCCTCTCCCCTATCCCTTTACCCCAGCTTATACACTAATAAATCAAGTCTTTAAGGGACAAAATAGTTTTGGTGAATTGTTTACCAAAAAATCACTTCATAATTCTTTAATGAGTCATATGTATTTTTAGCAAGTACTGCAACTTTTGCAAGTCAAAATTAGAAATAGCAACTGACCATTCTTGAGTAGCCATGCGAATCCAGCTATTTCATGTGCGGATCACGCATGTCCCTTCTTATCTAATATGATGCACATTGCTGCATTCTGAGAGTTATATATCCCCAGTTCAGCTTTTGAAAAACTCAACTAAATTTAAAAAACATCATAACTACTGAACAAACTTCAGAAGCACAAAATATTCATCTTGAAATACCATCCACTGGCAAAGGTTGCTATGCCAAAGGAATACTTATAATACCAAATTTTTAACTGACTTCTACTTTACATCAGACTTTTTATTTAAATTGGATTTCAAAGATTTTTTTATTTAAATATGTTAAATTTGAATTCACCCCAAATCTCTCCAATTGGGAAATATTCATAACCATTTATATTGTCTGAAAGAGTCAAAGTACAGTTTGAGTCTTCAATGCTAATTTACATTCTGTGCTTATCAGACAACAGATCTTCTTTCAATTACTTATACAGTGACATATACAGTGAGACCTCTTTGGCTTGATTCCATTATTCAAAAAAGTCCTATTTGTAAACAAGCAACTAATTAGGTGAAAGCCATGGTGATGCATACACGCAACAGGGTTATTGCAGTTTACCTCTGCGATGACACTTTATGCACAGCATGAGACTCTTTGTCCAATTATGTTCTCTCACTGTACTTCAATCAGTGTCCTGCTGACATCAGAATCTGCACTTTTTGAGTTAAAGTGTGTATGTAATTTAAGGTTCACGACCACAGGTATTCACCGTTGCAGCTCTTACCCAATCTGCTAATGGCAACTCTAGGAAGAAGGATCAAGCCTCATTGTTTTGTTAATTCTGCCATGAAGGAAACAATCATGTTTGGCCTGGCTCATTACAAAAACCTACTGTACGCCTGTCTCTGCATGGAGTTCATCTTGTTCTGGTAAATGAACAGCTCCTCCAGGAGTGCCTCACATGAGAGCGGTACCGTACTTGAGAGCTGATCATCATTGAAACCCCCCTTGCCCAAAATGCTCGTATTGATGAGCAAGTTGTAAGGATAGCACCGATTCCACATTCTGCATAGTGGATCATTCAAAACTTATGAACTTGTTGGAGACATTGAGACCTGACTACAAATTAAACCTCCTTCAGAGCAGGATATTTCTGACAAGTACTGTATCTACAGTACTTCATGTTTATGACAAGAAGTCAACAAGTGCACTGATTTTGAGGAAACAAACTGTTTGCAGCCTTGGCCTAGGTGTGGGGTCTATTGTCTTCAACGAGCTGACAGTATCTCTCGTAAGGGGCAAAGTGTATCTAGCAGATACTGTGTAGATACCTCTGGAAAGCAACACACAGCAGACTACTGTAACTTTGTGAAAGTTGCCAAAGCTTCCATAGATTAAGGCAAAAGTGAGTTTGGCTGCCAGATTGGAAGCCCTGTCACTGACAATGCAGCGAATGTTGCTGTTGTGAAGAGGAAAATTGAAGAGGATAAAGAAACTGACATATTTCATTTTATTTCATTTCATCTACAGAATGGCTGTTCAGCTCACATTCTTAATCTGCTGGCCCATGATCTAGTGGATGTAAATGAGCAGGTAGAGCATGTAGTTCAGTACTTTCGATACAACCACTTTATATCCACAAAGTAGAGACAAGAGGAAGCCAACTGTCATATCATGCCACAAAACGTTCCATGGAACACAATGGCTGATTACCTCAACACATACATGTACATCAAGAACTGGTCAAAGCTCCTGAAGATATGCAAAGACAACTGATACGAAGTATATCCCACAGTCAGAAACAAGGTATTAAACATTGGACTGAAGAGATCAGTAAAAGAGCTACATGACACACTCTGACAGATAGCAGTGGTCCTGGATGGGATCGATGCAGAGTGACAGCACCAGGTTAGCTGGGTCAGTCAGTTTATGGAAGGAGCTTGAAGAGCAGCTGAAGTCTCTGGGTAATAGGGAAATGACCCAGAAGTTCACTGCTAGGTACACTTAGGCAGTGACCCCGCCCATCTGCTTGCCAACCTGCTTCACCCAGTGCTCAGAGAGTCATCTCTCTTCGATGAGAGAGATGTGGAATACGCAAGTGGCCATCCATAATGCCAATGATTGTAAAATTCCAGGCTCAGCCGCATCCCTCCATGCCCTGTTAGTTGAGAGAAGATGTAATCCAAGTAATCAGTCCTGCAGAGTGGTGGCAGTCCCACATGAAGAGTGATGGCAGTCCCACAGAGAAAAGGAGGAAAATTTGAATGTGGTGAGCAAGCTACTATCTGTTGAAGCTGCATCCTCAGGCGTCCAAAGAGTGTTCAGTTCATATGGACTTGTGCAGTCAAAGCTGAGAAACAGACTCAGCACTCACAAAGCAGAGAAACTTGTGTTCCTGTTCAAGGCTGTGAACATTAAATGAGCTACAGGACATGCAGTTTTAATCATCAGAGAATGGCAGAATGCCATGACTAAAGTTGACTGTATTGTATATTCAAGGCACAATTTGATATTTGACACATTTATCTGTAACATTTCCTTCCAAAATTGAAACATGCATATATTAGATTGCAGATACTAATGTGCCAACAGGCTGGATGCCAATGTTTTTTACTCCAATATTTTGTGAAACATGCAAGGACCTTCATATTGTTTATGGTGACTCTAACTTTTTGGACTGTGGGGACTCCACTCTTCACTGATGTATAATAACTCCTTTTCATTTTCAACATGTCTATTTTGAATAAAACTTGAACAACAGGAGTTATTAATTCATTTTGACAAACAAGATTGCATGACAGGATTTTGAATTTACTGCTGCAAATAGATTTTCGGGTGGGTCCTGCCTAGGACCTAGAACTGATTAATCAGTTTACTCTGGAAGGCTACTTCACTTAAGTTTTAATTCTGTGAAGAGATCATATGAACCAAGGGAGACAATAGCAAGAAATGCTTACTCATCTGTTTGCTGAATTTCAGAAAATATCCACTTCCATTTTTAATTTGCAATCAAGCAGCAAGCAAACCTGTTATGCTAAAATTTAGTTTAGGAGTTCTGTATGAGATACCTGTTTTAAAATCATATTAAAGAACATAATTAGGGACAGTTGGTTGAATGCAAGGATTAAAGTTACTTCAACTTAAAACTTTTTTTTTGAAAATGCAGAAATTCTGAAAAAGTTACTAAAATCAGTAATAAAAAAAAAAAAGTCTTGTGATTTAAATCCCGATTTTAATCAGTGTGATTTTAAACAACCCTGCCATCTATAGCAACCAAATTTCTTTAACATTTGAATGTTTCAATTTGTGAATATAAAAAACATAAATTGCTATAAAATTTTTACCCAAAATCAAGATATTGCTTCATGCTGAAGAACATAGCAAAGTACAAAATGTCATGATCTCTATGTACTGGAGAACTACAATATATAGTGTAAACACACATACCATATATAATATTATTATTATCTCTTTGTAAAATATCACTAATTGCTATGCCATATTTGTGTCTTAGAAACCCGTTTTACCACACTGACTGCAAGAATGTTAGCACACTCTTACTTGAGGCTAGATTATTAAAATAGTAGCAGATTTAAGTATTACAACCAGAAAAGTGCTAATCACTTAATAGTGAAGTACTGTTACTTGAAAACTTTAGTTACCAGAGTAATACATGTCATTAAAATAAAAATGCAGTTATCAGCCATGGCAAACAAGATATTGGCTACAGCAAAAAAATTGCAGAAGTAAAAAGGACTGACTTCAGCAAAAATACACTCTACCTCGGCATTTATTATTATTACGTAACTTATCAATGCAAATTAAAGTAAAAGTTGTGCAATTAAAGGAGTATGGTAAGTTAAGGGTAATTGTTTACACACTTGGTATGGCACCGTACTGTACGTTAATGTTATTTGTTTCAGAAGTTCTGGAATTCCATTGATAAAAAAAAACAGCCACTTTGAGAATTTTCCCCATATAATAACATATCAAAATGTTAAAACGGCTGTTTCTTTAATCTAAAGGTCATTCTCTGCCGTGTCACATTCATGTATCGTGTGCAGCAATACTGTGTGCAGTGATCACTTCTTGACACAGGTGAGTTATGTACATTCCATAAATACTGATCATAGTGAACTTTTTTAATCAGGAATTTCTGTTAAAACTTGAAAAATTGCAGCTATATTTTGCAGAAATAATACTGAATACATTTGCTCAAACTTCTATCACTGAGGAAATTTTTATCATAAAACGACTTCTCTTCAAATCATTACTCAAAGCTTAGTGCTAATTCTGAGCCATGTATTGTGCAACTTTTGTACCATTATGTTCCTGTACAATGTCACTCAATCTATCGCCTTGGCAAAATTTTTGCTGATGTCCAATTGATTTGCCTCGGCATTTACTTCGGCATTGCCAAATGCTGAGGCTTTTTGAGAGGGTTGAGTTATTGCAGGCAACAGTTTCTTCCAAAACAATAGTACAGAGCCAAACTTTTGTTTGATGAAAAATACGTAAATAATACACCTTAGCATTCTGTGAAATTTTCATTCATTTCCCCTGTTGGGTTCTCAAGATACCAGAAAATGAAATTCACCTATTTTCTACAAAAGGTGAGAAGTGAAATCAGGTAGGCATGATGTCATAGATTCACAATGATGGCTAACGGTTTTCCAGAAACCTTGCTTTTATGCAGTCACCTCAATTTGAATTGATGATCCTATTTCATGAAATGGCTCTTGGTAGTCATTTGACAATATTTTTCTTACTCAATTGTAGCATCACTGGAAATAACTTGAATAAGCATAATATTGTAGACTATCCTGTTTGATGATTGGCTCTTGAGAATCATGTGACAACATTTTTTCACCCAATTGCAGCATTGCTAGAAACAACTTAAATTAGTGTAGTACTACACACTATCCTACTTCATGATTGGCTCTTGAGAATCATGTGACAACATTTTTTCACCCAATTGCAGCATTCCTAGAAACAACTTAAATTAGTGTAGTACTACACACTATCCTACTTCATGATTGGCTCTTGAGAATCATGTGACAACATTTTTTCCTCAATTTTAGCATTACTAGAAATAGTAAGAATGATTGCTTGGTTTTTCAAGATACAATATTTCAGCTCTGAAATATCATAAAGGATATTTGGAAGAGGCAAAAGAAGAAAACTAGGATTCAGCTGTGGTTTCAACATTTGGGATGACTGCTTTTGCACTTCGAGCAAATTTTCAATGATTTAATTTTACATGTTTATGAAGGGTTTCCAAAAAAAAAAAGAAAATTTGTGTACTTTGTGTACTCTTTGAAAATTACAAATTGGAATAAATTTTAGCCAAGGAATATATAACAAAGAATAAAGTAAATACCATGAATACTATAAACAGCAGTATTTAATCTTCAAGACAATTTTCAATCTAGCACCATCTGCTTTTTGGGATTGCACAGGGGAAAAAATAAAAACTTATGACATCAAAACACCCTCAATCACAGACAGACAGACAGCCATCTTGTCTCTGAAGTAATCTTTATTGCTACCCACTACCACCATTTCCTGGTGTAAAATAATATCAAATTTCAAATAAGGAAAAAGTCCCATAAAAATCTCTTTTAAAGTAGAAAAATACTTTCACCAATGCTTTAAGTACATCTCCTAAATAAAGTTTTAATTCTTATTTCAGCACCATATTTTTGAAGACTTGAATATACCAACAGACTTGAGAATGGCAAAAAATATTCTTTAAATGCTTAGCAATGACAAAATTCGAAGTAAAATGAATCAGAAAGAAGTTTCACTGACTTTGGAAAACCTGTTAGGGTAGATTTATTTATCTAACTGAAAAGTATGGGTACAGTAGTTGGGCACAAAAAATACACAAGTGACTTGGTGATAACTGCCAGTTAGATGAATGACTCTGCCCTTATGTATAATATAATGCTTCACAATGTTTTATAAAACATGTTCTTCTACCACCAGTGCTGTAGGAGAACGGATAAAAGCAGTGGCACTTGAAGCAATACGATACCAAACATGAAATATCATGACAATAATATGTTCTGTGAGTTTGATAGAGTTTTACAGCACAGTTTCCAACCTATTGTCTCAAGTTAAGCCAACCACTGTCTTTTTTCCAGTTGTGGCCCTCCGGCTTGTTTGAGTAAAATTAATTGAAAGATTAAAAGGTGATAAAAACAAGTAATGGCCGACTGAAATCAGACCATCACTTGCTGTCCGGATTCGTCTATATTGCAAGAAGAGCAGTTAAAATTGAGAAAATGAAAATTTGAAAAGTTTTCAAATGAAGTTGATACCCATATGTAGTTTCTTGTTAACCAAAATGGGATGATGATGGATGATTGCCTATCTTTCTATTTAATCCCATCCATTGTATAATAAAAACCTCATTTGCACAGTGAACATTCTAAGTGATGTGTGAGATCTTGACCCGTACACCCATTCAGTTTGCAAGCTGCATTACAGGAGTTTAGCACTTGTTTGAGGGGATGTTTTTCTATGTTAATTTGCTAGCTGTTTACTTTTTTTTATTACAAGATTAAGATGTCCTAAATTACTTTTAGATATCTCAAGGAGTCATTTTTTGTGTTTTTGTGATGTGACTCTTTGTTTTCCATGGAATCATGGGAGATTGTGGAAAGTATGGCAACCAAGCTGCAGCTCTAATGGGAAAACAATCCGCAAGCATATGCTGACCTATTGATACAATATCAAACTCAAAGGGATTATTCGGATGTACCCAAAAGACACAGAAAGAAAAGAAAAGCACCTTGCACTGCCAGGTACAAATCTGCTAATAACATGAATAAGTATCACAAAAACTGTTGGTCAAACTAACTCTGTTAATAGCTACTGATAACGCTGATGACAGGACTGTCACCAGCAGTACGTTTAGTGTAAGTAGTATTCTGCGAGTGTCAAGGATGGGGGAGCAGCAGACTTGAACATATAATCCAAGGCTTTCTTCACGTAATGCACCAGGGACAAGGGTCCTCTTATAATGTAGAGGGCTGCTCTGAACATTTTGAAGAACCATTACTGGCCAACGTTGGGTAAGTTTGGATTCTGAGAGTCAACAGCCTCAAAAAGAAGCCCAATGTGATGCGGCCAATGTCAACCTTGGTACCACTGGTAAAAAAGCCTAGGATTTGTGACAAGGTCAGCAGATTAATATGATGCAGGTAATTCAGTCTCGGATGAGTTGGGGACAAATGTAAATTACCAGATACTCCAAACTGGAAGAGAAGCAACTAACTGAGGAATTAGAGAAATATCCACAGCCATCAAATTGCTACCACTTAGTGGTGCCCCAAATCACACCACTTATTCAGGAGAATTTGAACACAAAAACAAAATTCATTAATCTGAAGTTACAAAGCTGCCAAAAGCCAACAGTTCAGGGTTTAACACCTCTGCTTACCTCATTTTAAAAACAGTGTCTCTGTCAGAGCAACAATAAGATGCAGTAGCAAAACTTCCAATGCGACACTTGATTTGAACTATCTTCATAAGGAGTTAATCAAACTAGACTTGAGAGAGTGCTACACACACTGGTGTCTCTGTCAGAGCAACAATAAGATGCAGTAGCAAAACTTCCAATGCGACACTTGATTTGAACTATCTTCATAAGGAGTTAATCAAACTAGACTTGAGAGAGTGCTACACACACTGGTGTCTCTGTCAGAGCAACAATAAGATGCAGTAGCAAAACTTCCAATGTGACACTTGATTTGAACTATCTTCATAAGGAGTTAATCAAACTAGACTTGAGAGAGTGCTACACACACTGGTGTTAACAAGATACCCCAACCACTGAGTGGCTGTTTTGAGATGACCAATCCAAACAGGTCAAAGACATGTATGAAGAAAAGAAGATGGTGGGTGTGGTGCCCTTCCCAAAAGGGAAATTCACAGCCCAAAGATTCAATTCCACGAAGGGTGACCATTCCGGAAAGCAGGACAGATACCAAGAAGCAGGCTGGTTTTCCAGATTGCATAGCCTTTCTTAGGGATACTCAGGCCAAGCAACAGTTACAGGCCACATAATGCAGCCCAACAATAAGAGACAAAAGGGAAGAATCTCCCTGTGGGAAACAAGCCCGACCTGTGGATCTAATCTTACAGTTCCAGCAGTTGACAAGCACAAAACAAGAGCTAGAACCCAGGAAGTCACATTATTTTCTATTATTTATCTTAAATTCTAGGACGTTGCAAGTCAAACTGCCACAACATACCATTGATGAAATAATTTAGCATTTTACTATCACATGATCAGCATACCATGCAGTATGTTGGGACTGCATGGCGTAAAATTGCAAAAGCTCTTCAAGCATTCTAATACGGCAAACTAATCTATTGCCAACTTGAAAAAGATAAAATCAAAAGCCATAAAATCTCAATGGAATCACTTTAATAGAATGATGAGATTGTCACATTTTGCTTAGAAGGATGTTGTTTGTTGGCTTCACAATGAGAGAAAACAACACAGAAATATCAAAACACAAAAACATTGCATGACTGCCACCAGTAATGCATCAGTCTAGGGGTGGGGGAGCATTTGATGGAAAATCCTACACTGGGCGAAGGTAGATCCTTTCGGAAAAATGTGAAATGCAAATGATGAAATAAATGACTTGGAGATATTGGCATCCTTTTTACCACTGCAAGCCTTTTGTAATACAAAAGCTAGCAAGCATGTGTGGTTGAAGCTTGATAATACAACAGTGGTTTAATATATCAATAACATGGGAGGTGCAAAGTCTGAGGCATGTAATCAGATAAGCAAAACATGGTGGAGTTGGTGTATAGTCAAGTTAGTTATTAGTTAGATGAGATTTAAAGACACACCAACACGAATAGGTTATATAGTGTCAGTCAACTTCATAAAAAGTTCAAAGTTTAAATTTATTTTCAAGTATGGTTATAGTTCAAATTTGGCTTCCTTTTAGTAGCCTCCTTGGACAAGCCGGAAATACCATGGGGATATTTTACAACCTCAAGACACAGGGGGGGAGGGAACCAACGAGGGGCTTGCTCGGTTTTTTGGCGCCGACAACCCGCCAGTCATATGATGAGTAATAACAGCCTTTTGTGTGAATTTTATAAGCAATAGTTGGGAACAAACTACTTGCCAGGCAGGACCTCCTCACCCTACCTGGATGCAGATTAACGTCACACCCAGGAACGGGTGCATCATCAAATCTACTGTACCTGGATTACAGCTGTGTACTTTAAATTGTATTGGATTGCATGCAAAGTGTCCAAATTCCAGACCTTAGCTTTGAATTTTAACAGGTTTTCATGGGATCCCATTAATTTTTTATGGGATCCCATTTATTTTTTACAATGGGATTAATGGGAATAATGGGACTTTTTTCCTGGGTAATGCATACAACACATGATTTCCTTTTCATTGTTCACAGGCCTTTAGTTAGATTTTCCAGGTGTGCTACAAATCACACTCCTCAGGAAATTAAGGAGTGTGATAGGTAAGCTGTTTTATTCATTTTTAGTAGATTTATCTGAGTTCCCATTCTTATCTAGGTGAGCAAAAAATCGCACTCTTAACAGTAACGAGTGAAGGCGTGCAATCGCACTCCCACGCCTCAAAATTTAAGGCCTGTGTTTATAATGTCTGTTTAACTTTTACTTGTCAAAACTTTAGCTCTTTTGACCAAAAATGGCATTTTAGTAAAGCTATACATATAAGAATTTGATAATTTCGGAGGACCTTAGAAGCTGTATATATATACTTGACACAAAATCTCTATCTTTTTTTTTGTTTTGTTCAACTTGTTGTTTAGGAAATGGAACTTTCACCAAGAAGAAATTTTCCACAGGTGACTTTCTACTGGAATATGGGGTCAACTCATTTCTCACCATGAAGGTGTCAAAAGGCAAAGACTTTATACCACCAAAGATGGAAATTTCCTCTTTTTCTTTACCTACAAGGGTTCATCTCATTGGTAAGTCTAATTTACAAGTTTGGCAGTTTTTGCAGACGTAGACTTATATGTGCACATTGCAGAATAGCCTACTGTAGCCTGATTAATACTGCAGTAAGTGCAATATTCACCTAGGTATGGTGCCGCCAAAAGGGACACACACTAGTCCCGGCCAGACATCACTGTATGTCTGGCTACCCAAATATTCAGTGAGTCAGATAAAGTTTCTCATATTGAATGTATTGTGTATATATAATAGGCCCAGAAAAACTGTAGTTGGAAACTGGCCATAGGCAGAGACTGTTACAGGTGGACACACTGCCTCTGCAGGAATTTAACTAGTACAGGAGGGTTTGCCACTACAAGAAAGGTTAAAGAGACCGGTGTGAAGCCGAAGCTGAAAAAAAAGGGAAAAAAAAGTTGCCAGAGGATCCCCCGAGAACAGGGGAGTATAGCCAATATATCAGAAAGGCCATAGAGGCTTAGCCACAATAAGTAACAGCTTAGCTACAGATATCTTAAATGCAAGCATGAAAAAAGTGGGGAACAACTGGCTGAAATGAGAACAGGCTTTAGCATGAATAAGGAAATTGACCACCTGAACAAATACAAGTTAGATAACAATCTAGCATCCAACATCTCTTAATGATGCATTAAAGTGAGACCCATAATCATGGTTAGGTATGATATGATCAAAACATCATCAGCATAAATTTATGAGAGATAAAATCATGCTATTAAACATGATAGGTCAGGCACCTGAAAGAGATGAAAATGACTAACATGCAAACAGCTGGCCATCGGGGACCAAGGCGTGGAAAAGATGCAAAGTGGAAAGCAACTCAGTTCTGGCAGGGAAAAAAACCCTAAAAGCCTACCGAGCACAAAAGACGGAAAAGAGGCCAAAACAAAAACATGGTGCAAGGCTATTAACACTAGTAAATCAATGTCAGCCTAAGTCTAGTCTACGCCTAAGTTTACCTAACGCACCCAATAGAACCTAAAAGTGGCCTAAATTTTGGGGACATTCATCCTTTCCAGTAGGAGCTAGAAGGTAAGCCATTATGCTAAGGAACGTCTACAGCAAAAAACCCAGCAAAGAAGAGACAGCTTAAGG
Organism: Holothuria scabra; assembly: GCA_037179385.1. Classification (NCBI taxonomy): domain Eukaryota; kingdom Metazoa; phylum Echinodermata; class Holothuroidea; order Aspidochirotida; family Holothuriidae; genus Holothuria; species Holothuria scabra. The sequence continues at coordinate 31,829,276 of CM074190.1, forward strand.
TAATAAATCCATGATAATCCAAAAAAGACCCCAGACAGTTTGAGAGCGTGTGTGAATGTGAGCGAGCCAAAATGGACACAAGTTAGAAAGTGTAGGATGCCCTCCACTGGTAGGGTTGAGACAGTGCTAGAAGTTTGACAGATGTTGAGTATAGGTATAAATAGTATACATATAAGTTGTGTTTTCACCGGTTCCAAAAAGTGGAACCGGGTAATTAATTTGCATTACCCGTCAGGTACCTGATGAAGATGACGACGTGATAATAATTGCCACTGCTAGTAGAGGCCTTATAATAACAAGGGCTGAAATACCAACTAATTCTGATAGCAGTACCCGTAGTGCCATTGCTTGTACAGCCAAAACTGCAGCAGTATCCTTTTGCATAGAGCAATCGGTGACCATTTCGAGTGAGAAAAAAAATAACGCATGCTAAAAATGTTTTAAAATATTCCTAAATGGCAAAACATTTCATTCTTCCAACTTTGTAAAATGTCCACACCAATCGTGCTGCTGATTTAGCTTGCCTGTACCGGTTAAGCAAAACTGCGTGAGATCGTTCTGCAAAGAACATTGCTTTGACGATCATTTCTCTTTCACACTCAAACTGTATGACAAGCCCCCATTGACTTAAGCGTATCTCAAGGATTTCTAATACACTAAAATTTGCTCGGATTAGACTTGCTTGAAGTTGCTATAGTTACGGACATAGTTACGGACGTAACTATGGAATTTTTTCTTAAAAAAGTCTACGACAAGAAGTCTTGAGATTCCAATGAAAACATGGAATGGTAAATCAATGCTGTCGTGTTTGAATAAGTTTTGAAAGATTGGGACCACCAGAAATTGATCTGTTTGCAGTTATATATCATATAAACATGACCCAAGCCCAGAACCAGAGGATGTATTTATTGCTAAGTGGCAAGAAAACATTTCAGGCTTTCCATTCTTTCTTGCTAATATTTCAGTACTTGCAAAAAGTTGAACAAGAAAATGATGAAGGGATTAAGATTGTCCCCAACTTGACCACTCAACCCTGGCTCCATGCATTGCTTTGCTTAATATGTTTGTAACTCTTAACTACACCTCTTAACTGACAAGAGTCTTTTGCAACATCCCATTTGTGGGCAACAGTATCGCTTAACATAACTTTGTTGGCTTGCAGATTAGCATACTCAATGGAAAGCCATAGAATTTCTTGGAGGTGCTGTAGACAACACACTGGCTCCACAGCAGCCACCATCCACATCAACATAGTACTAAATTCATGTTACAAAGTGGCTTGACTCTTGCAGTCAACAAAAAATAAGTCCATTGCACACAGCAAAGGTAAATAACGTTTCAGATTTCATGGCATAACTTTTCAAATCTAGAGGCTATTGTGTACTTAACACAGCGCAAAGTGGCATTATCATCCATCATCCTCATAATTAGCAATAATTACTCATTAGGAAACCATCCCATAGTGGTGGGGTTCTTCAAGGGGGCTTTAAATCTGAAACTGCCCTGCCCCATTATGCACAATGTGTGAGATGTCAAGGTTGTGCTGGATTTTTTAAGAATGCTTACTCCTGAAGCTTCATCTGAAGAAATTAACCTTGAAACCACAATGCTGTTTGAACTGTTAAAGCATAGCACCAAAAGACTTTAAAATGACTAAATGTGGGAAGGCACACACTTACAGAAGGAAAATTTCAATTTTCAAGGGACAAGTCAAAGCTCTGAAAAATGAGCAAACCAAGACAAATTGGCACAAAGACGGAACTCACGTGCATCCACCAGACAGAAGGCTATGGATTTACAACTATATCACAGAGTATTTAAGAAGAAATGTTCACTTTAAAGGAAGTAAGTTAGACAGAGGTTTATGGCCCAGTTTCCAAACAATATGGTTCAAGTCAAGCCTGCCACAGCCTTTTTTCCAGTTGTGGCTCACTGGCTTGTTTTACCCATTCCATTACTTATGCTAAGCACCAAGCACAATGGCAGTAGGTTCTGTTTTTAAGGTCTCTTTGGTATGACACCGGGAGGACTCAAACTCCAAACATCCAGACTGCAAGTCTGATGCACTTGACTATGCAGTCGGTCTAACTGTAGAGGAAAGGAGAAACAATTGCTCATGAGTTTCAGAAAGCCACTCGAAGCAGTTAATGTAGACACCACAGCCCGATGACTCTGCCTTATTATGGAGCAAGTGGGAATAAACAAGAAACAATTTAAAACACGCTCGCTGTCACATCAGGTGCTCAGAAAGTAATGGTGCTAATAACTGAAATTTTGTCACGGGCAGGTTGATTGGCAGAATGAGTAGACTTTTCAGGTTTTATGATAACCCTATGATGCAAACATCAAGGATTAACTTCTAAAAAGAATAGTTTGTTAGTTACTTAGTTAGACAGAGTTTTACGGCCCAGTTTCCAATCTATTGGTTCAAGTCGAGCCGGCTGCAGCCCTTTTTCCAGTTGTGGCTCGCTGGCTTGTTTTCCCTACTCCATTGCTTATGCGGAGGAGAATAGAGAAATGCTCCATGGCTATTATAAATAGTTTGTACTGATCCAGTCACTTTAATTATAGTGAACTGTCTCATTTGAGGGAATGACAGATTTCAGATTTATTTGCATAGTTTTCATTTTTCCTGGTCATTGGCTGAGCAAGAACGGTACTGTTCAACTTGTCGTCTTAACAGTGTGACCAAGTCATGTTGTCAAGATTAGGTGTCTAACATTTCTTTACACATAAGGCCAGAGTTGGCTTTGAAGGTCTCACACATTGACCCTTTTCCAAATAGTAATTACAAAGGATTGTAGGATAGGTTTTACGTCTGCATAATTTTTGTCAACGGCACTTTACTGTAGGAAAAAATAATGCATGCCGACATTCTATCCCACAATCCTTTGTGATAGCTATTTGGAAAAGTGTCTATTAGGTAGAACAATCACTATGCAAATGAAAAAGACGGATTAAAGGAGAACATCCACGCTTCAAAGTTTTATCTCCATTTCATGAAATAGTGATAGGTGACGGGTAATGTGCCTGCCTTATCTCCCAGCTGTTTCCGACTGTTTGGTTCAAGGTTGCATTCGCTGTGATACTGTTTCTCTCCTCTTTCAGGCTGTCAGATTTCACAGGAACGATTGTTCCCCATCCTGTGGTGGTCCCCTGATGATTAAATAATGGAACCCAAACTGGCTACCATCAATTAGTTACCACCCATGCATTTTGTAACAGAACCCAAAAGTGGGTTCCCATGGGTTACCATGGTGAAAAATGACAGAACCTGCAAATGGGTTCCCGTGATTTTTGAAATCCAACAGCTTGCTCAGTCCTCGTATTCTTTTAAGGCTGACTGCACATGGTGGTCAGCATCTCACACATAACCCCCCTCTAATCATATACTATAATAAAGATCACAATTTGAAGTAGGTGTGCTCTGGTTTAATCTTTCCATTGCATCTCTACTCAGGAGCATATCCAGGAAGCTTAAAGCAGCAGCATAGCCAAAGGGTGGGGAAGGGGGTTCAACTTTCAACCCCACCCCCCCCATGACCCAACCTTGAAAAGAAATAATTGCAAAAAACACCTGAACTATTTTTACTCCCTCCCCTTAGGCCCCTTATCCCCCTTCACGACACAATCCTGGCTATGCTACTGGCTAAAAGAGGGGTGCAACATCTGGTTGTTTGTTGCCATGTGGAGGATCTGAGGAGAGGGGTGTCCTCTTCCCTTTGAAAAATTTTGCTCTCAGAAGAGGGCTGAGATGCTAAATGGTGCTCTGTTTGAAACATTATGAAGCACAATTAAACTCTCTTAATGCATTGGATAGGAGAGGGGCAGACCTGCTCCGCCCCAAGTACTTGGATATCCCAATGCTTCTACAGTAATTCTTATTACCCTGGCGTAACTTCTCATTCTTTTCCAAAATCTGGTTAAAAGCAGCTGGTATGTTTCTTTGTCATTTGCAGCATGTTGGTCTTTATACTCCTCTCTGCTACATCCAGAAGATTTCATCATCACCTGTTTCTGTTCTGTGACACAATTTTTCCGATGACATAGAATGCTTTCACCAAAAATATTCCACCAAGAATCCCAAAGTAAACCCCATATATGATGAACTGAAACCAAGAGGCCGAGAATGCTACATGTTAGGTGTTGTGAATCATTTTTGCCACTGGCAGAGGGTGAAGGTCATGTACTTGACTATAACATAATATTAAATATCAACTTTTTCACATTTTTTTAAAGATCTTTTAATGGTTTTGCATGTGGAGGGTGGACCTTTGACTCAAATGTATTATTTTTTTACAAAAGGGAATAAATATCAAAGACATTTTGAATGCCATTGAACTGCAAGAGCCTATTTACCCATCCCACAAAGCAAGAAAATTACTTGCATATATTCTCACACCAGTGCTATTACCCTGTGCTTCATTTGTCAACATTCAACACATAACTTGCTAAATGAGTGAGGGCTAGTAAATGTTGACCATTTGTGTCGTAGCCTTGCCTTAGCCTAGTACTAGCTAAGGATTAGTGTAACTTGAGGGAATACCGACCCCGTTGGCAATGCCAACCCCTCAGTAGTTTTTGTACGATTGTGCACCCTTTTAAGGCTACTGTTATATCTGAATGCACTATTGAAGAATGTAGATGACGCCAGCAATGCGCCCGGCGAAATACATTTACTTATCGCAGTATATGGAGCTGAAGTAGAGGAGGAGGTGGAAGTAGAACAGAATTTTGAGGACTCTGGGGCAGACGCTAAACACCAAACGGTCATCATCAAGCCTGATATCGATGCGACTGAGACTGAAATCCAGTTTGTTGCTTGGAGGAATCATACTAGGAGACACAGAGATGAAATATTCCAAGCAAGACTCTGAAACCACAATGTTGCATATCTATCTTGTAATGCCATATGTCTATAGATTGTATGCCATCTTCCTAACACTCCCAACCACAACTGCGTCGTCAGAAAGAAGTTTCTCTAAAAGCTAAATACCATTAAAAGTGATCAGCAGATGAGCAGAAGGTGCATCCTTATTTGAACATTGGGTGAATTTTTAATGACAACATATTTTCCAAAGGGAAGGAGTGTAGGGACACCCTTCCCTTTGAATTGACCTCCACCTCCATATCATTCGAGGGGGATGAACATACTGGCTCCCCACCTCAAAAAACCTGTGCATCCCACTGCCGACCTGTACATCAGATGGGGTATTTAGTACATGACTATTAAACGCTATCTACTTCAGCAGACTCTAACATACTATAGCAACAAATGTGTTCAAGCCAAACACCAGGAGCATATCTCTTCACTGTAAAAACTTTGTCAATCTGAAACAAACTCAGATATCACTTATACTCCAGACTGCCTTTGATTTACTGGGGTGTCTTTGTTGCTTTCTAAAGAAGCAATATCACAGCATGAAATGACAAGATTGAGAACTAACCTGTACATCAGCTGGGGTATTTAGTACATGACTATCTACAACTATTAATGTTAGCAGACTCTCAAGTACTAAAGCAACAAAAGTGTTCCAGCCAAACACCAGAGCATATCTCTCCACCGTCAAAACTTTGGCAATCTGAAACCTGTAGGAGAAGATTGAAGTTATTATCGCATCTTGAGTCAAGTATAATATTTACATTGTTCTTATTCTTACAAAGTAACTCCTAACACATCGAAACTATAAACTACAATCTTGGACAAACTTGTTTGGACCTACGCCATTTCAATGTTTACCACTATTATGCTGTTCACAACACAGAGCCATTCTCTTTGATGCAACATTGCCAAGGGGAACAGGGGTTTTATGTTAGCCTACTAGATTTAAAAATAATACGAAAAAGTGTCCAAACAGTTTTGTCCAAGATTGTAGCTAGTGAGCAATGAACAGATAATGCTTAAAGAACTACAAAAAAGTAAATACATGCACTGTGCAATACTTGACATGGTACATTGATGATTTTGCATGCAGCTATTGAGAAAGATCAAAGAAGTTGAAGTCGAAGATACTGCTGGGATTTTAACCCTTTACCGTTGTTTGGGTCCTTTTGGACCCACGCGGAGAGCTCAGCTGTCACCCATCTTTACTGTTTCACACGGAGCTCGAAACTGCGAGTAGCTACCTGAAAATTCGGCCACAACAACGGGAGAGACAATAGTTTGAGGCCATGGGGTCAATGGCCTACGGAAGCCGATGCGGGGCGGGCCACGTCCGCTTTTCCGCCCACTCCCGAGACGCGCAAATATGCCCCGATCGGAGCACAATGGTAAAGGGTTAATCTAAAATATCTGCACCACTCGGCTAAAGGGTTACGTGCACACACGCAGGGACAGTGGCATCAGCTTTGCAGTAAGCACACTCCACAGGCTTATTTTAACCCTTTACCGTTGTTTGGGTCCTTTTGGACCCACGCGGAGAGCTCGGCTGTCACCCATCTTTACTGTTTCACGCGGAGCTCGAAACTGCGAGTAGCTACCCGAAAATTCGGCCACAACAACGGGAGAGACAATAGTTTGAGGCCACGGGGTCAATGGCCTACGGAAGCCGATGCGGGGCGGGCCACGTCCGCTTTTCCGCCCACTCCCAAGGCGCGCAAATATCCCCGATCGGAGCACAACGGTAAAGGGTTAATCTTTCTTGAAAAAACGGAATTAATTTGACTGTAAGTCCACAGACCTTTTCAAGATAAATACTTGAGCAGATTTTTATAAAGCTATGAAAGTTGAGCCATGTTTTTGATTGGATCAGAAACTGTTGTAGGCAAGGTTTTTGTTTTGAGGGGGAGGGGTTGATTTCCCCTGGGAGGGTTGTGTCCCCCTGACCCTGTCACGAAATTCTGAATATTTCAGTACCCTAAGAGATGCCATATGGTAAATTATTTGTCATCTTTTGAAATCAGTTTGTTTGTTGTTCCCCTACAATTTTTTTTTTTTTTTAGATTTCCATTCAGGAATGGGTTAGAAAAATCCTGGTCCCCCTCTGGCTATGCCAGTGGACCTTGACGAGAAAGGGATGATCAGGTATAGTTTTCACAGCTTTCAAGTATTCAAGTACATGATGACATGGGAAGTTATACAAAATGGCTCCTAGACTGTGAATATTTGAATTAATGCTATGTCCTCTCAGGCCATTAAAAAGTTGCTTTCACACAAGAAATGATCTTGAGGGGGTGATCAGATCATCCATTCTCATTCAAAATCAAATTCTTTGCTTTTATATTTGACCCTCCCCCCCCCCATGGTAAATTAAAATTCCCATAAAAATAAGATCAAGATCTGAACTTGATCCACATAACAAAAGGTAATGTTGAGGGGCTGGACCAGTTCCCAATCTGGTTCTCAAGCACGGAAGCATTCAAAGTTTACTCACGTTGCTATGGTAATTAACATGTGATATGTTGCAGTAAAGATAATGTAAAAAGAATAAGCAATCCAGATGTTGGTAGTAAAACCCATAAAAGCGATGAGGCATCCATCCACCAGAGATATGATTCCCATCAATAACTCTCCGTAGTGATCCCAGTTTGCCTTCGCAAACATGATAAAGAAAGCACTTGCTGCACCTGGCAGACAAAAAACACAATACAAGTTTTTTTTAAATCATGCAGGCAATGGAGCACAAAACAGCTAGATAGAACAGGCAACTCTTCTCACCTGAGACAGTTCCAATTCTCCTTACCTACTTTATACGTAAGCCCCTCCCACACTTGTCTTAAATTCACCTCCTTCCTAACATGTAATCAGAACACTTTCAGTAGAGTACATGCAATGTAACTGAGCTGCAGTACTCTGTTTTTTTTTAATTTGCTGTCAATCAAAGAGGTGTGCCAATTGAGAATCTCTGTAGACTACAAAAATTGTAGTTTAGTGTGAGAATCAGTGGCAGCACCAGAATGCCAAAACTGGAGGGGGGGGGGGCAAAACTAGGGGATAAGAATATTGTTGGGGGCAACAATTTTTTGAATGCAGCACAAAACTGAGCCCAATGCACCCATCCCTGAGGGTGAGAGTCATGGGGGGGGGGCACCCAGAAGCTCTCAGGTTTTAGCATATCTCTGGATGAAAAACAAAGTCTCTGGAGAGGCATATTTTCCATTTTTTTTCAGTTAAAACAACTCCTAGTGCTGCCACTGGTGGGTACTGACTGCCTTTGAGGACAGGTACTCATTATCCCAATATTTTTAGCAGAGGGCTATCAAAATGGTATTAAATCCAATTGGCTTTGCAACACCAGTTACAAGAAGTATCAACTTTTTCCCTGTGTACAGTGTAGGGTTGTGATTGTGATACCACTGCACATTTAAGCCCTTCAGACAAATCCAGCAGTCAAGCATCAGTGAAAAATTGCTGGGGTCCATTAACTTTAATTTTAATGACCACTTTGATTAATACCAATACCACAGGTGGTTGCAAACATCCCATAACTCCCTAATAAGGGAATCAAGTTCAAGTTTTGAACTGAATAAAACTATTCAATCACTAGTTCCCCAACTCTAGTTAATTTTCAAATTTTTGTACATGTATTTGTTTTGTTAGGCACCACTGCATACATCTTTTATAGAAGTGTGCACTGTAGAAATGTTACTATTATGAAATAAACCTTTTCATAGTGCAGGTACTGTAGATTAAGTAATGAGCAGATGTATCCCATAAATGGCCAACAAATCTTAATATAGTTGACCAGATTCATACATAAGAGCATGAATCTAAGAATACTAACCTGACAATGTTGCTACTGCTTCCACAGCCCCATACCATATATGATCTGGTTGCTCTCCTTGCTTGCTATAAACTGAATCCCAAAGATTCTGAATATAATTTCCAATCTGGTAGTAACCACATGAAGCCACGGACCACCATATTGACCACTGAAGTAGAAGCCAGTCACTGTAACATCTCTTGAATTCTGACCACATCAGATGAAAAACTGCCAACAATTTGAACTTCTGTGAAGGTTCACTGTCATGAAGGGGTTCTGAATTATCACCTCGAAAACAGTTGAGTTCTAGAGTACTACTTTCACTGGAAGTTGAAGAATTGACAATGACTGGAGGGGTTGATTCTAGACCAGGAAAGGTGGGCAAAACATTCTCATCACTTGAATTATTTCTGTCTTCCCCCTCATTGTTTTGTGTCTTTGGTTCTTGCGATAAATCTTCTTCATTTGTGAACTGACTATGGAAAAATAAACTTTTCTTAGCCCGAGGAAGAGTCAGACTAATAATTGTAGCGATGCTAACACAAACTGTTCCAAATATATTCAAACCTGCATAATCTATGACATCAAAGGTGATGAACAATTGACCAAGAGTGGCTGCAGTAAATCTTCCAGCAAGATAAGACGCCCTGGTGTAACTTGACACGGCTTGATATCGCTCTGTAGGCACGACGGCGTAAAGGTAAGCAAAATATCCTATATCAGCAGCGGTGGCGATACCATAGAGACACTGCATGAATTTCATAAGGCCAACAGTATAGCAAAAGATCATAACCATACCTGATCCAACAAGAGCCAAACCTTCAACAATGATAAAAGGTTTGTACCGAACAAGATCAGTGAGGATAAACACTGGGATCAGTGCAAGAGTGTACGAGTAAGTCCAGTATGGGTAAATTTCATTATCTGTTTCTTCTTCTGTGATATTCTTACTGATCAAAAATGGAGTGAGAAAAGGCTCCACTGGTCTCAGTTCTTTAATGTATCCAAAAAGACAAAGTAAGATAGTTGGAATCACCCATTTCCTGGATGGATCCATTTCTTTACAGTAAGTGAATGTTCTGAAACAAAAGAAACACAAAGTATTAACTCTTTCTTATTTGTAACTCTACCAACAAATTTCAAGTTTCCTCTAACAGAATTCACTGAAGGCCCTTTAAAGGAGAGATGCTGCCACCCTTATTTGAGATAGTCAAATAAGTATGTTGTGACTGAGAGTCATGTGCCATTTTTCTATGGAATGTTGATATGTTTGCTAGTTTCTGCCTGAAACAGTACAGTGTCATTTCTAATCATCGTCAGATACCTTGCGTGCAAGTTTATTTAGTGATAAACATGTGATGTGTGAGACTCAAAACGGGGTAATGTGATGGCGGGCCAGTACCCGGGTAACCTACTGTATGCAAACACTAGGTAAAATTATTCCACGAATGAGCTATTTATGCCATAATAAAATTTTCCTCATAAGCCCTGACATGGCAACAGCAGGATCTGTACTGTGTAGGGCTCTGGGGCCAAGGCTAGTGTAGACTAACACTAATGTGGAGTAAAGGTCTAGGCTAGTAAATATAGGCTGGGCTAGATAGCCTACTTAGAATGGTCATAGGAGTGATTTGCATTGGAAACCATTCTGTAACTGAGACTTGAGAGAAGTGATCTTTTGCATATTTTTCCAACGAATGACACATTTCTCACAATTGGTACAATTACACTTAAACTAAGGAATACCACAGCAAACCCAGTTATGCAGTTGCTTCAAAGCAATATAGGCTAGGCTGGTAGGCTATTAACCTACTTGTGCACGGTGCTCATGCCACATGTCATCGTTATTTTGTGATGCATATGGCTGGGCCTAGCCTCAGGTTAGGCCTAGCCTAGGCCTAGGGCCCTAGCTAGCCTAGTCTACGTTTCAAAGTTTGACTGATGTTTTGGATGAATACTGCAAGCAACCAGTCTCCATTAAGTGAAAACCATGCCCATTTATTATTTACTCCATAATGCTGAACTTACACCAATTTTTTACCCTCCAACATCTCTCTCAGTTGAACTGCCACTGAATGAGTTGTTAAATGCAATGCTACCTGAACCTTATTTCGTGCTAATGGTACACATGTTGTAAATATGGTAGGCCTAGGCTAGCCTGACGTTAATGTTACTCTTGTTAGCATGATACAGGTACTAGGTAGCAGGCCTACAACGCTGACAGAGTAATGTGCTGTGAGTGTGGTTCATGCCTCCAGTCCACGAAACCCGGATCCTCCGAATACGGCAAAGCTTCAATACCGAGGTATTTTCACCTGGTTTTCCAGATTGCACCGCCAGGACTGAGTTAGCCCAACAATTAGTTTTTCGCTATGATTCGATCAGCTGCAGCACCAGTCGTCTAGTAGTAGTAGTGTAGTTGGGTATGGGACGCCAAAAGAATCACAGTATTACTACCCATCGAGGAAGGTATTTAGCCGAATAAGCCAGTTCGGTAATTCGTTTTGGTGGCTATTATTATGTATTACAGTGAACCCCCATGACCTTTAACAGACGCCAACTTGTTGTTTACGAGCAACTTTCCCTTCCCTTTGTTCTAGATTCCCAGGGCCCTTCCTGTTTCCCGTCACGTGTCACCGGTGCACGTGACATATTACTTCTTCTTCTATCGATAGCCTGTATAAACGCCTGATAGGCTATCCCGTAGTCTCAGTTCCACGTGTACGCTGTAACCCATATTTTCAAGGTGTGGTCAATTTCACCCTCTAAAGCCTCCTTGTTAATCATTTATATCAGCACACTCATTTATATTCATTTAATTTGGTGCGTCATAATTTTTGATCAATCGGGACTGCAATTAGTACTACAGGATCTTCCCACAACCCTCGTGACTTGGAAGTACGAGAAGAATAATAAAACTTGATCGTTTTTTGAAACATCTCAATCAACGAATAATTTGTAAGCCTGAATATCTGATACTCATAAATCTTTCAACTTCGTGTAAATATAGCTGTCCCTAGTTTATCTTGTTTTTATCAAAGTTCATGGAATTGAGATTATTCTCATTTCCTGTCACATTGGCTTAAGTACTTAAATAAATCTCTTTATTGTGTGGGTCCACAGTATGTGACCACAGGTCTGGCAGCTGGTCAACGTACATTACCTGTCAGGAAAACATTACTAGGAAATAGGTTTGACTCATTAGTGCAGGTTTCTCTTTGTCTCATCCTAGATGTACTCTGCATACTCTGCACCAATGAGAATAGTTAAATACTTTTAGGACACTCCCACTTTGGCACCATGGGTGTAGACCCACGTGACAAAGAACTTCGAGATTGAGAGTAGAGATTAGCTTTTGAAATTGGAAGCAAGAGAAGTAAGATAGAAAGATAGAAAGAGAGAAGTAGAGAAATAAGATAGGATTGAGAGAGAGACTTGTAAAAAAGATAACTTAGAATTATTATGGAGTGGTGCTAGCTGAGTGAATGCCTTAATATTGCACTTAGACTTTTATTACATTTATGTTCACCTTCCTACCTGTATATATATATTTCCGTCATCACCTATATTGCCAACTGAGCAAGCAGCAATGAACAAACTCCTCATACTAAACTTGTAAATATTTGTTTGTGTCCTTTCATTTGGAAACACCTTCAACTTAATATGTAGGGACACGCCATTGACATGTCTTACTTTACCCGCTCGATTATTCCGCTACCGAATGAACAACCCAACTTACAAGAAGACAGACATCTATATCATACAAAAACCACCCCTACAAATTCATCTAAAATCGAGAGGAACTCAGATGGCTGGAAATGACATTTCCCTGCAGGCATGTAAGGAGAATTTAAGCAATCGTTATTTTGGGCTTAATTCCCTTGCAATAACAGAAAAAATCAGCAATTTGCTAAGTGATTACAAATAACGGGATAAAATAGCTAAATTCAGGATACACTGGATTGATGAAATTGTTTAATTAACTGACTGACTGAACTAGGCTCCTGAGTTTATATCTAATTCCCTTTGAAAAGATTACACGTTATGGAATTAAACGAATTTTCAAGCAGACTTATCGGAAGACATTCTCACACCAGCATACTGTATCATGCGGATTGAAAAACGAAGTTTTCTTACCGTTGCCCGAATTCAGCCCCAATAAGGGCAAGACTGATGGCAAAAGCACTCCATCTAAACACCCTAAACAATTTGGCAATTGAAAACATCCAAGCACTTTATCAGCCTTCGCTCGAATATTTAACCATTGCGAGCAGTGTTTGCAAGACTACCGTATGAATTAGTGGGATTGAGGAAAAATTTTTTAGACAACTGCTCGAATGTCGTAAACCTTTGTTAACATCTTTACTTTCTATGAAAATTTTAGTTTTTTCGGGCAAAGATTTGAAAGTTTTCAACTCGGGCAACAGGTTGAAGAACGGCATTTTCTTTTAAATATAAATATTTTGATAAATACGCAACCCTAACTATGATACTTTATATTATCGCGAAATATGTTCGGAAGGATTTGGATATTCGGCCATTTCGATCATTTTATTTTAAAAGACTGAAAAAAGGGTTCACGAATAATAACTGTTTGTGATGCCCAATAATGAGTAGCGAATTTTTGGTAACCTAGTTGATTTTCTTTCAAAATTTTACCTCGACTATGAATTAATTTTTTCTTTTTTTTTCAGGCATGTCCTTCTCAAATTTCGGGCACGCTTAGCAGTTTTCGGCCATTCTATATTGTTTGTATGTTTCAAGTGGCTGTACCCATATTTCTCAACATCCCTGCAGAAATTTTATATCAGGCCAGAAACCAGCCTATGTGGAGAGGTGGGTCTTTTTTCCAAGTTGTGGACCTTTTTTCAAATACGGAGGCGGCTGGCGCGTGCCGTAAGCATGCAGTTGCTTGAAGTCAGGGGCATGTTTCCACGGAAAAGTTTGAAATCTGCAAATCTCCTGCAATGTGGAACATTTTAGAGGACTTTTAATTTGAACACAACAGAAGTCCCTTTTCCCCAGTTAGTCCACACAGTACACCACTTTTTGAGAAAAAAAATCATGCATGGAATCTGAAAGGTTTTATCTTCCTGCTAAAAGTGAACGGAAATTCATCCTCAATATGTCAAGGTAAAAAATATTTCATATCTGACCATTCAAACACAGGGCTGAAAAAATGGACCTCCCTCAAGTTGGAGTGGGTCGTTTGAACGCTCCGACCCCCTCCCTGAGTACGGGCCTGTATATCTTGCGGAAAGTTTTGGGAAAGTCTTTCTCTACCTCTGCCCCTCTCTCACACATTTGCGACCTTGATACAGCTGCAGATGGTCGGCTAGAGCAGTCGTTATGATATCATGAGGCTGCACTCAACAGCTAAAGGGTATGTATCAGCGCAATTGTATTCCGAAGTGCTATAGGCTCATGAGAGCATTTCACGTTGGGCAGAAGATCTTTTGTCTGAGAATGTTATCCTTCCGGAGAGAATATCTTAGCACAGTGTCACCACTGTTGGTGCGAATCCTACAGAAAATTTGAAAAACTGTGCCCGGAGATGACAGGTTTGTACTGTAAATAAACTCCAAGAAATTGCAATGTAGAGCTTTCGTTTCCACTGAAATCAATAAAAAAATCAGAAACTTGCTAAAGTGATAAAAAAGGCACCAAATGAAATGTACCACCATTCTTCATGCTCCCAAAGTAACTTCTGATACTGAACTGAACTGAAATGAAAAGGAAAAAAAACAGAAAACGATGTGCAAGCCTGCCATATGTTGGAGTTATCTGTTCAACCAAGAGACTAAGGGGAGCGTTACCAACGGTTGGCGCGGGGCTTTCAGACACATCTTCCCAAAAGTCTCAGGGTCCTTTTGCCAGATCTCTTGCTGACATGGCCCTACGGGGCTCCATCTCTCAGGGGCGGTGACTTTTTGCATGCAGATCCCCAACAGGTCATGATCTCTGCCCGACCGAGGCACAGAAGTCTGCTCGATTCACCAAAATTGTCGGCCAATTTGGGGTGAGGACTGCAGCCCTACCCCGGTCGGTGTGGCCACGTTTTTGGGGTCCAGCGGCGAACCCAAAAGCTTTCATCATCGCAATGTAAAACAATTTAAACTCAGAAAATAACTTTTAAAATATCTCAAGAGTCGAGAAGAAATAGCCGTTATCCATTCATGATCCGAGGCTGTTTGCAAGGCAACGAAAGGTATAGTAATTACGTTCAGGGATAATTATTGACACTTCAAATGAAGGAAGGATGTTACTGGCATCCATTCAAAAGTTATTCATGACAAATTTGTATCATAGAGAGCCTTCCACAAAACTTAAAACGAACACAAATTTATGACTTATGAGACGATTCAGGGACAAAAATCCAATGGCCTTCTTTTGTGGAATCAACTTCTCAGGTCAAACAGGCACGGGTAGATGCGAACTTTTTAACAAAGAGTTTGATTGGTCTTGATATTGTATTGTATCGCGATTGTATTCCTTGTTAGGGTTAGGGATTAGATTGAGGATTAGGGTTATCGTTATCCAGTAAAGAAATTTCTTATTAAACAGTGCACAATGCCCCGACCAGGACTGCATTCTTGTATATTTAACAACTTTCCTTGAAAACCCTGTTTCATCCTAAGTCATTCACCAAGACGTATCTGCATGACTCGCCAGTCAGGGTTAGGGTTAGGGTTGTTAGGGTTAGGGATTAGATTAAGGATTAGGGTTATCGTTAGCCAGTAAAGAAATTTCTTATTAAACAGTGCACAACGCCCCGACAAGGGCTGCATTCTTGTATATTTAACAACTTTCCTTGAAAACCCCTATTTCATCCTAAGTCATTCACCAAGACCTATCTGCATGACTTGCCAGTCAGGGTTAGGGTTAGGGTTGTTAGGGTTAGGGATTAGATTGAGGATTAGGGTTATCGTAAGCCAGTAAAGAAATTTCTTATTAAACAGTGCACAACGCCCCGACCAGGGCTGCATTCTTGTATATTTAACAACTTTCCTTGAAAACCCCTATTTCATCCTAAGTCATTCACCAAGACCTATCTGCATGACTTGCCAGTCCCGACCCATATAGCCAGAAATTTTGATATAGAATGACAACGGGAACTAAAATTGCAGAGTTTGGTTGGCTTGTTGGAGTTTAACTGTTCAACTTCTAACTTAGTTTAAAGATCGAATTGTAGCACTCCCATGGGAGATTTTTATGTTTGTATAAAGTCAGTAATAACACCATGGTAAGAGTTGTCGGGAACTCCCACATTGTACATGGGTGCAACAAGCTTCCGCCCCCTAAAATTTCATGGGCTTTTCTTTTTACTTTCGAAAATGGGTCATTTTGCCCTCTCGTTTGTACATCTTGTTGTGTTGTCTTAAAATTATTACAAATAATAGCAATTGCAAAGTACGCAGTTTCATATATTAAAATAAAATATGTCAAAAGTGTAATGCTAAAAGTCTAAACTATAGGAGGCAGGGACGCAGGCAGTGGCTTAGCAGCCTTATTTATTTGGGGAAGGGAAGAGGGGGAAGCATTGAGTGGTAGTGCAAGTAGAAATGAAAGCATTTAAGCCTGAGCGGATCGTCACCATGCGGGTTGGAGAGTAGTGTAAACAGAAACATTTGGCTAAATCAAATGCTTCTTAGATGGTGGGGGATAGAACTTTATGAAGTCTTTTTACAATTAATATTCATACTTTCAATGATTTTTTACGAAGTTTTTTCTTGAACACGTTTTTCGCAATATTTATTACCTTCAAATTTCATGGGTACCGGGGTGGAGAGAGGCATTCAATGAGTATATGCTCCCTCCCCTGCCTCCTTTGGTTACGCCCACTGGGTGGAGTTGGCAGACCCCTCCTCAAACGTCCGCAAAACCTGTATTTTGAACAGGACCTGCAAAAATTCGGGCAAAGCATTTAGTGGTTCGGCAAGTAGAAATAAGAACATCTTAGCCTCAGCATAGAGCCACCGTCGGTTGGCACGTAGCGCACAGAGAAAAATTTGCCTAAAAATGACTCTTAGATGGCCGGGAAAAGGCACTTAAGGTCACTTTTTTTTACAATGACAACCCGTACTGTCAAAGGACCTGGGAAATTTCTTGCAACCATTTGTATCATAACAAGTCGGGCCGATTAAGTCTGCTATGTTTAAATTATACAGAAAAATTCAAAACGTTCGTGGCTTACATATGGCCTAAGTTTTGCTCCAAAGAAAAAAATCATTTCCACGATAAGTTTCGACGAAAATTAAAAGGGTTGAAAAAATTGGGTACGCATTCTGACAGCATAGCCATCGAAGGCGATCATGGGGAATGTAACAAATTTTTTTGAGGGGGCATTATATCAAATGTCATTGAGTCACAAAGAAAAAAATCACAGAAAATTCACTTTTTCTATAATTAATACGGCTAGGTCAATATATTTCGCGAATTTATTTCTGGAGCATTTTGTTCTAGCGCGCTTTTCTCCCCAGTTACACTTATTTTAAACTGTGGAACGCGAATTTTGGTTATTTTGATAAAAAGAAGAACCGTATACTATCAAGCAACCCATTAGTAAACGTTTTGGTGTTATTCTACAGAAACTCGATAATAAATCGATAAAAGTTGAAGTTTCTTTTTGCTGCTGTTCGGAAGATTCTCTACCCAGACACAACATCATATTATGTTGGAAGTAAGTTTATAAACTGGGTAACACTGGTCCATTTTGCCTGTACCAGGGATAATTTATGCAGTTTGGCGTGACAGCATGAGTATATATACTTTTTGGTCAATTTGTAGCGTATTGAGTAGGGTAATGTAAGTCTTGGAAGCTGAATACCAGAAAATTTTACAATTGTTCACAATTTTTGGACAGTGCAGTCGGACTTCAAGTGGACTCGAGCTTGTTGGACTCAAATTCAGACTAGATTTTTTTGCAAAAAACAATCCCCGCGCTCCTCGCCAACTGGTACTGTACTGGAGTTTATGATGATTTGATACTACCAAAGGCATATGGCAATATGCAAGAAATATTTATAAGACCACTGCAATACCCTGTGTTTATATCAGAGCCCAAAGTTTTGCCCTCAAAATGGTATGTTGGCACATTTTACCTGGAGTTCTCATTTTTGGTTTCCAGAAAGGGAATACCTATTGAATCGTGCACACGTAACTTTTGCAAAACTAGTGTAGGACCATGCATTATACTATGGTTAGTTGACTTCCTTAAAACTTGAAACTTAAAAAACGATAACTTTTGACGAGAGAAATACTCTCACCTTCTTTGAATCCAATATCGATCATTGAATGCCGTACAGTGGCGTAGCTACGTACGGGGGGGGGGGGGGGGCTCAAGCCCACCCCCCCCCCACTGAATCGCCCATCCCCCAGCAACCCCACGGGCGACCTGGACAAAAAATATATTCATGCTGGCCGATGATTATATTCAGTCCGGGTCACCCGGCTACTATGACATAGATACACTTTTGACAGATCCACGCAGTTGCAGGGTATTCTGCAATTGTGACCCACTCTTAATTTCGGAATAAATTCAGGTAGGCTGTGACAAGCATTATACCTTCGGAATCTCTTGACTTTTTACTCGAAGGGTTTCTGGATGGATACTTTTCTAGCAGATTTGGAGTGGCTGAAATTGGCTACCTTGGTGTGGATTAGAAAAGTGTGCTCCAGGCATATCTGGCCTGTCTCTATCTCCTGTAGGGACTTTTTTCAATTCCTGGGGATGCACAATTTTTTTTCCAAAATCATACTTGGTGTGGTGGGTGGATTATTTAAGTCAAATAGGCCTATGGTTGGAAGGAATTTGCACTTTGCACGACCATTGCTACCAGTCATTGGCTAGTGCAACAACCAAACCCATGTTGGGTCAATGTAGTCTCAAGGGTCGCAAACTTACCACTATTACCTCACAGGACCTCACTTAGCCCTTGGGTGGAGTAGAAATACCCAGTGGCGTACGAGACGGGGCAGTGAAAAGACTGCCCCAAGTTTCGGCAAAATCTTAATTCGGCCCGGAATTTGGGAAAACATCGGACAAAACCAGGGGAATAACCAGCGGGGGCAGCGGGGAAATCGCCCCCCCCCGGACACAACAAAGGAAGAAAAAACGGAAAGGGGAGGAAGGGAATAAAAGAAAGGAAAAAGAGGAAAAGAGAGGGAAGGAGAGAAAAGGAAAAAGAGGAAAAGGAGGAGAAGGAAAGGAAAGAAAGGCAGAAGAAAAAAGGAAAACGGAAAAGAAGGGGAAAGGAAAGAAAGGGGGAAAGGAAAAAAGAGAAATATTAGAAAACAAAGAAAGTGGGCCAACTATAACATCAAAAGCAAGGTTGGTCTGCATTCATGGAACACTGTTTTGCTCCATATATGGGCATTCATTTGGAAAAATATATGAACATTCATTCAGTCCCCTAAAGTTACCAAAGTAATATCTGAGGTCCACTTTATCGGGGGAAAGACTTTCCTCTCTTGTTCTTCGCCAGACAGTCGGGAGGACTTAAGAAAAGCAATCATTCCCAGATTTGCCACCAACATTTGAAGGAATTGCAGATTCTTCAGTAATCCCCCAACTCTCTAAACTTCCTCACATGAAACCCAGAACCCAAAGCTTTATGCAATACAAGCTCCATATCAACAAATTATTGTTTCAAAAGGGCAGAAATTTCGTTGCGCGCCGCAATACATCCCTGATACAGTGGTGTTCACATTTGCATGAAAAATCGGAAAACTTAGCTACTACTTACAAGCCCGAGACATGCCATTTCCGGCTGTCTGAGGCTTTTTTTCAAAATTTTCTGTACGCGCCGCGTCAGCTAAAAATAGTCTTTCTAGCAACACTTTATATTCTAGGCAGGGGAACCATTGGCCTACCGTGCTCGAATGCTCTCATACACCCCTGTTATCAGATACCTTTCAACCCTGTCAGTTGTGTAGTTTTTGTAGATGGATTCTTTACTTAATGAAGTGCCAAAATTTTTATCAATGTTCAATGTTGCAGAGCAGGGGCTTAGCTACAGGAGGCAGAGGCGATTGTGCCCTTGCTCAAAAAAGTGAAAAATTCGAAACTTTGCCATTTGAGACACCAGTCAAATGGATAATTTGTCCTAGCTGCTACAATGCAGTTTCCCTAAAATTTCCTTCAATATGGGCTTTCATTTTTTTTTCTAAAAAAGGCAACAAAGTTTAGAGAGTTTTTTATTTGTCGCCGAGAAGCCATAATCCGCACTCCTTAGATAACACTATCTCCAGTCGACATGTTATCTAAGATATATGCAAATAGGAAACGCAGATTCTTCGCTAGTCCCTCAAATATACAAATTTTCTTACAGGAAACCTTGAATCTAATCTATTTTCTGCAATTCAAGCTCCATATGTACAAATATGTGGAAGGACCCAAATTTTCGGTACGTACCTTACACAGTAGTGTTCAAACTTAAGAAAAAAAAAACAGATTTATTTAAAAAAAAGTTCTTCTTGCTCGTAGAAAAAACAAACAAACAAACAAACAAACAAACAAACAAAAATACCATAAAAACGTACCTTTTGGTCAATGGAATAGGGTGAGTTGCATGGTCAAAAATTGCCCCCTCCCTCAACTGTTCCTTTAAGGCCCTAAGACACCCACAAACTAACACAGCTCAACTAGTGCAAAATCTATTCCCCCCCGGACAGTCAGGTCTGGTTACGCCACTGGACAAAACTTTAATTTTGAAAAATGGTATATGGTTTTTTCAGAAAATTCCTTTAAATGTGGCCGAAATCTTGAGAAGATATGCCCGAAAAGGGAAAAATCGTCATATATACAATTTTCATGCATGAAAAGCCAAGTCAAGATTCCAAAAACCGCTACACCTTCGGGCAGTGCAAAAAGCTATTATTCGTGACTTTTGTTTCACAGATAATCACAACACAATGCCCGAAATTGTCGAATATCAAAATTCTTTCAAGCATTTGCCCGAAAATGGAACAGTATCATAGCAAGGGTAACATAGTTACGAAAAATCAAGCAGATGTAAAAAAATAGTGACACATTTGGGGAACCTGTGGCTTAAAAGAAAAAAAATCATTTTTGAGCCTGTTTTTAAATCTTGTGTAACACAATACCCGAAATGGCCGATTATTTTAATAGCTTCAAATCTTTGCCGAAAAACAGAAAAGGCTATATTTAAAGTAAAATTTTCATGCAGAATAACAAAGATCTGCGACACATTTGGGTAAAATGTGAAAAACGGTTTCCATCGCCCCCACTTTATACTGTAGTCTTGCAAAAATTGCCCGAAATGGTCACATATTCGGGCAAAGGTTAAAAAAATTCTGGGACGTAACTTATTGCCGAATTAATTCAACCGACAGACAAGAGGGTGTTCATGTGCCCCAAAGTTTGCCATCTTTCCTGCTCTAGAGTCAGATACGGGCAATGGTTATGAAAGTCGGGTGATAAATGGTTCAGCGTGAGAATGTCTTCCCATAAGTCTGCTTGAAAATTCGTTTAAACTCACCTTGTACATTTTTTCAAAAGTAAAATCATATAAAGTCGCAGGTTCGGGCAGTCACACAATTTTATCAATATATCTTCAATTTAGTCCAGAGTCGCAGTAAAGTGAAATTCGTTAGCATGTTTTTAATTCCGTTTTGTAGTTTTTCCCCGAAAATGTGCGGGACCATATCATCGATTGGTATTGATAGGCCTAAATTTTATCTGGAAATTTTCCGATCAAATAGCGATTGCTTAGATCCTCCTATAAGTCTGGCAAATGTCTTCTTCGACTGTCTCAGGGGTTCGATTTTTCAAAACTTTCTGTTCGCTCCGCACCATCCAGTGGTAGAGCTCCGCGTAGATAGTCTTCCAAACAAAATTTTAGTTTCAAGAGAACATTTTTTGCAAACGGAACCTCGAAATCGCGACTGCTTAGACCCCTGTAAGCATATAAAATGACATTTTTGACTGTCTGAAGGGTCAGGGTTTTCAAAATTTCATGTACGTTACTCACCAACTTGTGGTGGTGTTCCACTTTGACCGCTTCATAGCAGATTTTAAGTTTCAAGTGAACTTCTTTTTTGCTAAAGGAAACTCAAATAGCGACTGCTTAGATCCCCCTATAAGCCCGGGAAATGACATTTTCAACTGTCTAAGGAGTCGGATATTTCAAAATTTTCTGAACGCTCCGCGCCAACCAATTGTGGCGCTCCGCATTGACTGTCTTACGGGCAGAATAACATTTTTTTTCGGCAAAAATCTTCTTTCCCCAACTGAAATGCTCCCCTACGCCTATGTGAATACCTTACTCAGACCTGCACTGGAACAGCTGCTTGCAACATACAGCAGGATTCCGGATTTGCAATCCTAGGATACATCGTCCAGTGGAGTAATGAACTGAACAAATCAGTATCTCAAAAGTGTGTTTGAATCTGAGGAAAATCACATATTTTTCGTACCAGAATTAAAGACAATTAAACTTGGCAAATGCCATTTCCAGCCATCTGGGAGGTATTAAAATCCAAAATTTTCGTTGTACGCTCCGCGCCAACTGATGGTGGCGCTACACTTAGATAGTAAACTCCAGCCCCCCTTCAAAAGTGTCCATCCCCCATAAAAAAGAAAAAAGAGAAAAATCCTAGCTACGCCACTGATGTCGTAATAGGAATCCAACAAGTTTCGTGGCAACCTACGGAAGCAGAAAAGGCATAATGAGTAAAGGCATTCGTATTAGCTGTTCAGTTGGGGAGTGACGTTAAACGGATCAGTTTCTAACCAACAACCCTTTTCCACTTTTGGCTCACTGGATTGTTTTCCCTACCATTGCATATGCTCATCACCAAGCACAATGGCAGTATGTTCCATTTAAAGTCTTCAGTATGATCAGGCCTTGGGGTCCGTCGAGAACTTCCAGAATTCCAGGATGCTCCCTTCAAAATATGTTCGGAAACTGCAAAGTGATCAAAGAGTTATTAATGCTACTTTGACCCCCATAATGTAATTTTACGAGAAAGATTATCCAAGCGGAGCGAAGAGAAAATTTGGAAAAATCAGACCCTCAGATGGCCCCAGATGGGCAGAAATAGCATTTTCCTTACACGGAGATTCTCAGGAGTTTGATGAAATGAAATGCTCACTTCAAAATATGTTCGCGAACTGCAAACTGATCAGAGATTAAAAAAATATTTTGACCCGAATAAAGTAATTTTGCCCGAAAGACTCTCTAATTGGAGCGTCACCATTAGTTGGTGCGGAGCGTAGAGAAAATTTTAAAAATGATCACGACCCCTCAGATGGCCGAAAGTTGAGTTTTCATCTAAACGGTGTCCGGTCAACTCGGCCTCTGAGACAACTCGGCCCGGACTCTCGGCCCCTGGACAACTCGGCCACCGAGACATCTCGGCCCCTGGACAACTCGGCCCCTGAGACAACTCGGACCCCGGACAACTCGGCCACCGAGACATCTCGGCCACTGTTGACATGCTGTATTAAGTGAATTGGAAGATTGCATTTTTGAGGAAATTTGCACAGCCTAACTTTCAGCTTTAAGACATTGCTCAAGGTAAACCTAATTTCGAAAATATAAGTGAAAATTTTTGAAAATGACTCGCATTTTTTCTCTGTTTCTTGATTTTTTTAATTTGACAGCATCGATTTATTCAATGTCATTCGACTGTCACCACTCTTTAAAGGCGGGGCCGGAACGCGTGGTACTATACACAGTCCTAGTTGCTTCTAGGCCTTTTGGCTAGGATCGTGTGTAGTATCTGTTCTTTTCATCCACTCTAGAATAGAGCCAATGTGACAGTCCAATAATGTAAATGGTCTGAGAGCCCTGACGTTGGTCACGTACCGTACTCTCTGTCCTTCTGTGGACATAATAGCATTTTTCAGGAAGCTTGGTCAAAAGAGCCAATCTCCTTAAATTCAAACCCCGGCTTCCTTTATAAAAAAAAGCCTAATATCTTTCGCATAAAATCCGTAAGTCGATTTCGGATCTTTTCTAAAAAAATGTGCAAGGAAGGCATTGACTATGATAATGCCAGATGGCGCGCCGTCTACCCTTCTTTTACTTGATTGGCTGTTGAGAGTCATGTGACAACATTTTTCTTCTTCAAATGTGAAATAGTTTACAAGAGAAAAACTGATTAGTTTCAAGTTACAGTACCTTGAATTTACAATAGTGAAGTACTACTAAGCAAGCCAGTACTTGTATTTCTAACATTAATACTAATATTATTAAGGGTAGTGCTTATTGAACGGTAGCCTAGTTGTCTCAGGGGCCGAGATGTCTCGGGGGCCGAGTTGTCCCAGGGGCCGAGTTGACCGTAAACCATCTAAACCTGCAGTCTTTAAGTTAGCTTGTTTGCAATAAGTTAAAAATCATGAACATGCTAAGTGATCAGAAAATTACCACGTAAAATGTACTTCCATCGTTAATTAATTAAATTACATGGTCTTGATTCTTTTGGGGGAAACTATACAACGGAATTGAAGATATGCTAAAATTGCTCTGTTGTGACTATATTGGCTAAATTAAAGATTTCCTAAATTGATGAAATTTTCTGTGACTACATGCTCGAACTCTTGTCTGTTTCGGATTTTACCCCGAAAATCTCCTGCGTGATAAATAGCAAACTTAAGTTCTCACCGCACCTAAACACCCCCCGTCTCGTACGTCTATGCCTGCCGGGAGGAGTCTAAGCAATGAACCTCCCCATTTCGAAATTCTTAAAGAGGTAGGTGTTCTTAGAGGCAATCGGTGCCACTGATTAAAATGGCATTTCTGAGGGGCCATGTAGAGGCAATCCTTCCGTCTCCTTTGAAAATTTTTGAGAAATTGGGTGTCCGATCTTATATACACACACTCTGGTGCCACATATGCTATCTTATGAAGTGAAATCTGTGTTACTTAAGTCCGGCTACGTATTTTTAGGATCTTAAAAAAGAGGAAAAAATGGCATTCGTGAGGGTACCGGCCGGGGCATGGCCCAATTGCCCCCCATATACGTTAGTGCTTTTCTATTTCGGGCCAATCTTTTTGAAAGAATTAGGATATTTTGAACCTCGGGGATTAAGTTGTCGGTTGTGAAACTAGTGTGAAGTGAACTCAAGAATAAAACCCTTTTGCAATCCCGTTTGTAATCTTGTTGATTTTTCATGAAAATTTTACCGCTTCGACTAATGTTCCTTTTTGTTGGGCGTATCCCTTTAACTTATATTTCGGGCAAGATCAGGAGTTTTCTGAAAAACCATTTTTTTACAGAATGGTCCCGAGTCAAATTCAAGTTTGAAATATTTTGAAGAGGAACATATTCTAAGCATTCTGGTGAAAAAGTTCCATTCTTTTTGGTTCTCGGGATACAATCAATCGAAGGATGAAGTTGACACATTTACTATACCCTGACAAAGTGGACTTTGAGCAAACAGGTGTGATTTCATGGATTCACATTGTTGGCTAATGTTTTGTTTTTCTTAAATTTTTCGTCCTTTTGGCTTGACCTTGCATGAATTGATTAGGGATGCTACCTTGACGTCCCCAACATAGCATGTAACATTTTTAAAGCACCATTGCTCAGGAGACGCACTCATGGTATCAATTTACCAGAGTTTGTTGGTGTTCAGTAATAAAAACAAAACATTGGCCAAAAATGTGCATCCATGACATCACGCCTGCTTGCTTCAAGATCACTCTATGCGGAAAATTTCTCCATATTCATTTGCTTATACCTCAAGGATCACGTGGGAAATAAACAAAAGTTTCACCAGAATGATTAGAATACGCTCCCCTTCAACATGCATTTAGCTCTGTTCTTTTCTAAGTTTTAATGTGATTGCCCAGGACGATTTTTTCCTCTAGCAAATTCCTGCCTGAACTTTTGATCTTGATAATTTCTCTCTGGGCCAGTTTGCCTCTTAGCTGCCTCGTGCGTCTATGGGCATGTCAATTAGGACTTAAATTTACAGAGCATCGGTCATTACTAACTCACAGGGAAAGTCACTGACTGAACAGGTCTGCAGTGAGTCACGGTCACGCTGCTGAACTTACAGTTTAGGGGAAGTTCCAGAAAATGTGTCTTCAGCAGAAAAAGGATTATTTATTTAGTTTTTGATATCATCTTTTTTTTTAAAATTTTACTTATGCTTTCATCGTTTAGTTTTGTATTTATTATAATTTTCTGTATCGATCCCAAGTGCCGGCCGGGGCCGGTACCGACAGCTGGACCTATGTTTCATGACTCAATCCAAAAGCTTTTCCCGTAACTTACACCACCGTCCTCTTACTTTTTTTTCATAATCGCCCCATATCGAAGCATCGGAAATCAGAAGAAAGAGGTGGAACCATCGAAATCGCGAAATTCAGAAATGCCCTTTTTCGTACCACGGGAAATTATTTCCTTATGACCCCGCTGACTGTACCTTCATTAAAGAACAATTAAAGTTAGCTGCTTGCTTGACTAATAGTGACATCTCCCAGTGACGTAAAAGTTAAAAAACGATTCAAATTTGAAAAACAAGAACTGTGTACGCAGGACGTCCGCCACGCAACCATACGTGTGTTCATATACATAAATTTGTACCAGTCAAGTCAACGGCGCACCGTTACAGTATGTTGACGTTGATTGCATACTGTAGTAACTTCATGACAAGTTGGTTACCCGGCCAGTAGGCTATATACAGCTGGACGACTGTGTGATTGACTCACGAAACTTGTCTCTCCCTGCCAAGTATAAAGCCTAAAGGTAGGTCCGGAATAAAATAAGCTGAAGTGTAGAAGTAGTACAAGATTGCCAAATGTACATGACTAGATCCTTGATTTTCTGCTATGTTACACTAGTGTAAGTTACAGTGCCCGCATGCACAAAAAAGGAAAACTCGACTTGCGTTAGGCCTAACGTTACTTCTCTTTCTGTAAGTTAACGTTAGGTCTAGCACAGTAACTTGGCTAGCCTAGGCTACAGTACAATCCTCGACAAAAATGATGGGACAAAACAAGCAATGAACGCATCACCATTCCCCACTCCCGATTCCAAGTTGCGGCAACCCAAGGCGTCCAGAAACTTCAACAGTGATGTAGGGAGCAGGGTTTGTCCCATGTATTTTTGTCGAGGATTTTCGTAATCCTGTAGTGTAACATTAACGTTAGGCCTAGCCTAGCCCTTGAACAGGGCTGTGTGTTACGTTACATGGCCTAAGCTCATTACACGCCACATCACAGCCCTTGCCCCGCTAACGCAAAAAACCCGTCATTAGGCTTTCAGAACAAAATACGTTCTAAACTGGTACATATTAGTTATTACACACATGGAACTTATATTACCACAAAATAATGTGCAAGTGACTTTCAATCGAAAAGTTACCAATAAATCGGCTTTCCTGGACAGTCTGAGGTCAAAATGCAGCAAAATGACACTTCGATTCTGGTTAGAAACTCCTTCGTTTGAATGAGCCCTTGTATAATAAGTGTTTCTACATGAACTTGCAAATAGTCAAAAATCATTCCAAGAACGTTGTAGCCATTTCACCAAATCGATAATTTTAACAATCAATCCACCTAATGAATGCAAATTTCATATGAAAAATTGTTGTTTGTTCGTATTTGAAGCTTCTAGCCTAAGTGTTTTTGAAATTGTTGAAATGTTGTCAAAATTTCTCTAAGTGTGAAAACTTTTTGAGTAAGTGGAAACTCCTGGTATGACCTTTGACCCCAAAGTGGATATCACGAAGACGACGGATCCTACTATTCCGCACGCTGGCACCCGCTGACACCCGCTGGTACGCCCTGTCTCAAGTTCCACGCTGCCGTACAATTTGTACGGCAGCGCGTGGAACTCAGTTGTATGACAGCGCATGGCGTTTCGCGGAACTAGTGGAAAACTCAGGAATCCATTCTAACATGTGTAATGAATAGCAACATTTTGCGAACAAAAGTAAAAAATTGGCACAATGGTCCTTTGTATTTTACTTTATTTTACTTTAATCAGTAATGATAAGTTTTAACATGATTAATGATAGCATTTAATGAAATTAATACCAGCGTTAACTAAATTAACATCCAGAGTGTCAGCGCATGCCCGGGTACACAAGGCATAGCCAGGTTTGTCAGCACATGGTTTAGTAGTATTGAAGACCGACTACTTAGTTGTTCGAAAGCTTGCAAACATGGTGCATTGAGTTAGTGTTACGTTCAATTTTTCGAGGCAAAATACACCATTATAATATCGAGTCTGGGTGAACAGCTTATGCAGAAAGGTGGATGCGGTGCCAGAGGTCATCTGTGTAAAGTTTGGTGAGAAAACATAGGAATTTGTGAATGTGAGAGATGACGACCCTGGCCAAGGTCCGCTAGTGATGGGATTTCTCATGTTAGCGGGGCAAGGGCTGTGATGTGGAGTGTAATGAGCTTAGGCCATGTAACGTAACACACAGCCCTGTTCAAGGGCTACATTAGGCCTAACTAGGCCTACAAAGTACAAAGGTCAGAGTTGATAAGTCAGCAGTACAATTTTCAGTCAGAAAAAAGCAAACTGCCTTTCAATTATTACTGAGAAAATTGTTGTCTATGGACAAACACCTTGTAATTTTTAGTTGTCCATATGTAATTTTAGTTGTCCATTACAACAGGACAACCATGAAAATCAAGCCCTGATTCAAATGTCCAGAAGGCCACAGTGACTTTCTCTCCCCTTTACAAAAAGGTGTTTCTCACTCATGGTGAGGTATACTATAGTTGCTCCTAATTAAGTTATCAACAAAAGGTTAATCATATGCCATATGTCATATAGTCTGGTAGTGGTGGTACTGGTGACACTGTACAATGCTGAATGGTGGATGGTAGAAAACATACCTCCCAAGTGACCTCCATTTTTGGGGTTTGACCCACATTTGAATACCCAAACCTGCTGACCCACCCATCCCTCTGAAAAACCTGCATTTCAAGTCCCTGTAGTATCTTTAGTTAGAGAAACACACAAATTAACAAATAATGCAGCTTACTGGTAACCACATACAGTATTCAGTAAATGATAAACATATTCCTGCCACTGCGCAAATGGTGTAATAACATCATGCAAAGTATTTTAGAGATGTAAAGTGAAATGGTCTCACCTCCATTTACGAAAAACTCTAATGCCAGGGCCACAACAAAATGGCGTTGCTGTAAGGACCTCGTTCTCGGCGATGTAGTGGAACTGATATTACCGACGCACGCAACACCTCAGTCCCAAGCAAAAATTGTCGAGCTGCCAGCTGCTGCCCGACTACACAGGACTGATCATGTGTTGGTGAGACGAATAATTTCTTGTAGATATCTCCGAGATTTTGGTAGGTAATTCCAAGTGCAGTAAGTCCTGTCATGTCAAAGTCGAGGACGGTCAATTCGGAACTTCAGCGGAGTTGGTGTCCACGTCTTTCCTGCGTCGCTGACTTGATGCTAGTGAGGACCTCCTGACCGTTACATGCCTACTCACCACGAGAGTCGTACGCGTGATTGGTCAGTCTGGTCCACTGCACACGTAGCTTATGTAAATAATAAGTCGCACTGGGACAACCTATGAATATGCATATTTTTGCACTCGAATGCAATTATTTGAAGTGCAAGTGCTACAGTATCTTCCATTAGCAAAATTGAATGCCAACTTTGCAGGCTAGAGGGGGACTTGCTGCCTCAGAGTTTCCCATCAAGCCAACATTCTGGAGTGTGTGTTTTCATGACTAGAACACCATGCGAGATGTACTAAGATATGTAGTGGAAATCACTTGCGGCATGGTCTGACTGTTGGTGACACATCAAGAAGTTTGACATTTACAAACTGTACTAGTACCTCACCAAAGTCTAAAGCAACAATAACAATTGAATATTGTGATTAGAAGAGGTTTTATCAATTGTGCCTTTGTGAGTATCTTTATAATATTATTTTGGCAAATCTCTTAATGTAATTCATTGTATTAGATTGGTAGTGTTAACAGGTCCTAGCTTGAACTGAACTGGTCCAGGAGAAAAAAAAACTAAACTGGTCTCATATAAAGTCTACATAA
This sequence comes from Holothuria scabra, assembly GCA_037179385.1. Taxonomy (NCBI): domain Eukaryota; kingdom Metazoa; phylum Echinodermata; class Holothuroidea; order Aspidochirotida; family Holothuriidae; genus Holothuria; species Holothuria scabra. Next base: position 31,858,994 of record CM074190.1, read on the forward strand.
AGGCATGTTCCCCATGAGACTGGTGGCAAGTTGGGGGAAGCAAATCTACAGGCTTGCTTGAGAAGCTTTGATGGACAGAAGGTGAGAGGCTGATAGGGTTTTATCTGTGACCCTTTCCTGCATTGGCAGCACCATATGTTGACAAAGGTGGAGTCAATACCCAAGGTAAACCAAGGACTGAACTGTTGAAGGTTCAATTTATCCAGTTCACTAGATTCAACCTTCTGTAAGTCCTGTAGAACTTGGAGCAAAAACTGTGTGACCTCTCGACTTTCTTGGTGGGAGTTGGCTAGAATCAGCCAATCATCTGTGTATGAAAAGAGGGTGTGATCCCAAACTGACAAAGGAAAGTCAAACCAACCTGGACACTCACATGAACTCTCTGGGCACAGTGGCTTCTAAACAACTGTTTAGGAAATTGCATTTGCTTTAAAGGAAGTTCACAAACTGGATTGGTTTTATTTTTCTGAGTTTTCTGCATGCTAAAGATGTTTTTTTTTGAAGAAGAAGAAGAAAATCCACTTATCTTATTTACAGATCTTTATAGCCCACTAATCCAAGTTGGGGTAATGGCATTTTCCCTTTTAAGTCATGTACTATGTATGGACTGCCTGCAGAACTACAGTCAAATATGCTGTACACTGTTAGCACACTGAGACTGTGCATCACCTAACAAATTACCATTGTCATACTGATTGTGACTTTGATGGTGATGACCAATGTGATGACATCAATCCCAGCGGATCAGTGGTCTCCCTGAAAATAGGACATTTGGCCAGCCCTACACCATATGGCATTGGTATACTGTAGCATTGTGAACATGTTGTTTGCATTATGACTGGAGAGCTCTGAAAAGTAGACCTGGATTGCACAAAATATTGTTCTCTGAGATAAAGTATGTTTTACTGTACCATGCAGCATTGTCTCTGAATGCTGCTTTTGACTCACTAAACCTTTGAACTACTGTAAATTATAAAGCTGATAATGCACAGTAATGTATATGCTGTCATTAATATGGAATTTTACTTTGGTGTCCGGTCAACTCAGCCCCTGGACAACTCAGCCCCTGAGACAACTTGGACCCTGGTCAACTCGGCCACCGAGACATCTCGGCCACTATTGACATGCTGTAATAAGTGAATAGTGAGATTGTATTCTTGAGGAAATTTGCACAGCCTAACCTTCAGCTTAAAGACATTCATCATCATCATCAAGACAGACGTTGTTGGCCAGCGGCCATTTCGTCACTAGATAATCCATTTACTAAATCTCGGCTTTATGGTCAAAATAAATGTTGCTTTGACGCCACACTTTGTCGAAGCTTGACTTGAACCCGTTTAGAGACGGTGCCATAACGACGTACGCTGGAAGCGAGTTCCAAATGTCAATACCACGTTGGGAGAATGATCTTTGCCTAATGCTTTTGATACAACGTGGCTTACATATCTTGAGAGGGTGCCCACGGGTAGTGCAATCAATTGCTCTCTGGAAAGGGTGACATTGCCAGTTACTTCACCCCTCAAATACTTATACATGTAAATCATATCACCACGCAACCTCCGATACCTGAGACATGGTAAATCTAATCTACGTAACCTTTCTGGATAGGCAAAATCCTTAAGGCCTGGAACCAATTTGGTGGCACGCCTCTGCACAGACTCAATTTCATCCATGTCTCTCCAAAGAAATGGAGACCAAGCAGGAACACCATACTCAATAATTGGACACACCATAGCTTTATGCAATAAAAGTAAAGAAGACTTATCCAAAAATCGAAAAGTTCTTCTTATTATACCTAAGACACTATTAGCTTTAGTCACACTACCAGCAATATGGTCACCAAAACATAGCTCATTATATACCATAACACCAAGATCTTTTTGGGATGAGCTGATCAGGAGGTTGTGCCTGTCACCACCTGCATAATCCCCCATAGAATAGGTAAAAGATGGAGCTGATCTGCCAAGTCTTAGAATCTGGCATTTGTCAGGATGGAAATGAAGCTGCCAAGCCACCGACCAGTCAAACACATCATCAATGGCTGATTGTAAAACCTTATAGTCACCAACAGAACTTATTTCCTTATAAAGTTTAGTATCATCAGCAAAAGTCTTGGTCCGGCACCCTGATAAAACATCAGGCAAGTCATCAATGTAAACCAGGAATAGGGTAGGGCCCAAAACACTCCCTTGAGGTATACCACTCTTAATATCTGCCCAGTCAGATAGACATCCCTCCACATGCACACGCTGCTTACGTTTAGACAGAAAGGACCTAATCCATTAGAGACAGTTCCCATCAATACCATAGCTTTGAAGTTTGAGCAACAACCGCTGATGGGGCACCTTATCAAAAGCTTTCATAAAATCTGTGTAAACCACATCAACATTGAAACCCTCATCCAGAAATCTTGTCCAATCTTCAAACGTGTCAATTAACTGCGTAACACATGATTTGCCTGCCACAAAACCATACTGATCAGGAGTCAGAAGGTTGTTCCTAGTCAAATGCTGTACTATACAATCCCTTACTAATGATTCACAAATCTTACACACAACAGAAGTTAGACTGACTGGTCTATAATTTGAAGGGTCTCCCCTTCTTAAAAAGAGGAGTAACATGGCCCACCTTCTAGTCCCTAGGAAGGCATGAATTCGTAAGGGTTTTCTTGAAAATTTCATTCACAGCATCACAAATCACAAATCCGGTTTCATAAAGAACCCGTGGGGGAATTCCATCAGGTCCGGGTGATTTACTAGTATTTAACTTGCTTAATTTCTTCAAAATATCATCCCCATGAGTCTCAATAATTGAAAGCAAGTCACCATCGAACCTATCAACAATTTGAGGTAAGCTATTCAAGTCTTCATCGGTAAACACACTACTAAAAAACTGATTGAGAATATTAGCTTTACCCATAGCGTCATCAACAAGATTCTCTTTACCCTCTAACTCAAGAGCATGGACAGGATTTTTTACAGAAGACTTACTCTTAACATACCGCCAAAAAACTTTGGGGTTTGCCTTAACTTCCTGAGCAATATTATGCTCAAAATTACAACCAGCCTTCCTTGCGCTCCACCTAGCTTGATTCCTTAAACGAGCGTAACTTTTGTAATCACGTTGGGACTGTGACCTCAGAAAAACTCTCCAGGCCTTTTGCTTCTCATTGCTCAGAGTAAACCTAATCTGGAAAATATAAGTGAAAATTTTTGAAAATGACTCACATTTCAAGTTACTGTGATAATTTTTTTTTTAATTTGACAAAATCGATTTGTTCAATGTCATTCGAAACCTCTCTTTAAAGGGACCGGAACGCTTGGTACTCAGTATGTGCAGCCCTAATTGCTTCTCAGCCTTTTGGCTAAGTTCGTGCGTAGTATCTGTTATTTTCATCCAGTCTAGAATAGAGCCATATATAACAGTCCAATTCTAATGTAAATGGTCTAATGGCCCTGAGGTAGGTCACGTACTCTCCGTCCTTCGATGGACGTAATAGCAGTTTTCGGGAAGCAATTGGTCATAATGGCCAACTTGAATCTCGTTAAATCCAAACCCCGGCTTTCTTTATGAAAAAGCCTAATATCTTTGGCATGAAATCCGCAAGTTGATTTCGGACCTTTCCTAAAAAATATGCAAGGTTCATTGACTATGATTATGTCAGATGGTGTGCCTTCTAACCTTCTTTTACTTGATTGACTGTTCAAGTGAGAGTCATGTGACAACATTTTTCCTCTTCAAATGTGAAATAGTTTACAGAGAAAAACTGCTTGGTTTCAAGGTACAGTACGTTGAATATACAATAGTTAAAGGTAAAGAGCAGTCCCCCAAACTTATTTTGAAGAAAAAGCTAAATAAAGCAATTTTCATCTAATTTCTCTTCAAAGTATCTTTAATTACGTTTTATGACTTAACAAGTGCATATTCAAGATAAACCAAGCAGTTATTTCTGGTATATTTCGCATTTGAAGAGAAAAAACATTGTCACATGACCCCCAACACCCTATCATAAAACTGAACAGTCTACTGCACTTCTTCAATTTGAGATGACTGCTCTTGCCCTTTAAGTACTACTTAGCAAGACATTACTTGCATCCTAATATTAATAAGGGTAGTGCTTATCTAATGGTAGACTAGTCTCGGGGGCCGAGTTGTCTCAGGGGCTGAGTTGTCCAGGGGCTGAGTTGTCTCGGTGGCCGAGTTGTCCAGGGGCCGGGATGACCGGGCCGAGTTGTCCCAGGAGCCGAGTTGACCGTAAACCGTTACTTTAATGGACTATAAAGGTCATATTCCCTTTGAGTGAACATGGTGGATGGTGATCTACACAGTGGATCAAACCTTAATGGGAATGCAGATCAGCAACTCTCACTCAAGATAAAAGTCCACTGATTCTTAAGATTAAAATTCACTGACTTTGATCCACCCACCAGGGTACTGTAGATCATATCAACAGCACTGGATCAAAGTTTTTAAAGTGAACACAGTCAGTAGATCATGACCCTGGACGTTAGGATGTTGTAAATTGTAGTGTGACTCTGTACAATATGTATAGGTAGTAACAAAATGACACATTAGCTTGTAAACAATCATGACCTTTTCATAGCTGAGCATTTTGTTCACACTGTATAGTATCTTGATCTACATTACCCTCTTAAATGTGGCCATTGCTCTGGGTCAAGTCATTTAACAGCCCTACTGTAAGGCAAAAAGACCATGTTCCACTGAATTAGGAACATGGCCTTAAAGCTGTGAAGTCACTTGGGTAAATCAGTAAGATGTACAGCATTTTATGGCTCAGTTTCTAACCAATTGGTTTAAGTCAGGCTTGCCACTGCCTTTTCCAGTTGTGGCTCACAGGCTTACGCCACTTGGGATACTCAATACCTGTGGTCTTTGTGCCTGTAAATGGAGCTTCATTGTTTGCAATGGTTCTTTTGAAGCTGTTGTGTCTGTACAGTAAATATTCTCCTGTTGCAGTGATGTTCACAATGATGATGGCCCTTGTGAATTGGGTACAAAAGGTGAAAGAACTTTCATGATATAACAATAGAAAACAGTAATCCTGAGTGGCTGTTGTTTCTTCTGAGTTTAGGGGTAATTTGCACATTTTATCAAGTTTCCTCCATTGAATTTCCACTTCTCTGTTGTGTTTGAACAAGAACATCATGTAAATAGTGCATCAGCTGATGCTCTGACAATTTTTAAAGGGAAAGTTTAAGCAAAAATTTAGAAGTTACCAACTCTACACAGTGTGGTAAAATTTCCATTCAAATCTGAAAAATTTCTGGATATTAGCAAATGAAGTTACTACTGTAGGTTTGTGTTCCAAAGTGATCCGGAGGGAATCAGAAAACATATTTCTTCCTCATATGAATTGATGAAGAATAGACCTATCTTCAAATAGCAATTACAAAGGATTGTGGGATAGAGCTTTGGTGTTTGTCATTTTTGTCAATGGTATTTTACTGCGGTGAAAATTGACGTACACCCAAAACTATATCCCACAATTCATTGTAATTGCTATTTGGAAATAGGTCTATGCTTTGTTCTTCTTTGTTTTTCAGACTGCTATGTTGACCTTGAAGTTGATACATGTAGGAATAGGACCTCCCCATGTAGATGGCAAAGTTTGAAAATTTCTCATGCCTCTTATGCAATTATATTTTGATAATGAGATGACTATGGAGGAAAAAAATATGCTGTAAAGTGTAAAGAAAAACAAAAGACTGCCCATTAATGTGAGGATATGATGTCATATATGTGCTTGCATCAAGTTCACTGTTTGTTGGAAATATGACAAATTTATTAGCTCATATCTTGAGAACTACAAATTGGATTTCAATGCAAATTTCCCCAAATGGTTAGGATAAGAACCCCTTTAATATCAAAGCTTGGTATGACCTTTAACTTTTCTTTTAAGTGTGCATCATTTAAAAAACTTTTTCCCTGATTGTGTACATCTACTGCACCTAGGAACTGAGAGGTCTGCAAATTAATGTGGAGTGTTGCACAGTGTTGACATTCCTTTTGTTAACCCTATAATAATTTAATTACCTCTTTATTAAATTATTACCCATCAGCAGGGTTGTCACCTGACCATTTAGAGAGCCAGGTAATTTGTGATCACCGTCCTGAGGGAGCAGTCTGGGAGTCACCGTCCTGAGGGAGCGGTCTGGGAGTCACCGTCCTGAGGGAGTGGTCTGGGAGTCACCGTCCTGAGGGAGCGATCTAATGGGAGTCGGTGTGCCCCTAGCTCCCCTTTTAATAGAAGAATTTTGCAGGTTGGAGAGTGCCAACTAAAAACAAGGAATTATCACTAAATTCTAAAGAAATATAGGAATTACTTCCATAAGGATGAGAAATTTGTGCCAGGCAGTGATGCTGAAATTGATGGCGAGTACCAGGGGGGAGATTTTGAGGGACGGGTAGCACCCCTCATGGCCAACCAATGTGGTAACAACCCTGCTCACCAGCTGGTTTATGGTTTTGGTCAAGGTATGGTATTGGTTTGGTGTGGTATTTTCAAGGATAAAGATATTTTAACTTCTGAAATAAAACCCTCAGGACAGACTTACGTATGTTACAAGTGTCCTTGAAATGAAGATTGTAAAAACAAAGGAAAACAGTAGCCGTTCATGACCTGTCCCTCTCCTGACATCACAATATTTGCATATTCAGCTTATATTTATTCATAATGATTAAGTGCAAAGAAGAAATTGCCTTGTAAAATGATCAATTTTTTATGTATTCTGATGGGAATCCTGACTATTTTCTTAGGTTTTAATGTTTTTTACATCAAACACCCAATTTTGTCATTTTCATGTCTCATGACCTTTGAAGGGGACAGGATGCATGTAATTTTTCATTGGGTTCAACGTGTGTTGTACAGTTAGTACAAGTTCAGAAGGCTGTTTGTACAGCACTGTATCTCAACAGTTGAATAAGGAATTATCTAACATAGTAAAGTGTTGCTCTAGACCTTCAGTTTGGATACAGCTCCCCTTTTTTAGTAAAAAATGAAGCTGTTTTGTACTGCAGAATAATTTATGATGACATTGCATACTGTAGAATAAATTATATCATAGGTTTACCAGTTTGGAGATGTTTGCCTTTATATGCATCTCACTTGAATAATTTCAGACTTATGACTGAGGTTTGATACTACTTAGTATCCTTGGCAACAACTTGAAGGTATCAAAACTGAATTGTGAAAAGTTTCCTGAATGGATTATTAAGTAATGATTTGACCAAAGATTGTTCAAGTGGTTAGCCCATAGTTCTCGAATTTGACTCCTAATCCAGGTCATACCAAAGACTTCAAAAATGGAACCTACTGCCATTGTGCTTGGTAATCAGCATAAGCATTGGAGTACTGGAAAACAAGCCAGTGGGTCATGGCTGGTTGATTGAAACCAATTGGTTAGCCTATTAGCCGTTAAACCAGGGAGCTGGCACAGTGGCAGCTCCCTGGTTAAGCCTTATCTAAACGACTCTCCAAACGGCTCATACGTGTACCTTTTCTCGGCTTTTGTACGTTCTTTATCTCCCTTGAAACTTGTTAGATACCTATTACGTCATTCAATGCTCAGTATAGGTTAGATAAATTTCAAAGGAGGTAAAAATATTTCTTTTGTTAAAAGTTACTGTTTGTCAAAGTTTCATACAGCAAACATCTAGTAACATAAAATACATGGTAAAAAAATTAAAAAAAAACTCTCTGGGGTTCTTTTAATTCCAAACAATCCTATTTTTTTTTTGTAGGATTAAAAGGCACAGTTGTCTTTGTTTAAATAATCTCGCCTGGCGTGAGTCGTCACAGACATTTTCAATGAAGCACTATTTTGGCTTGGGACAGTGAATAAGAGGTCTATATACAGTAGTCCTTCAGAAAAATTAGAAGTGCCTGGGTATATCAATGCCAATATTGAGGAAGTCAACGAACCATAGTAAAAGCCAACACTAAAATGCACGACCCTACACTAGTTTTGCAAAGGTTACGTCTGCATGACTTAATAGGTATTCTCTTTCGGGGAACCAAAATTACAGTCACCCTTATTTGGGGAAATGCTTGCTTGTAGCCTCTTTTTTCATGAGAAGTTTAGTTTGTGTGAAACTCCAACCATTATTAGTTTGCGAACAGAAAGTTAAAGAGTTTGTAATGTCATCTCTGTTTTCAAGCGCTTGAAATCTCTGTTCACATTGTATTTACCTAGTGGTTATTTATGCTTCAGTATTGACACACTGTCTTGCTCAATTTTACAGATCTTTACAGTTCAGAAAATTAGAAAACTCCTTCAGTGATTATTCTTTTGTACATGTGTTATTTATGCTTCAGTGTTGACACACTGTCTTGCTCAGTTCTACAGATCTTTACAGTTCAGAAAATTAGAATGACTTTTTCAGGGATTATTCTTTTGTACATAACACGAATGAAATGATTGGTAGCTGAAGTACATTTGAACATTACTTTGTATGCATGATGGCAAAGACATTCAAATTGTGCAAATGTGTTTAGCCTAGTGTTTCCATCAGAGGGGGAAAAAGGGGGAATTGTCCCCACCCCCCTTCCTAGAAGAAGGTGGGTAAACTTCCCTTTTCAATTCTAATAAAATCAGGAAATGACCAATGTCTTGGTTTCTTATTTAAAAGGACACTTTTGCAGCAGTGTTTGAACATACACAAATAAATGGCCTTTAAAACCCTTCAAATTGGACCTTACAGGGACCTTGAAGCAAGTTTTTGTCCACCTAGACCCTCTTGTAACTTAAACCTATGGCAGCATCAATTTGGATTAGAGTTTAGCAGTTAAACAGTAAATCCCTCCAGCAGAATCCCTAAAGACTACCTAAATTACCATGGCTGGTAAAATCTTTCCATCTTTTTCTCAACAGATCTTTGTCTGAAGAAGTGAAGTCATCGACCAACGACTGTAGGGTCCAACTTCCATTGGGGAAGTTAGCCTGAACTATGGCCAGTTCAGAACCTGCTGGAGAGCCTGGGGGTGGGGCTAAACCATCCCCTGGGAAAGGTGGAAAGGTATAGTATACAGTTTAAAGTTGTTTACATCATTTGTTTTGTAATTTGCAAAGTGGATGTGAAAGTAATTATTATTTCTGTATCATGTGGAATTCTTTATGTTTGAGTTAACATTTTGATATAAGGCTGGGTAAATTCACTGTGTAAACTTTCTTGTGTCTGGTTTATTGAGCAGGTCATATGTTCAGGGCTTAAAAGGAATAATTTTGTACACAAAAAATGAAATTTTGTAGACACAATTTGACCAGCTTGTGTAGATTCAATGAAATGCCATACCAGATGACTCTGGGACTAAAATTCAACACCAATGATACATTCAATGTATTGTCAGTGAAGAGTCACAATTTGATTAATGGATGGTAACACTTTCACAGCTAAGTTTGCTTCCAGCCCCCTCCCATTTTGCAAGTACAACTACTCTGATGAAGCACTTCACAAGCAAACCCTTCAGTTAAATTGCACCATATTGTAGACACGTTTCCAAAGAACAGAACTAAAAGGATTGTGGGATAGCGTTTTGGTATACATGTGTTTTTTGTCAGTAGCATTTTACTGTTGAATAAAGTAACAAACACCAACATTCAATCCCACAATCCCTTGTACTAGCTATTAAAAAGGGGTCTTTGTCTTATTCTGGTGAGTACATATTAAAGGGCCAGTCCTCTTATTCCAATCTACAGTTCTGGTAGGGGTATACCAAAATTCTCAATTGGCTCAGCTCTTTGATTGGGAGCTAATTCAAACAATGCAGAGTACAAAAGCTTACACAGCATGAACTGTACTGAGAGTGTTTTGATTATAAAATATACATTGAGCTTTACTATACTCACCCTGAAGGGATAAACTTGGATTGTGCCTGGATATGGATGAATTTCTGACAATTGTGGGAGGGGCTTAAGTAAAAAGCTAAAAGGAATTGGCACTGTTTGGAGTGAGAGAATTGGGTCTTTAAAAGAATTTTCTGGAGAAAAAAATTCATTGACTTCAAAATATGCAAAAATTTCCTTTCAGGAGGTGAAAACTGCATCACAATTGCATAGCTTTCGAAGGACACAGATTTTCATTGTAATTCCTTTTTTTTAGGAGATTTAGTTCATTAAGGGCAGTTTGTGATGTCATTGCAGCTCTTTAATTTGACATTACTGTACGTTCAGTTTCTTCATAATTCTGATGCTGATGCATGAAATACTGCCATTGTGCTCTGTGCTCAGCATAAGCAGTGGAATAGGGAAAGCATTCAAAGCAAGCCGTTGATCCACAACTGCAAAAAAGGCTGTGGTGGGCTGGAATTGAACCAGTTGGTTGGAAACTGGGCAGTAAAACTCCATCTAACCTAATCGTACTAACTCATAGAAAAGCCTTTCCCCATCTTGTACTTTATCTCAAGAAAAAGTTGCATTATTTTGAAAATTAGTATCTTTGGAATTCTACACTTCTTATTTTGTCTAGACGACAAATTGAATAACATGGTAAACCATGTGCAGTCATCAGTTTTTTTATTGTAAGTACAGTACAGTACAGTATGCACTGACTGTACACCCCTAGGGTCTCAACCTCACTGTGTCATGGGTGGCCCACCCGAGAATGATAAGAGAAAAGAAAAAGAAAATACTGTTGTACTGTACATGAAGGGCTTCTGCGTATCTTGCAGAGTGTATTGCTTTCAGAACTATTTAGGAAAGAGCATACTGTAATTACTAAAGTATTGTAGGGTATTGTAGGTAAGTACTATGATAAATTACCCAGAACATCGTCAATTGTCACAGAGCTATTGTATGTATGTGTACTGTCAAATACTGTAGCAATATAACAGTACTGTTAAACTGTACAGTATTATCTTTTTCTTTTTCTATCATTCTCTCAGAGGTGGGCCCCCCATGACACAAGGATGTTGTGACCATAGTCAAATTGCACTGCTTGTATCAGCATATTTATTCCTTTTCATTTTTCCCTGAAAGCTGAAGATAATGTGCAAGGCTGTGCAAACAAGCTTAGTTGGCAAAACTTTGTGTGGCCACTTAACAACAAGTTTCCATTGTCATTATTTACCTGGGGTCATGAGTTCAGCTAGATATTTTATTGTTACTGCTTGTGTTTTTTTGACAACATAAAAGCATGAGGATGATAGTGTTCTGGACATGGTGTGATTGTCTGTAACCAGTTGGCCAAGGGCCATTAATGGGCCTTAGCCTAGATTTTGGTGAGCTCACAAGATTGGTGAAAGCCTGTAGAAAATAGGTAGCAAAGTGATCAACACCAAATTCAAAAGTGAAGAGTAGCTTATTTCACATACATGTAGCATGCACTGTGTTGGCTCATACATGGGCCTTGTATGCACACCATAGTATGCCCCAAGGCAAAAAGTGGATAAAGATGAGTTTTAGACAGCAGTGGAAGTTGTCAGCAGTGATTAGGTTGTGAGAATCAGGAATGTTTGGAGTGAGAAATGTCTGTCTTTAAATTCATTCTTGCAGTCCTAAAGGATGAAAGTGTCTCATGTCTAGAAAAAATTTCAAAGATGAACAATAAAAGAGTACATTTGAAAATAGCTTTCACAAATCATTTCCCATGAAAATCATTTGTAAGAGTCTTTGGGTTAAATAGAATGAAATGAAGCTGGTGTTCAATAGAAGGTTGTTAATGGGTACTGTACATTGAAAGGCAGTTTCCATAAAGTTTTTCCTTAAGTGACTTAATGGCTTGAAAAGCTCATTTGACTCCAAACAGGGCTTGAATTTCATGGTTGTCCGATTGTCCGGGACAACAAAAATTCCATGCTGACAACCAAAAGTCAAAGGTTGGCTGTCCGATGGACAACCATAAATTTTTCTGAAAATCGAGGCCTGCCAAACAAGGATGTTGTTCACATACAGTATTAACACGCATGTACAGTAGTCTACATAGCAATAGCACTCACTGCATCTCACTATAAGCCTACTGTGTTTTAAGTGCACATCTGTATATCTGTAAAGTATAGATTTCTCAGAATTTGTTTCAGCACACAATGGTAACATTTAAAAGACAAGAATTTTGAACTTGAAAACCTCAGGCATGAAAAGATCCATACTGATTAAAAAGATATGTCCTATTTCACTCAAAAGCAGAGCCATTCCAACTGTATTCATACTCATGTATGTACAGTACTCACACTACAAGTCTAACTAGTTGGTTATATGTACAGTAGTTCAACGCATGACTGCAGTCGCTCCTGTTGCTGCTATTTGGCAGAGGGACTGCTAGGGTATTTTGACATGGTGATGAAAACAGCAAGAGTGTACAGGTAGTACAAAGACGTGTGTTGCTAAACTCAGGGGATGTGGGAATCAGGAAATTATGTGCTTACATTTGTCCACATTACAAGTAAAATTTATTCACATTTCTTTTAGTGAACTTTTTGCCTGTCAGGTAGATATTTAATTGTGTTTATGCACTGTGCACAGTATTCGGTAATAGGCTGCTAGTATTTTACTTATTTTACAACTCCCGGGGCAGTTAAGTTTGAAGAAAAAGTCTTAGTTGTCAGTAGCTATGAAAACTTTCTAACTAAGGCAAAAATGAAATCAAGACTGTCAAGTATTGTAGACCTATAATTCTGGCATCTTAATTGAAAATGAGAAGTTTGGTATTGAAGTCATACATGTGTAAATGATATGGTTCTGTAGAGCAAGCCATGAGCCAAAGAAAATGTGTAGACAGGAGAAAACACTAAGATTTTCTCATGTGACACCCAGGGAGACTTCAGTAATATATCGTACATGTCAGATCTGTTAAAAACTGTAACCATCCTGCATGCCTAATGCACCCTATATTCCACTTTGCTTTTCATTGATTTTCACTCCAGTTGGAAAGCCTTGCAAAAGAGGATTTGATCAAATACATCAAGAAGCAAGCTGCTATGAATCAGAAGACTAAAGCTAAGTGTGAAGGTAAGCAACCTTAAATGTGACAGACTGCATGATCAATTCCACTGCTGGGAAGTCTGGAGTTCCGCTCCTGGCGCAGTCATACAGAAGACTCATGAAATGGAAGTTTCTGCCACTGTGCTTGGTGCTCATAATAAGAAAAACAGTACTGTGTGGGAAACAAGCCAGTGAGCCGCAACTGGGAAAAAGGCTGTGGCTTTTTTGACTTGAACCAATAGGTTGGAAACGGAGCTATGATATGTTTTTTTGTATGGCACGTAGTAAATCCAATGGACGTCCTCAGTGTTTGAGGCAGCCAATGCTGGCAGTAATTTCTTTCAAGGCAGCTATGGACGCGCAAGTTTTATAATTGATACAGCAACTTTTAATAACTGTTAGTTTGAAGTGTAAAATAACAAACAAGAGACTGCTAGTACATAGCTACTTTTTAAATTAAAGACTTCTTTGTGAGTATTGGCATTTTTGTTCAATTTTTGTAACCTTTTTTCTCAACTGGAATACAGTAGTTGGTGAATACATACTATGATGTGATTCACAACCCTAAGTCAACATGAATGTTGGAAAAGAAGCTAGTGTGGACACTACAGTCAACTATCCCCTAAAGTACAACTTTTTTTTGTAGTAGTCCACATAAATTCTCAATTGGAACAGCTTCTTGATTGACAGCAAGTTAAAAAATTGTACGTAGTACGGTAGCTGATATTACACAGCATTATTGAGAGTGTTTTAATTTTATATATTGGGGTCTTGCATTCTTGCCCTGAAGCAATAAACTAAGGTTGTGTCATAAGGATGAGTTTTATATAGGAGAGAACTGGAACTCTATGGGGTGAGAGGATTAGGTCTTAAAAAAGAACGGTGTAAGGTCGCATCAAGCTTTGATATTTAAGAAGGGTACTTAGCATTGAGGTGAAATTCAAACAGAAATTTGATGTGTGGTTCTCAAGATATGAGCAGGTAAAGTTGTCACATTTTTAACAAAAGGTGAACTTGGAATAGCCACTGATGACATCATATCCTCACATCAATGGACAAACTTTTTTTTTTTAAATTTAAACAGCCAATTTTCTCATTAACCATTTCAAATGTGATTGTATAATGGCACGAAAACTTTACAAACTTTGCCTTCCCCACGGGGAGGTCTTATTCCTATTACCTTCCAAGGTCAACACACCATTGTGAATAATAAAGGAAACAAAGCCTTTGCTTGTCAATTTGAGGAAGTGATATAATCTCTGCTGCCCTCAAACTCACTTTGGAACACAAATCTAGTAACTTCATTCACTGATATCTCGAAAAATACATGTGACAATATTTTTTTTCTCTTCAAATGGGAAATTTCTGCTTGCTTTACCTTGAATATGCAATATTGAAGCAAATATTATGAAAGATACTAAGAGAAAAAAGAAGAAAATTGTGAGTTTTATGTGTTGCTTCAAAAATGTATTTGGGCCATCTGCTCTAGCCCTTTTAAGGAAGATACAGTATATATGGCATTCACAGACCAGGAATTTGATAGCACCTCAGCAGTGGTTCCCCTTAAAGGGAAATTCCTCTCACCCCAGACAGTTCTAATTCTCTCACCCTACTTTAAAGTACTTCCCCACAACTGTCTAAAATTCATCCTCATCCAGACACAACGGATGGTAATGCTCCAATTTCAGTAGTGTTATTGGGTGTCATGTTTATGTCTCATTACAGTTCATACAGTAGGGTGTTAGGAGTGTCAGGTGTCTACAACAGTCATTTAGGAATCATTGGTCTAGATTGAGATTAGATAGGCTTTGGTATTTTATTTTGAAGTTCCTTTGATTCTAAACAGTATGAATGGTATACACATTATGTAACCACCCTTCATGCTTCAAAGATTCTATACACATTTGAAAACTGTAGTACAGAGAAGGTATTTCCCCTCAAGATCACTCTGTCTGTGGTGTCTTCACTGTATTTCGTTGGTAAGGGTATAAGAAGCTGTGAGCATCACAAGGAAGCAAAGTTTAAATAATGTGCAGTATATGTTGGGAGTTTATAGCTACAGTGCAGTATTACAGGTTGAACACTTTAGTCCTTCTGCACAAGGTGTGCTATAAAACATAGTAAGATTTCGCCATTTGAAATGTCACTAACTATTCTTTTCAGCTTATTCTTCCTCAAACAGTTTTCAAACCTTTCCAAGTTGGCTTTTGTGATCTCAGTTCCAGGAATTATTGCGTTCATTTTAAAGGGCAAGAGCAGTCACCCCAACTTGAAGTGGTTGTGTACTGTCCTGTCTCCTGATGGGCACATCAGGTGTCAGTATTTTCTCCTCAAATGTGAAATTTACTGCGATTCACTGCTTGGTTAACCTTGACTCAGCTATATTGAATTTCTAAAATATTGTAAAAGGTATTTTGTCGAGAATCTACAAAAATTGAGAGATTTAGCTGTTGCTTCAAAAGAAATATCGGGACTACTGCTCTTGACCTTTAATACGTAGTTGTCATGCATTGCTAGTGGTGTTTGTAGTAATTGGGCTAGCTTTGCGACAAATGTCTCACAATGCAGATATCACATACACACACCCAAACAAAGTCTGCAAACTTAGTTATATACAGGCTTTTGTGGTAGAAAAATGACCTCTGTTTAGTTGGCCAAAAACTCAACCATTATACCTTGTACTTTCAAGTTGTTTCATGTCGAGTTAGATGCATAATGAAACGTTCCCTCTTATTTTTTGTTACATCCTTCTTCTCTGCCTGATTAACTCTTATCGCTTCAGGGAGGGAAAGAAGCCAATTACATGCAGACTTGATTGAGTCAAGTTTCGTATCTTATTTATTGATTGACAGTAAAAGATGCGTTTCAATACACAAAAGTTATGTAACATTTGGGGTTAGCTAACAGGTCAGTCAGCATGTGTTAATTGCTTTTCATGCAGTGTGAACACAATGAAAGCATAGCTCATTTGAGGCCATAGATCATGTAAGTAACTCAGATATTAGTTACACCCCACACTGCCTTTGATGTTCTGAGGTGTGGGGCTTTTTCAAGTAGTGACATCACAGCATTATGAGGTTTTTCAGCATGCTACTGTACATACACAGGATAATTGATGTAGCTGTGTGGTACTGTCCATACCTATATAATACATGTACATCACCCTGTGGTAACTCTCATATTATTTCCACTTATACATGTACAGGACCATAAAAGCACCAAAGGAGGTGTGCATTGCAGCCTTACAACTTCTTTTGTATAACAGGAGGGCATTCTGTGATACTGTATTATATAAAAAAAAAACCTGACATTTGACCCACTGCATGGTCAAGTGATTAGAGCATCCAACTTGCAGCCGAGAAGTCTGGAGTTTGACTCCTGGCTGGGTCATACCGAACCTACTGCCTAATTGTGCTTGGTGCTCGGCATAAGCAATGGAGTAGGAAAAATAAGTCTGGGCTCCCCAATTGAAAAAAAGGCTGTGACTGGCTTGACAGAGAGCGATTGGTTTGAAACTAGGTGGTTAAACTTTAACTAACCCACGTGAAAAATCCATGGGGATGAGGTGATGGTAGGAGGAGGAGTGAGAGAATAAGATTTCAATTGGTCACCTTATTATTGTTCAACTTGAAATCAATCAGTTACACAGCTGTATCCCAGCATGCTATCACTCTATAGCAGATGACTGTAACTTCTTCAATGCAGGCTACATGTAACAGTGGCATTCAAATGCATTTCCTGTATAAACTGTTCACATTGGATTCTGTGCTTCTGTTAGTATCATCAATTTGATGTGAAAACTACTGGAATTCTACTTACAGTTGAAGACCTGATCCTCTTCACCCCAAATAGTTCCAATTCTCCTAACCTACTTACTTAAGCCTCTCCCACTTAATTTAATTTCATTTTCATCCAGACACAACCTCGGTTTATTGCTTCAGGGTGAGTAGTCAAGACCCCAATGTGTAATCAGAACACTCTCAGTACAGTACAGACTGTGTAATGTGAGCTGTCAATCAAAGAGCTGAGCCAATTGAGATTTTCTGTGGACTACTCCAAGAATTATAGTTTTAGGTGCTAGGATTAGCCCTTAGAGGACTGTATTGCTTGTTTTACGAAAATAAAAATGTAGTGAAACAATCTCTGTTATTCTATTTGGTTTGTATGAAATCTTTGTATTTTCATTAATTCCTCTTTGCATTTTGTCTGTTCCTTTCTATTTTGAAGAATTAACCAAAAAACTGCAGTCCTTAGAAGAAAAGAAAGAAGAAGAGGGGCCTAGTCCTGCAGCATCTAAGGATGATGGGAAGGTAGCAGAATTAGAAGAGGAAGTAGCATCCTTGAAGGAGGAGAGAGAGGCAATGTTGACTGCTTACAATGCTGTACAACAACAACAACTACAAACAGCAGAAATGCAACAGGTAACCTTAAGTTATGCAAAAGGTGGCCTCAAAGCCCCATGTCCATGGGAGGGGATGGGGCTGAGGAAGTGAATGGGGATTCCATTGCCGAAGATTGGCTGGCATCTTGAGGGAGAAGGAGAAGGAAAAGGGAATGCTGGATGTTATATAAACATTTTGTCTACAAAAGGTCGTTGGTTCTCCTATGTTTTTCAAGTGATGGTGTCCCCTGGCCCTAACCTCTTAAACTAATCCATAACCCTAACCCTAACCTTCAACCCTAACCACTAATACCAGCACCCTAACACTTGCCCCTACCTCTAATTCCAGTGAGTTAGGCGACCAATGAAGCAAATGAAACAGGACTAATGAAATGGGCTAGTGAAAGGGAATAACAAAAAGGGGAACCAATGAGATGGGGGACACATGAGCCCCCTCCCCATGAGACATAATAATAATGAATAGGGGGAATCATGATATGAATTAAGCTAATTGGGGACCAATGTGATGGGACTATAGAGTTTACCTTGCTGCCAAATTTATCCATGGACCCAAGAAGGGGACATCATCAAATCTCTGCCCTATCTATTAGTGTTCAATACTTAAACCAACTCATGCACAACATTGTACCATAACTCTCTATCATCAGTTCCAGGTCTAGACCGTCATCATTTGTGTAAGTTCAATGAATCCTAGGTTCAATTCCCAGGTCGAGTCATATCAAAGACTCTAAAAATGGAACTTACTGCCGTTGTGTGTGATGCTCGGAATAAGCAATGGAGTAGGGGAAACAAGCCAGTGAGCCACAACTGGAAAAAAGACCATGGCCGACTCAATTTGAACGAATAAGCTGGAAACTGGGCTGTAAAACCCTAACTAACTATCTAACTAACTAACTCAATGAAGCCTTGCAATATGCCTTGTATACAGTGGCACCCCCTGTGGGCTGGGGTTGTAGAATAAGCCCACGGTAGGCTATTTTCCCGCCTGTCGGAAGAGGTGACTAAAGGGAAACCAAACTTGCACTTAAACCATACTTGAAAATTTATTGAGTTGACTGACACAATATAACACATTCGTGTTGGTGTGTTGTTAAATCTCAACTAACTAACTGTACACAGTGGCACCAATGCCAAGATTGCTTGGCATGCCCATTTATACACCTTTCCAGTCTCCTATTATGGTTCCGTTAGTACCATCTTTATGCTAATGAATTGTTCCGTTAGTACCATCTTTATGCTGATGAATTGTGTAACATGTATAATATGTTGCATGTACTCTCTGTGACAATTTTATCTTAACCAGTTTTAAAATTTATTAAGAGTAACATCCAATTTTTATGTCCTGAAATATCATGAAAGACACCTGGAAGAGAAATACGAGGAAATTTATCAGATTAAACTGTCATTTTTAAGTAAGTCTGGGGATACTGCTTTTGCCCTTTAATCACATGTACTTAATTTTTGTGTTTAAATGTGTGCTCTGTTGACCTAAGTTTTTGCTACGAAAGGGTCCATCCCGCCATACTGAGCTATGCATTATATTATGTATACACTTTGTATGTACAGGTTCTGCCAAATACTAAGTTTTTGTACAGAGGTAGCCAGGCTTGGGGTAATCGTAGTCAGTAATCGTAATTGATTGCAATGGATTACACATTTTGAAGCAGTTTTAATCGCAATCAATTACTTTTCTGAAAATCGCAAAGTAATATCAATCGTAATCGATTACAATGGCAAAGTAATGGCAATCATGGTTTCATTTCTGATTACACTGAAGTTAAATTGAACGAAGAAGTTAAGTTACTCTAGAGGTATACTTTTTGCAGAAGAAAATGTTAGAAACAAAATGTAGTTAGTTAGATAGGGTTTTACGGTGTATGCCTCAACCTGTATCCTTCCAGGCTTATCTAGAGCAGTGTCCATGGCCTTTTATCCAGTTGTGGGCACTGGATTGTTTTGACTACTACATTGTTTATGTGGAAACAATGTAATCATGATTGCAATCATCATTACATGCAATGTAATCCCAATCGTAATCAATTACTTTCAATTTTAGCTGTAATCATAATCATAATCGCAATTGTAAAATATGAAGCAATGACAACCGTAATCAATTACATTGAGATGTAATCCCCCCAAGCCTGGAGGTAGCCATATTTGCATTTGCTATGTCGCAAGGAGATGCATATGTGTAAAAATATCTCCTCTTCAAGCCTATTCCATGTCCAAAATGCGACTACACGTCATAGATTTATAATGCCGGAACGCAGCTGAGTGGTATGGTTTGCATGACCATCTGTGCAGTGGGTACCACCTAAAGAATGGGAGGTTACTTGCATGATTTAAAGGCAATCATTTGTCACTCCAAACTACAGTTATACCAGGAGTCTACAGAAATTCTCAATTGGCATAGCTGTTTGATTGACATCAAATGAAAAAAGCAGAATAACTCATATTACAAAATGTGTAATGAGAGTGTCCTGAATACACATGAGGACCTTTTACAACCACAAGGGTTTGCCCTAAAGTGTAACCTACAGTAGGGTTGTGTCTGGATGAGGAGGAAGTTTAGACAGTTGTGGGAGGGGCTAAAAGAAAAGAAGGTTGGATAGTTGGAAGTGTGGTGGTTGATGAATATATAACTGCCTTAAAATGGACCAGATTTTTTGAATATTATCTTCATCCAGTCTAGGGCCACATGCCTCCATGAATAGCCAAACATTTGTTCAGGGCCTAATGCTTGGACAGGCATTTGGAATAATGTAACTAAAGAAGGAAATCACGTACAACTTGTTAAAGTATGTTGCAACTTGCAATCTTCACTTTGGACTCACACAGGGTTGAGATTAGATGAAGTGTAGCAAAACTTACGTTCATACTGCCAATCTAAAATTGTGATGAATCCTGTTCTCTGCCAATGTCAATATTTTCCTGTTTTATGTTGTTGTATTTTCTATTTCATGCCATAAGTAAACATATACACTAGGGTACACAGGGACAAATGTTTCTAAACACACACATGTTGTGTGTGTGTTTTTTTTTTACTGGGTTGTTTGCTGTAATGTGTACATACTAGGCTCTCACGCAGACCTGTTGCTATGGGTACTTCATGTCTTGGAGATGACCAAAACGCAGATTTCTAAAATTACAAAGGATATTTTCAAAGGAAGGCAATAAAAAGTGAGAAAACAAAATGACAAAAGTTAAACAGGCCAGGGTCACATGGTAGAAAGTGCTACTAAATAAATTGCCGGAGGCATGAGTTTTGCTTTTGCTATGCTACATTGGGATTGGCTTTTAGGGAAGCCCTTGGGCTACATCAGGGGTTCTTAGGCTGACAAAGAATTTGCTAGTAACTCAAAAACCAGGGATTTATTGCTGCCAAACCCCAAGTTCAAGTAGATGCTTCTCTTGACCAAAGTTACAGGTGGGGTCATGTGGGGGTGGGGGCAAATGCTTGCCTCAAGGCCCTGTATATGGTGCAGTCTGATGCATGTTGAAAGCAGTTTATTTATGCCAGTCGAACTTTGTAAAACGGTGCTAATTGTGCTTGAAATACTTTTGGTCAAGGTCAACCCCCCTACCTTTTCAAGAAGCTACTGTACTGTACTTCTGCTCTTGAAACTTTTCCAAAGAATGACCACACCTCATACTATCTTCTCTCTCCCCCCTCCCTCCCCTCATGACAACAAATCCAATGACAGCATGAAGAGTAGCAGTAGGGATGCTTGCATTAGAAGAATTATCTAGGAATCTTTCAATCTATTGACCACTTGTTTCAGATCAAGTTTACTTGCTTTGCACCATGACTGTTGGAATAAAGTTTCAAACCTTTACTCTATAAATTTTGTAGTGTAATTTAAAAAGCAGTACTTGCATCCCCAAGTTATAAGAAGCCCTGGGTGTCAGTGCTCAATTTGTTACTGACCTTTGATTGTCATACGTTTAACCAGGTAAGCCAAGTAGAGAAAGGCAGTGGCATTTTGAAGCAATGTAGCCTGGCATCCGGGGGATCTGGAGTTTGATTCCTGGCCGGGGTCAGATTAAGGTTGATTTTTCATTCAAAACCATTCTCTGGTTTTTCCATCTTAATTGGCCTTTCAAAAAATTTCAGACTTGATCTAAATTTTGAAGTTGCAATTCATAAGCCACCGGCTACTCCCACATTCATGGTTACAGTATTTAGTGCCTGTAAATCTTTCTTTATACAGATTAAACACCTTAGTGTACTAAGCAAAATATGACCTTGAGCATTTTCTTTTACTTTGAAACCCAGGGTGGCACTTCTCAATCTGCCAGTGACATCCAGCTTTCAAGTTCAATCTACAGTACTGTATGCTCTACAGTAGTTGTAAAGATTAGCCAATCTGGTTGGTCATTTTTTTGTACAGAACGGACACATTAATGTACTAAGCTGGATATGACTTTGAACAATTAATTTTTAATTTCTATGTGAAAAGGGTTTTTTTAAGTGGGAGGAGCAGTGAGTAGTTAAATAAGTCCTTCTGTCTAGGACGGAAAATTGGAATTTACTTTGTGAAAATGTTTATGGTACAACAACTTCCTCAACCTTCCTGCTCTAGAAAATTCTTTCTGATGGTAAAATGTGCAATGCTACTTATTCTTTTTGGTGTTCCAAACATTTTACTTGAACCAGCGCTCTAAAAATCAGCAGGATTGCAGGTGTTTCCATATTATCTCAAACAGGAAACACTTTGCCTGATTACATCAATTGATGATAGCACTCATTTAATCATAAAATAATGGCTTTTTCAGAGTTCACTGGACACCTTAGTATGGTTTTTGACCCTACAGTTGAATTGTCTTAATACTTTACTCACACTTGAAGAGTTGCTATTGGGTAACAAGGATCTCTTGGACTTGAAAGGCATTGCTAGGTATGCCTCTTTCTTCATGTGTGGTTTGGTCTTAAATTTAAGAGCAGGTTGGTTTGTTGATGCCAAAAGTACCTAATTTGGCATTTTCTAAATTTGTTTGGCTTTTTAAATATTTTTATTTTGAGGTTGACACCAAACAGCTTCTTGCATTCTTTACCATATTTCAAAATTTTTTTCCCCAAAACAGATGATTCCTCTCCAAAATCAAAGATGAATATTTCATTTTACATATGCAAACACATAAATAATGTGACTTTAATGTTTCACACTTTGGTGCATTATTTTTCTTTTTATTTTGTAATCTGAACAGAAAATGGAAGAGACGCTGCGAAGAACAGAAGACCAAAACAACAACTTGAGAAAGGAGCTGACGGAAGTAAAATCTCAGAGTCAGGTAAACTTGTAATGCAATGAATGTAATTTGATGTAATCATCATTTTGTTAATTTGTTTTTGCCATTTTCCAGCATATAATGCGAGTTGCTAACAAAAGAAACAAGCTGAGCTACTTTTGAGTTACCTTTCCACCCATGTCAACAATTTTTTGTTTTATTTTACCTAGCTTAGTTGGGGTTCTAATAACTTTCCAGGAAATGGGCATTTAGTAGACTGGTGAATGGCAGACCATGAATGGAAAATTGAAACAAGCAATTTGGGGAAGCTCTTTGCTGTGAAATTATGGTATTAGGATAGAAATCAGGGCTTGAAAAATTTTTAATGTCTTGTTGCCCTTTCAGGCAACCCTTTTTTTTTTTTTTAATTAGTAGGTTTTGGTTGCCCAATAGCTTTATTGTTGCCCGAATGAAGAAAATATCAAAAGATTTAAGGAAATTAAGACATCATGATAATGCTTTACATGCATTACAGTACATGCATTACAGTAACAATCACTGTAGCAAGTACTGAGAGGTACAGTACATTGAGTAGTAGTGTTGTTACAATAGTAAATGGGTAACTTCCAACACAGTGATGATCTGTCTGCACAGTGACTTGGGGTGCCTAGTCGGGCATGTTCTGCTGTGCAATTCATTAATTTTTGTTGCCCAAGCCATTAGACAAGATGCCCTGAAGCACTCAGGCATCCTATTTTGCGAGCCCTGGAAATGTTCCTTGTTTTGTGTATAAAACATACAAAATCTGTGGGAAATTTGATTTGCTTGCCAGGAAATTTGATTTGCTTGTATTGAAATGGACATTTTATCCAGTCCTAATGGCAGACATTCTCGAAAGCTTTTAAGAAAACTGTTATTTGAAACAACTAACAATCAAATAGGTACTGACCCTGTGCAAAATTGAATAAGTAATTTCAGTAGTATGAAAATCCCATTGGGTCAATAGAAGGTACAGGCTCATTCCAGTTACTTTTGTTGTCCATTATGCAAAATTCCTGCACAGTTGGGAAGTAGAGAAAGTCTGGAATTTATGATGGTTTTGAAAATCTTGAATTTGGGTGTTTGGTGTGGAAAAGTCATCACATAGTCTTGAAATTTGGAACCCCATTTGTGGTAGTTGCAGTCATGTTTAGTATACATCCATGTTGGGTCAACACATAAAAATGAAGGCCATAATCTTGCATGGAATGTTGTATTATGCAGGACTGAATATTTCTAGTTTTGTCTTCAAAATGTCTGGAAAAAAATGTTTAATTTTAGTATTTCAAAAGTGTGGGGGACCCAGAAATTCACTGTTTTAAGAGTTCCCTGCTACAAGTAACTTTGATTATTAAGGTCTAGCTGGTAGCTAGTGGTACTTTACATTTAAACGATGCTTAAGTAGACAAGAGGGTGAGCCCATAATTTTCTGACAGAAGGGAACATTAGTCACAGTCATGAGTTGGGGTCTTAGTATGCAACAGAAAACAAAACAAAACAAAAAAAAGTTTTACATGTGTTTACTACTGAAGGGTATTGTTGTCACATAAAAAAAACATTAACTTTTCGTACATGTGAAAGAGTTTTGGTATTTCCCGAAACTTTTTTAGCGTTGAAAATTCTTTTCGTATGTATGGAAAACTTTTTGAATGTTCAAAAAATTTTTCGTACGTTTGAAAATCTTTTTGTACGTCCGAGGATCTTTTCGTACATTCGAAAATCTTTTCATATATCTGAAAAGATTTTGGTGCAAATAGTTTTTTTGAATGTTCCAAAAGTTTTTATGAACATTAGAAAAGTTTTTCGTTTGTTTGAAAAGATTTTCAAACATTCCAAAAGCTTTCCCAGTTTACCAAAAGATATTCGCTCGTATGAAAAGTGAATTTTTTTTTTTACACTTGAGAATGATACGTTTCTGACGTAGTTTATGATTTGGAACAGCTAATACTAAACATGCTGTATTAAACATTCAATGCTAGGCTGCTTGCAATGTCTTGTGCTGCCTGGCCCATTTTCTTCTCAGTTCCCTTCTGCTGGATGCAGAAGGGTCAAACCAAAATGTACACCCAAAATACCTAACTCCTGGACCTCAACTCCCCCCCCCCCCATAGGGGTATAGGGGATAGTTCACTGGAATGTATAAAAATATTACACATTCTTGAAAAACTGAATGTCCTTCATGACAGACATCAGTATCATCAGCAGTTGGCAATCATTTAGGATAACTTGTACCCCTTTCTGAACATACTGTACAAGCTGTACAGTGGATGCTAAAGACACTATTGTCATATTTGTAATGAGGTCTAATAATTAGCACAATTCAATAAGTGTGTTTTGGGAATCTTTCCAGTTTAAAAGCAATGTGTTTTACATGTTGCAGTTCCATAAGTACAACATTTTAGCCAAATGTTGATCACTTTTGGAAACTAATGCAATGTATTATTACTTATGACTATTTCAAAGCTTATTGCACAATATGCTGAATGCTAATTTGCATATATGTGAATTTCCTATTTCTAGGTTAACAGAAAATGCGCTAGGAAATGTTGTTTGGAATAATATTACATCTCTTTAGATGAAAAATCCAATTTTCCCATTGGAAGTAAAGCTGCATGAGTTATTTATTTAAATTAGTTATTGATGAAGCAACCTCATTAACATAATTTATGCAAAAACATGTTTTTCCATAATAACTTGACAACGTAGCAACTTATTGAGCTGAATTTTTTTAAAATTGCTTCAGACTTCGGTACTCCATATTTGATTACATATTTGTAGTAGAGGTGCAACTTGTAACTCTCTGGAAATTGTGCAGATGATTTTCAGGATATATATGTGTATTTCATAAGGTATAGGTATATAGTGCCAAGGCATGACATACAATGGCATCTTGCAATACTTGAGATCAGAGTCACATGCAGAGATTTATCATATCTCCACTTTACTCAGGGGAAAGTCCCTGGATCTTGAATAGAGAGTATTGGTAGTAGGTAATACTGCCAGTGCACTGTAACTGTTGCCCATGTATGCTATGAAGCCTTTGGCTGAGTAGTGGGCAATGTTTGGCACTGTCTATCCTAGCACAGTTATCCAAGTAGCAGTTTGTTCTGCCAACACAACAGGGCTTAGTCTGCAAGATGCTTCTTTTGTTTACCCTTCCAGTGTATATACTGTTTGTGTTACTTGGATTCTTTCATTAAATATTTATAATGGATGCTTCTCTCACTCTACCCCCACCCCTCTCCCCCCTGTCCACCACCACCTCATTAAAATAAGAATATGAACTGTTAAAATTAGGAAAGAAATTTTACAGATTTGCAGTCCATAATTATGTCAATAGACCTTATGCACATATGATACCAATATACTACTATGTTAATATAATGTGTTACTAGTATACTATATGTTTGTACTGTATAACTTGATTATTTCATTAAATTATAACAGACACTTCCCTCACTCCACCCAAACCCCCTCACCACCATCACATAAAAAAAATCAGGGAATAACTTATGTGGTATCACATCACAATTTGCTGCACAAGCTGAACAAATTGCTACACAAATGCAAAATATGTAGCACTTTTTGAGTGCATAACTGTTGGTTTTATGTAATTTAATTCTAAAGAAGGAAAAACATCCCTAAACTGCTATGTAAAATTTGAATATTAAAGTATTCCCTGAATATTAAAGGGAAATTGAGAAAAGCAAAATATCTGGCCAGTCTAATATTGTGTCAATAGACATTATGCATACGATACATGAGAGCAAGAAGTGCCCCCTGGTATGGGATAAAAAAAAGAACGGTACATCATTTCAAGTTAAAGTAATGAATGGAGACAGCTCTGATGCATAAGCAATGGAGTATGGTAAACAAGCCAGTGAGCCACAATTGGAAAAAAGACTGTGGCCAACTCGACTTGAACCAATATGTTGGAAACTGGGCAGTAAAACTCCATCTAACTAACTGACATCTACACGCTTCCTGCATAGTCTTTGACGTGCAGGGATGTGCATCGTTGTTTTCGTCCTACCCTCTTCCTTGAAATATAAGAAATGACCTTTACTTGGATGATACCATTTTGTCCTTTTTGGTAAATTTAAGGGAAAAAATTGTGTCTTTGATTCACCAACGTGACATATAAAATTTGTAGGAATGTTAAAGAGACTCATTGAGTTGATATCAGTACCTTAATGAGAGTTTTAAAATGTCACTTCCACATGACAATGCTATAGTTGGCATAACTAGTCTTATTTTCATATCCAATAGATACAGAAAAAGTTAAAATTTTGAGTTTTGTTTAATCCAGACTTGTAACAATTTTGTGCATAATTTGGAAAAATGCCTGGTCAGGAATTTTCGAAAACCAAATTTAATTGTTCATTAGTCCCTCATAAAACAGTTGTTTTTTAGGGAATGGGGATTGTCTTAGTTTGACCATTTGTCATTGTTATGTGAACAAAACTTACCAGGTTTTGAACAAATTGTTGGATTTCACGAACCAACTCAATTGACGGCTTTAACCCTTTACCGTTGTTTGGGTCTTTATGACCCATGGGGAGAGCTCGGCTGTCACCCATCTTTACTGTTTCGCGCGGAGCTCGAAACTGCGAGTAGCTACCCGAAAATTTCGGCCACAACAACGAGAGAGACAATAGTTTAAGGTCACGAGGTCACTGGCCTACAAAAGCTGATGCGGGGCGTGCTACGTCCGCTTTTCCGCCCACTCCCGAGGCGCGCAAACATGCCCCGACTGGAGCACAACGGTAAAGGGTTAAAATATTTACTGTATATTAAGCAAAACTGAAGCAATTACATTAAAGTTAAAAAATGGAACACGTTCAATGAGTATGTATGTTCAATCTTTTAAAGAAAAACAGTTGCAGGGGAATAACAACACTGCATATAGGGTTTAAAGATCCCAACTGGACCAGCACATAGAGGTCATTCAATGACGTTGCTACATTGTGCGTCTTTCTGTTTTGCAATCCAGGTGTCTATTGTACAACAATTGTTAAAGGTGCTATCATGGGCACATATCTACAACACACTCTATTTCATTCCCCACTACCTCCTTTTAACAGGTACTTTATGTTTATCATTATCGTTAACGTCAGTGTGTTAACACAATGAGGCAAAAACGAAGAACAAAGTAGTTTGGGTACGGGCATCCTCTATGGGTAGGGTTACCATGGTAATATTAGTTTTTTCCAGACTGCAATTACAGGCTATTAGTTAATAGCAGGTTGGTATGGGAGCTGATGGACTCCCCAATCAGGTACCTGTGGGAGGTTCTATGCATGATCAGTTTCATCCAGTATGCCAAATTGAAATGTGATGTGATGTCATGTGCATGACCTCTGCAGGGATTGTGCTATAAACACAAAAAATGGGGGAATTTATTACTGTTAAACCCTCAAGTCCAAATTTATGCTGTCCTAGACTCAAGTTAGGAACGGCCTTAGGGGGATAAAAGCATGCCTTGAGGCTCATGTAAGGTGCTATTTGAAGGGTTTCAAAGGTTTTTTTTTAATGTTTAAACATTGCTGCAAAAGTATCTTCTTTTAAGTAAAGAACCATATATTCACAATTTTATAATTTTTCGAGGGACAAAATAGTGTTTGTGAATTGATTAGCAAAAGGTCACTTAACAATTCTTCAATGAGTAAATTAGTATTAGCAAGTTACTGCAACATTTGCTAATCAAAATTAAAATTGATTAGCAACTGACAATTCTTGGGTAGCAAATTGCTACAGCTATTTTGTCCCTTGTTTTTGGTTCCTTGTGTAACAAAGGAATCTATGCAGTCACCTTGGCGTGTGTATGTGTGTGTGTGTGTGTGTGTATGTGACGGATTGGAATGCGAGGTATGTGGTGCGATAACTCAATAACCGAGTGATCAATTTTTTTCAATTTTGGTATGTATGTAGATGTTGTGGAGTAGATGTGCCCTATCGTTTTTGGTGGAGGTCAAAGGTCACTGGTGATCACCAGAGGCCAAAAACTGAATTTCTGTTAGTAGCTGTAACTCAGTATCCGTTGTTCAAGCAGTAGCATCATTTTAGGATAAGTTAGATTGGTAGGAGGTGAAAATGTTGGTACATTAACCAAAATAATTGGAAAGGGTCAAAAGGTCAAAAAGTAATGTTTTATTGATATCTTGCCACTGAAACATTTTAGAGGGGTGGTGTAATGGAGATTTGTGTTCGTCTAAGTGAAATGCACGTGATGACCCCCCTTGACCTCACTTGACCTCATTTGACCTTTTGACCTTTGTGACTTTTTTGTTAATTTTTTTGTGACCTCAAGATTTGTCTTGATCAGACGAACCAAAAAGGCTATTACACTACCCTCCTACAATGTTCGTTACTTGAGTTACTGACATTTAAATGACAGGCTAGTGTGTACATGTAGGTCATATGTAGGCCTATTGCAATGCCAGGTATGCGGTGCAATTACTCAATAACCAAGTAACATAGTGGAAATAATGGAAAGTTGTGTTCGTCTAAGTAAAGTGCACGTGAAGACTCTTTGGGTCTTTGTTCAATTGGTTTAAAAGTCCAGCTGAAGTTTAATGCCTTTAGACAAATGCAATGTATAAAAGAAAAGAAGAATTATAACCCCCTCTCAGTCTAAAAGCAGTTTAGTTAACAATCAGGACAGTAATGCAATTATTATTAAAAACAACCTTTTCCTCACATACAGTATTGCATAAAGTTATTCACAGTGCAAGCTAAGATTCCAATTTCAATAGTGTAATATGAAAGCAGTTTCTCTTCTTTACCTCTGCTTTTACCCTAGGGACTACAATGCTGTTTCTAACACCCTCTTTAGGTTAAAAGGTCAAGTTGAAAGTCATTTATTAGATTCTACAGAGCTATGTTTGTTTCTTGGTCTTCTAGCCAAATTGTGAAGAAGAAATTGGTGGTAATAAATCACTATCGGGCTGCCTTTAGTAGCAGAATTGTGGGCTTTTCCTTATTTTTGCTTTTCAGGCAAACACATTGGGTAGTCTAAAGGACAACCATGACATAATTTCTAGTCATCCGTCATAAATTTTGGTGGTCAGGAATGACCAGATGACTGTTAAATTTCTTTGGTGCAGAAGAGACTGTGTTTATTTAAAATCAGTTTTGATCTACTTTGACTGTATTTGACCTTTGTGACTTCTTTTTAAGGTCTGGATTTGAATTGTTGAGATTGACCAAAAAGGCAATTAACTAACCTCCTATACTACCCCAAACTCAAGTAAATGACATTTTAGTGAAAGGTGATGAATGTATTTGTCGCATGGAAGTGGGCAGTGTGCAGTGTGATAATTTGAAAAGTTTAGTGTTCCATTTCTCTCAAATGGCAAGTGCTTGTGGGCCATTCTCAAAAAATGTCAACCAAAATGGGTAAAAAATAAATATCATGGTTTTGTCATTTTTTTACTTCTTTTGATAAATGAATGCTTGAACCATCATTTTCTAGAACACTGGCTTTATTTGATGAACATAAGTATTTTTACCCCCTTCACAAAATGGAAAGGTTATTGTAACATTCAAAGGTGCAAACTATGTAAAACTAGCAATATGAAGTTTGTTAATTACAAGGGAGTTTCATTCTTTACTTTTTCAACCAAATAAATCCTCAAACATTTTATATATCAAAACTTATCAACATGAACATCTTTAACAAACTTTTGTATGAAAACTTCATCTTTTTGTTTTAGAATTATTTGTGTCACGTACGTCACGCTGTAGACAATAAAGTTTTTCTCACATGAATGGCAATGCTCAAATTTTAATTTGAGGTTTATTTCCAAAGTTAAACCATATCCAATAATAATAAAAACATAATGTTTCATATTGAAGTCCTTAAACATTTCCACAATATTGGTGGTAATATGTGTCACGTACGTCACGTGACGTACGTGACAAGAACATATGGAGGCAAGTAAGTAAATTTAAAACAACAGCGTTCTCTCATACTGAATTCAAATGTTGATTCTTTCTTTTTTATCAATCCTGGAATGATTAGCTCAGGGTTCAAAGCTGTAAAACCCTCTTGCATTCAGCATTGACCCTTCAACTTGTTTCAACTCATTTTGCTGCCTGGAATCCAAGTCATTTTCATTTAAAGAACATAGAAACGGCCACGCTTCTCAAAATAATTGATCTCTACTTCATCTCCATAACTAGCTCCAGTAACTACTGCATAGTAATCTTTGAATGCACCAGATGTAACTTGTACAAATTCACCACTTTTGAAGCTGCCCTGGGAATTCTGGGACTCTGTAGGATTAGTGCTAGAGAATGTGACTACTGTGAGTGGAGGAGCATTGACAACTTCTTTGCTGTCATGCCATATTTTGAGGGCTCCATCTACACTCATGGCTGCCACATGTGCCTTTGAAATGCCCTTTACTGTGGGAGAATTGCTCCACAGTTGAAGTTTCCCTACTTGGTCCATCAAGTGAGTATTCACATTGGGCATTACTTCAGCAGAAACCGAGGCAAAGTCCGAGGCTGACTGCACAACAACCTTCTTTGTTTTGCTCAAGACTTGCTGACGCACCATGCACTTGGCTTCACCTCCAATACCGTCAACAACCCCCTTTGCCATGCCCAGTGGCAAAATATTTCCAATGGAATGGAACTTTGTATTTCATGCTCAAGTGGTGCAAAAGTTTCATCATAAACTTATTTTTAAACTCACTTGATGGACAATCACTGTAAATAACTTCCTCATTTTGGATTGTGGCACCACAGTATAACTCACAGAGGCAAGCTAAGATTGCATCCTCATCTTTCTTATAACTGTCAAGAACCAACAGATGGCAGGAAACTTTTGTGTTAACAAATCGAGCAACTGTGAATAAATTCACTGTTGCTCTTGTCCACAAAGCACTTTGAATTTCATCTTGGTATTCACAAGAATATGCCATAGCAAAGTAAAGTCTATTTGTGTGACACCAGTGTCTTTCTTTTCTTTCTCTGCTTGAAATTCATGGTCTTGAACTCTTTTAACCCGTACATGACTCTGAAACTTGGGAAAATCATCCAAGACTGTTAGATGAAGTTCCTCTGCTGTGCAGCTTTTGAAGATACAGCGCTTCTGCACTGAAAATAGTTTGTCGTGAAACTAGTCCTATACAGGAGAATTCACAAAATTGTACAATGCCCCCTGCCCCAGGAAGTAGGTTCGTGACCCCCAGTGACCCAGCCAAAAAATGCTGGCCACACCACCGCACTGAAGCTAGTGTGTAGTGAAACGTGAAACTTGTCCTGTAGAGAAGGATTCACAATATGTTGGCATGTTTGCTAAAAATATTTTCATGTTTTGATATTTGTAGGTTGCAGCTGACATGTAAATCTTATCACCTAACTTCCAAGAATGAAAACTTTGTTTTTACCAATTTCCATAATTTCCAAATGTTCATGGCGAATGTAGTGCTTCAATATGCGTACATTAATTATGTTCTCTTCTGTGTATGTACAGTAAGCATTTCTCTATTTAAATTGTAACTGACAGTTTGAAAATGAATTTTTCTTACAAAGTAGCATTAATTATAAGTATGCAGTGCAGAAAACTTGCTTTGTCCAGCCTCATCACCCCTTGCAACTTTTTGTCACGTACGTCACAAAATTTGTGTCACGTACGTCACAGAGGAAAATTGGGGATTAATCTAGTTTTCACTTGATTAATAATAAATACTCTGTTTGCATTAGGAACTACCTTTCAAACACAAATTTCATAAAGAGTATGAAAATGTGTATCTTTACAGATTCACAGGAATTCAACTTTCATTTCTACATGTTGAAAAAAGGCTTTTGTGCACTGTCACGTACGTCACGCAAGTTTAATCTTCCGTTCAAAAGGTGGAGAATTAACTGTCTTGATTTTCTATCATGTGGAATCACATATTGGGTCAGATGATTAAATACATCTATCAACATAAAAGATAAGTTTTCTTATTAAGCAGAAAACTGAGGTTAATGAGAGAAAAAAGCCTTCCAAATGTCACGTACGTCACACGAGAATGGCCCTTGTATGATTTTGAAATTTAATGTGCCCCTATGTTTTTGGGTGATGGCCAAAAGTCATTGGGGTTAAAGGTGCAAATTATGCCTTACCTTGGGACTACCTTAATACAATATCATCTTTAATGCAAGGAACCATAGTGCCCTTGGGCTCTTGTTTGGATATGGAAGGGGGATTTTACCCACGTTCTTCTGAAAAAGGGGAAAAATCCCTCCTCACTTTACCCCGCTGGCAGAAACACTGCTCTTTATCTTCTTTCCACATTTGAGTAATACTGTACTGTATGTAGTTTATTTGAAGACACTTCTATGTGTTGTAGTAGTAAGTTGCCTTTTCTTCGTGTGAATACATGTAGAGTATACTGTGCTCTCCATTTTCAAAAGTTCAGTGTGTTTATCATAGAGCACAGCATACCGTAGTTATTGTGCCAACACTTTGCACAGGTAACAATCACTGTTCCCAAGGTAAATAATGTGATATTAAAATCAGCCATATAGGTAAACTCCTGTTTTTCAGAACCAGGCTTTCTAAGGAGAGAATTGCTGAGATAGTTTGCTTACAGCTAATACAGTACTTGCTTTATGGTCATGTTCAAGGTCATATTGTGACCATGGAATGGTACAGAAAGTGCAATTTTTTCAATAAATTCTATTCTTTTTGTACTCTTGATAAAGGTAATTTAAATGTGAATTAAGTAGATGAATAAAACTTCAGTTTCTTCAGAAATGTAATCAGTTTATTTGATTGTAATCGATTATGATTTCCAGTCACAACTTACAAGTAGCCCAAGCCTGTGTGGTTGGTACAGTTTGAATTATTCAGTAGTACGACTGTATACAATAAGCTATAGAGCCTGATATAAATATGCAGGCACAACCCACAGTGTCCAAATAAAGTTGAGTAGAATAAAGAAGTTTATCTTAGGCATGCAGATTGCTTGAAGTTTTCTTTTTGAT
Source organism: Holothuria scabra (assembly GCA_037179385.1). Lineage (NCBI taxonomy): Eukaryota > Metazoa > Echinodermata > Holothuroidea > Aspidochirotida > Holothuriidae > Holothuria > Holothuria scabra. The sequence continues at coordinate 31,892,582 of CM074190.1, forward strand.
GAATAGTTGCTTAGGATTTCCTGTTGTGGCCAGAAAAGACAACATGGTTTGTGTTTGGAAGATTTTTTTTGTCACAGGAAATGTTGTTTGTTGGAAGCTGTCTTAAGGTAATTGTTGTTTGGAGAGAGATCACACATTTCTTTCAAGGCTAAAAAAAATAGAAGTTTCCTTGTTGTTATCTGCTGAATTCCTCAAAGTATGTGCAACAGTGAGAAGGTGTAACACTTCCTGTTTTGTTTGTGATACACTAACTACTGTAAGTTTATTTGTACAGTAGGGAAGTCAGTTACCCAATCAGCCAGGTCTGCCATTGTATATTATCACTTTCACCCCAGAATTTCATTAATTTGCATTTGAATTAGTGAATATATTAAGAAGTAATTTGTGAAATAGTTTTCAGTGAAACATTTAATTTTATTTAAGATGCAGAAGGGATCAGAAGGGGGCAAGGGGATGAGAAACAAAGGGGTTGAGATAAAATATAAACCTCACATGAGAAACAATGAAGGGTGGTGGTAGAAGAGCAAGGGGTGCAGGGAAAAGCTATTGCAGGTGAAAAGGAGAAGGGTAATTAAATAGAGGTGGGGTATGTGGGAAAGGCCAATGAGGGGCAGGGAAAGAGATCTAGAGACAAATTAGGGAGAGAGAAGGATGCATGAAAGTGGGAAGGGATTTGTTTGAAAGATAGGAATGCAAAAGGCTGGAGGAGAGGACAATACTTGATAATACTACCGTTTAATTTTCAAGATTGTGTATGTTACTGGTAGACTACAGTAACTGTAGCCTCCTCCCCCCCCTCCCCCTTCCTTCCACCATCCACTTACTTGTACAAGGTATTTATTGACCATGTGTAAGTCCATAAATATCAAATTTGGTATGTTTCCTCAGGGCCTAGAGCAGCAGCTGTTTTATATCTGGGGTTGTCATCTGTCTGGCTTTCTGCTGGAAAACCCGGCTTTTGAGCATGTTGTCCTTCCTTCAGTTATTTAGTTACATGAGATTTAATTACACACTAGCATGAATGTGTGACACAATGTCAGTCAACTCGATGAAAAGTTCAAAGTTGAATTTATTTTTAAGTATGGTTCAAGTTTAAATTTGGTTTCTCTTTACATGCCCCTTGGGTCTTGTGCACAATCAACTTCATTGGCAAGGCAACTGATTTTGGTGGCATGCTTAATGCCAAGTGAAAGGAAAAACTGGAGTACCTACAGAAAGTCCCATGTACATAGAGAAGATTAGATTTCATGCACATGTGAACCACATCTGTGCACAGCAATTGGACTTTACCACTCTGCCACTTGATGATCCATCAGAAAATTGCCACCACATTTACACTGGGTGCATAGTGGGTAACAAGAGATAGAAAGAATTGTTCTGTTTCAACACTTCTAAAGTTCAATAACTTGACAATAAAGTTTTACCCATTGTTCTTTCACTTTGCACAGGAACTCGAAGAACAAGTCAATTTACTTTCTCAAGCTAGAGACGAGACACTCAAGGCAATGAAAACTATGAAACAGGAAAAGGGGGCAGATGGAGTTAAATTGGAGCAGATGCAAGCATCCCTACAATCTCTTGAGAAAGACAACAATGAGATGAAGATCAAGTTAGATGCAGCAACAAAGTCGAATGAGGAGAGTCAAGATAAAGTGAAGGGGATGGAGAAGGAGATGAAGGAGAGGGAGAGGTTGCATCAGGAGATGTTGGAGGAGAGTCAGAAAAAACTGAAATTCTTAGAAGAGCAAAAAATCAAATTGGATGAAGAAGTGTCAAAGTTAAGAAAGGGAGAGGAGAATTTGAGAGAAACCATTGCTAATCTTGAACAATCTTTAAAAAAAGAGGTAGACACAAATAAAACCAAAATAGAGGAGAAAGATTCAGAACTTGAAAGTGTCTTGAAAGAAAAGGAGGAGATTGCTGGTAAGGTAGATGATTTAGAGGAAAAACTGAAAATTGCAGAGAGAAATATTTCTGAAAAAGAAGTGACTGAAAACTCAGCTTCAGATGAAATTGATGGTTTGAATCAAGAATTGAGTCATTGGAAAAACAAAATTGAGGAACTGGAAGGAAATTATAACAAACTGAAAAGTGAACTTTATCAAGTCCAGTCAGAAAAAGACGACTTAGCTGTGAGATTTGGTAATTTGGAAGCAGTAGAGGAGAAGTCGAAAGTAGCCTTAGAGGATGTGAAATTGAAATGTGATGAATTGGAAAAAGAAAGAGATAGTTTAAGAAAATGTCTTGATGAAAAAGAGAAAGAGGGGGCATCTAAAGGAGAAGATGTGGGGAGACTGGAGGAGAGGGTGAAGCAATTGGAGGAGGAGAAAGAGGCAGATAAGAAAAAACTTGCGGAGGTGATGAGTCAACTTGAGAGTCTGGAAAAAAAATCAGAAGAAATGAAACAAGAAGAAGAGAAATTGAGGACTAATTCTGATCTCGTTGAAGCTTTGAAAGGAGATGTGGAATCAAAGGGGAAACAGATTGAAAATTTGGAGAAAGAGCTTGAAGAGAAGGTTAATGAACTTTCATCTGCAAGAGAGAATGAAGAGAGCTTGCAGATGCAGTTGAATATCATCAAAGAGGCTCACATGGACAGCATGGCCAAGTGTGATGAGTTGAAGGAGGAGATGGCTGCTGCCAAAGCCGTGGGAAATGAAGAGGAGAGGTCAACAGAGGGTCTGCAGCAAAGGATGGCAGAACTGGAGGAAGAGAAAAAAGTATTAATTGGTAAGATGGACCAAATGAAAGAGGAGTATGAGACAAAGGAAAAGGAAATTCAAGAAAAGTGGGAGTTGGAGTCAAAGGAGAAGGAAAACTTGGGGAATGAACTTAAAAACTTAGAGGAGGAATTGAAACTAGTGAAAGGAAAGGAAGAAGAGACCACCAAAAAATCGGAGGAATTGGTAGGACAATTGACATCAAAAGTGGAAAGTTTGGAGAAAGAAAAAGATGAGGTGAGTAGTACCCATGTGCGAGAGATGGAACAGTTGCTGGAGGAAAAGAGTCATCTAGAGGCAAAGTTAGAGGGCTTAAAACAGAGTCAGGCTGGGTCAGGTTCAGCTTACGAAAAATTGACCGAAGAGATAGAAAATGCAAGGAGTGAAAAACAGAAGTATGCTGCTAATTTTGAAAAGCTGAAAAAAGCCTCACAGTCGAAAGTTCAAAAACTTCAGGAGAGATTGACTGGCCTAGAGGATGAGAAGACAATGCTGGCTGATAAAGTTGCAGAGTTAGAGGAATATGAGGGCAAATATAAGGTGGTTTGTGAAGAACTGGCTGCCAAGGAGAAAGCATTCCAGGAAGAACGGGAGGAACTGAAAGGAGAGCTGGAGTTGAAGAAGAGGGAGCTGGAAGAAATGAGAAATACGTTTGAAGGAGGAGAAAATGAGAAAGATTCTAGGATAGCCGAGTTGGAGAAGAAGGTAAAGAAGGCTGAAAAGAAAGTGGAAAACTTGACTGCAGAAAAAGAGAGCCTGGAAGAAGATCTTGAGGACAGCAAAGAAAGAGCAAAAGTGGTAGAGGACCTTCTATTGCAGGTCAGAGAATTGTCTATGTCTAAAGAGAAATTGATTGATCGTCTCCAATCATTGCAGTCCAAAGTAGATGAGTACGAAAAAGAAATTGGGGTGGTAAGACAACAGATGGAGGATGAGAGGACTGCCAGAAAGGCTGCAGAGGAACAAATGGTGGAAAAAGATGTAAAGGTGAGAAAATTACCCAAATCGAGGAAAGTTGGTTTGATTTGAAACATGCCATGACAGAGTGTGTTTTGGTTATTGATTGGGTTGGGGGGGGGGGGGGTGTTGTCGGGGGGGTAAGGGAAATGGAAGTTTTAAGGTTGGAAATGTGGACAACCACAAACTGGAGGGTGTTTGGTGGAGGCAGTTTGCTTTCATGGAATTCTATGTCCCAATCTAACCTTTTAGGTTAGTTATTTCAAGATGTGTTGTTGTGTAGTATTGAAAGAGTGGGGAGGGGGGAGGGAGGGGGTGGCACCACCTGGTTGCTTTGTTGTTAGCTCACACATGTACACAGTACATGTGTGAGGTTATAAAATGGGCCAGATGGCATCAACTTTTTAACAAAAGCCTGCTCCCTTTCCATTTGAGGAGATTTGGTTCTGAAATTTTGGTATATGATTGTTTGTCAGTACAGCATTATAACCCACCTACTTTCATTCCAATGTAGGAGTGTTAAGCATAATTTTTTAGCTATTTAAGTAGAGCAGAGTTCATTGTGCCTGCTTAACAGTTAGCTGTTTATTCATTGTGCTGACTGCAGCTACTTGGTTGTGTGTTCAATTGCTGTCTTGCAAATGCCTTGCAAGCAGACTGTTGTTTGATGTCTGACTCACCTGTGGACATGGATCAGTGGTTTCTGAAATCACAGTGTCTTGGGATAATAGCACTGTATTGTGAAGAGAGCTTCATGGACTGAGCAGCTAGGGATACTTGACACACAAAATTGGGAGCAATTCTGTGGTCAAGTGTAGCCTACATGAAAGGAAATAGGCTTAATGTGGTGGGGACATCTGTTCTGTTTCTAGATCAATCAAGTTGGTTAAGGCAAGTAATTGTGATAACTCTTTGAGTTCAAGTGCAGTAGGAGAGCCATTTGAGGAGCGATGCATGTTTTTATTTTACCAGTGCAAATTCACACAGTGTTTCTTATGGAGTTATTGGAGAAACTAAATGTACTTTGCAGTACTTTAAAATATGCTTGATACATTCTACATATTTAGATTTTTTTCCAAAATGCTCCTAATTAAGTTTGTTTAGCCCAACAGGTTTTCTTAATTTTACAAACTTTCGCAGTAGTATTTGTAGATCTGTCAATTAGGTTGTTTTCTTTCTGATGTAAAAGTTTGCACTTTTTAAAAGAGGGAGGGGGACTTTTAGCATACCTTGTGATTTTGCAGTAGGGTTTTGAGTTCTTTGGTCATTTTGTACCTGTTATTTACCATTGTTAAGGTAAGGAGGTTTTGTGGAAACAGATGAAGAAGTAATAAAAGTTGGTTGTTTGAGTTGCTATTTTTTACAGACAAGAGAGAATGTGTGAGCTACAACAGCATTGCTGTTCTAGTTTGTTGTTTGCAATAGAAATATTTTAAGTTTGTTGGAGATTTAAGCCTCAACCTGAAACCTTCTGGTTTAGTTATCTCAGGATGTGACATTTAGTATCAAAGTGGCTGGGGTGATTTGGGGTTTTCTTCCTCATCGATTTGTTGTTTCAGTTGGAAAATTTGAAGTTTGAAGAGTATTTCAATCAAGACGTCTAAATTAACATTTACACTCATAGGTGTTGGTATATTACTAGGAACCTTTTTTGTGGAAAAAGATGGAAATGTGAGACCTGGCTGTTTTCAAAGGTGGTAGATATGTTATTCAAGTTCAGTAAAAATCATGGAAAAGTCATAAAAATTTTGTCATCTTGAATGTTTATGAAACCTGCTCAAAGAATGTGGTGTCTGACAGATTTTTAGTGAAACTTGTCAAGATGAAATTGCAGCATTATCGAAAATTTGCAGTTGTTTAAATGTTCTCTACTGAAGGTACAGTAGATTTTGAGAGGGTTTTGAAATTTTTAACGATCATTCATTTATTAATGTCCTTCAGGCAGAGGAAGCGAAAGTCCAGAAATCTTCTGATGATTCGTCGTCTTTGACTGAACAGTTAGGTGAGTGAATTTTATTCAGTCAGAATTAAAAGTTGCCTGAAGGCTGTAAGGTATTAATTGTTTTTAAGAAAGCTATTATTCTCCTTCTTTCCTGTAACTACTACTGGACAGTCCATCTACTGCGGAGTGGTCTCTGGTAATTTAAGAAACAAGACACTATTCATCGTAAGTCATAGATGAATTCGATGAGCGCTTGTGTTCAGTGACTGTAGGTGGCCATTAGTGGGGTCCATCAGCCTTTTATCGTCTTCATTTGTTGTCTACGTGAATTTCAAATCCTCATATTCAGTGAAGTTCAGAAAATTTAGATACACTTCATTGTACAACCATCCATGGAACAGGTAAGGAAGGAAATTTAAAGATTAAAGGTGATGGACCCCAGCAATGGCAGACTAAAATCAGACCATCACAATCTGTCTGGATTCATCTATACACAAGTAACATTGCAAAATCATTTCCAAAATATTCACTCATAACAAACACAAAACATGCTTGTTTTCAGTTTGTTGCACAGTGTAGACAGGGTATGCAACAATCTCAAGACATTTTAAAAATGTATTGCAAATATTTTAAAGTTTCAATTCTTTGAAAACAAGTTGGAGGAATGTTTTTCAATATTAAAAACAAATGTGTTTTGGATTTATTGCAAGTGAATGTTTTTGGAAATGTTGCTTGTGTATGCAGAGCTTTACCATAATGTGCCAGTTTTGTTAAGAAGTTTTCTGAAGACAGTACTGGTATCAGGGAATCGAAAAAAAAAAGAAAGAAAAAAAGTAAAAAATAAAAAATAAATTGGTATCAGGGAATAATTTATCTGCATGGTAGCCTATTGCATTATTCAGTGGGTGTCTTTACTTGGTTAGAACTTAGAAGGTGTGAAGGAATTTCGATAGAAGTTGGGTACAGTAACCAAATGACCCTATTTGCAGTGCCATTCTAGGAACTTTGCATTATTTGAAACACTGAGCTTTGAAGGGAAGAAGCATGTGTTTTGAAGGAAGAGGGAGGGGGGGGGGAGAGAGAAAAGGGAGATCAGGTAGTAAAGATAGATAGTTAGATAGTTAGAGTTTTACAGCCCAGTTTCCAACCTATTGGTTCAAGTCGAGCTGGCCACAGCCTTTTTTCCAGCTGTGGCTCACTGGCTTGTTTTCCCTACTCCATTCCTTATGCGGAGCATCACGCACAACGGCAGTAGGTTCTATTTTTGGAGTCTTTGGTATGACTCGACCTGGGAATAGTACCCGGGCCTTCGGCGTGAGAGGCGGATGCTCTAACCGTTAGACCAAACATGCAGTTTTAGGTAGAAAAGAGATGTGTACATTTCTTAATCTGACATGCTTTTGTTTAAATTACATAGGTTGATGGACATTAGTGTTTAAACTGAGGAACTGAATGTAGGAGAACCCCCATTCATATTTGCGGGGGGGGATAGAGAAGATCTTTCCATACAAAGGGGGGGGGGGGGAGGATGTCTTTATTTTCAAAGAGCACATGGCGAGATTGTATCTTGGGTTTTTTGTAATTAAATCATTTCATCCCTGCAATGTGGATCCTTCCCTGTGAAAGGGAAAAAGTTAAAATATTGAATTTTGTGGTGTTCTGACTTGCAATGTTTTTTTGCATAATTTGAAGAAGTGTCTGGTCATGAAATTTTGAAAACCAAATTAAATTGTTAAGTTCTCACTCATAAAACAGTTATATGTATGTAGGGTATGGGGGTTGTCTAAGTTTGACCATTTTTCATTTGTATGTGAAGGAAACTAAACAGGTTTGGAAAATAATTGTAAAATTGAATTTCATTAACCAACCCAATGAGCCACTTTAAATAAAACAGATAGGTGCACCAAAGCTATAATAAAATTGGATTAGATTTCTTCTCATGGAGGCCTACTTTGAGGAGTTTTCTTGTATAATGCTAGTCACAGATGATTAGTTGGTTCAGATTTTGTTATGGAGTTGAACAGAAGAAAATGGACTATGTTGGAATAAAGAAATAAGGGGGTGGGGACTTTGCCTCCCCTGCAATCTCATTGGGGCAGGGATTTAGGGAACAGTTGCTAGAGTTGCACAATGCTGTACCTTAATGCTAACACTGATATACACACTTCAATTTTTTCTGTAGAAGAAACAAAGAAACAGTTGCAAGACTCAGAAGAGAAGTCACAGAAATTGAAGCAGTTGGCCATGAAAGTCAAAAAAGAGTTGGAAGTGCAGAAGAAACAGGTGGGTAGAATTTTTGGTTGCTGTCAAGATTGGTTCAAGTATTTTACAAATATTTAGTAACCTGTCAAATTGACGTGTAGCTGATATTACACAGCATGAGTTGTACTTAGAGTGTTCTGATTACACATTGGGCTCTTGTGTATTCACCCTAAAACTGACTGAGGTTGTGTCTGGATGAGGATGAATTTTAACCCTTTACCATTGTGCTCCAATTGGGGCATTTTTGCACGCTTTGGGAGTGGGCGGAAAAGCGGACGTAGCACGCCCCGCATCAGCTTCCGGAGGCTATTGACCCCGTGACTTTAAACTATTGTCTCTCTCGTTGTTGTGGCCGAATTTTCCGGTAGCTACTCGTAGTTTCGAGCTCTGCGTGAAACAGTAAAGATTAGTGACAGCCGAGCTCTCCGTATAGGTCCAAAAGGACCCAAATAAGGGTAAAGGGTTAAACAGTTGTGGGAGGTGCTTAATTAAGTAGGTTAGTAGGAGTATAACTGTTGGGGGGAGAGGATCAGGCCTTTAAGGTCTTGTATACTCACCCTGAAGCAATAAACTGAGTTTGTGTCTGGATGAAGATGAGTTTTAGACAGTTGTGGGAGGGGCTTAAGTAAGTAGGTTAGGAGGGCTGGAACTGTCTGTGGTGAAAAGATCTGACCTTAAAAGTGTTTGAAAGTGTATAACATTTTTCCTCTATTGCCAGGTTGCGACCCTGACTGATGATTTGACTCGTATCAAGAAGAGTCATGAGCAGAAGGAGAAGGATCTTATCGCTGCGGTTCAGCAGAAAGAAAAACTTCAACTACAGATCACAACTCTGAAGGATGGAAGTCAAACCCACATTGGAAATTATCAAAGCTTGCAACTGGAGTATGAGAAACTTCAGGATGACTTGGACGCAGAAAAGGAAAGATCCGAAAAACTGGACGTGAGGCTTACAGAGGTAGTGGAGGATTTGACGAAACTATCTCATGAAAATACACAGCTGAAAGAAGATAAGCAGGAACTCGTTGAGAGGTATGATAGGGTGGAGAAAGAAGCAAGGTCTTTTGAGAGAAATCTAGCAGAGATGAGATGTAAAGTGATGACCTTAGAGACACAATTAGAACAGGAAAAAGAGGCAAGGGAGGAGAAAGAGGAAAAGTTGAAAGAGGAAATTGAGCAGAAGAATGCTCTTGAAGAGGAATTAAAAAAGGAAGTAGACGATAAAGTAAAAACAACTCGGAGGTTAGAATCGGCCCTTAAAGATGCCAGCCAGAGTAACTTAATGGACCTGGAGATTGCAGAATACGAGAGGACGGTCTCATCCCTCAATGAGGCCATCGCTGAAAAAGATAAGGTCATTGATGAAGTAAAACAGGATGTTGAGAGGTTGGAAAAAAGGATTGAATCGATGGAAAAAGAGAAACAAGCTTTGGAGGTTCAGTTGGAACAGGCAGATGAAAGAGGTAACAAAATGAAACAGCTATTGGTCAAGACGAAGAAGGACTTGGCTGACGCTAAGAAGACGGAAATGGAACAGAGGAGTGCTGAAGCAGCTCTTAAAGGACAGATGGAGCATCTCACACAGCAGTCAGAACAATTTAAATTGGAGATGTCAGGCATCCTCTCAGAAAACCAGAAACTTCAAGATCAAGTAAGGTCCTCAAATGATGCCAATATGAGGACAATCAGAAGCTTGGAGATGAAGAATGAGTCACTTTTGGATGATCTGGAGTCTTCCAGGAGTCAGCTTGTGTCCATTCAGACAGAGTTTGAACACTATAAAGTGAGAGCACAGAGTGTCTTGAAGCAGCAAAAGACGAGAGAATCTACTGTTGTGCCGGAGCTTAGGCCTGAGGAGAAGGAGAGATTGGAAGAGGTAATATCTCAGCTTCGAAGTAAGCTTCAGGAGACTAATGACAAGCTGACAGCTTCTAAAAATGAGGCGGACCTTCTTCAGGAAGAGCATGACAGACTGTTGCAGAGACATGCAGACATGGTGCAGGATATGCAGCTGAAGGAGAGAACATGGAGGGATAAGTGAGTATTTTGTTCATCTCATTTTAAAATCTGAAAGGAGCTCAACTTTTCTTTTGTTCAGATGTGCATTATTGTACTGCAAATTTAGTATCCATACCCATGACATAGTCCTCAGACTACGACTTGATAATACTACTGTATGTTCATGGTATTGTACTCTCAGGTGTACAAGACTGGTACTCATACTTGTGACAAAACCATGCAAGTAACACTGTTTCATTTCTACTCATGTAATTGTACCCAAACTACAAGAAGGGAAAACAAACAAGTGAGCCACAAGTGGAAAAAAGGCTGTTGCCCGCCCGACTCGAACCAGTAGGTTGGAAACTAGGCCGTAAAACCCAACCTTACCTAACCTAACCCACACTACAAGTATGTTACTCATACTCACAACAATGTGGATGACTGACTGCACGGTCAAGTGATTAGAGCATCAAGCTGGCAGCCAGTAGGTCTGGAGTTAGAGTCCTGGCTGGTCATATTGAAGACTTTCAAAGTGGAACGTGCTTGGTGCTCATCATAAGCAATGTAGTAGGGGAAACAAGCCAGTGACCCACAGCTGGAAAGAAAGTCTGTGGAAGGCTCGACGTAAACACCAATTCGTAAAAAAATTGAGTTGTAAAAATTCCATCTAGCTGTCTATCTAACACAACCATGGTTATGTAACTATTTGTACTCTTGTAGTTATGCTTTGTTGTGGTTCTCTTGTTATCATTCCTCCTGTGAGTTGGGGGTTGTAAAATGCCCTTGGTATTTCCTGTCTGTCTTAAGAGGTGACTTGCGTGGAGGAACTGAACCATATTTAAACTTGGAACATGCATTAACTTGCTACCTAGCCACCTATCTAGCTCACACCATATACTGTAACACATTGGTGTTAGTGTGTCATTAAATCACCATTTAACTATTCTAATTGTGCTCATCTGTGTTATAGCTCTTCTTCTTTTTTTCAAAGGTTGGATAAGATGAGGATGGAAAATGAAACTACAAGACTTGAGCAAGCAGATACCATCAAAGAGCTGTCCTCACAAAATGAAATAATTGCTTCCACTTTTAAGGTAACCATCTTTTTGAAATTCATGAGTATGATCCTAATTTACTGAAAAAGGGCTCTTTGGTGAATTGGGATGTATCTTTACAGTGGTATGGTGTAATATGCAGAATTATGTACAGATTAATTATATCTACCCAAAGTTAAAAGAGTAAGTGAGTATAAAGTTCAGTTCAGTTCAGTTCAGTTCAGTTCAGTTCAGTTTATTTCTTCCTTCTCATAATTACCAACAAAATAAGTACAATCAAATTGATACAATTTAATAACACATATACAGAACGATATTAAAGAATGTTGTCAGTACTAATAGTACATGAAGGGATGAGAAGGGAGAGGGACCAGAAGTAAAGTGAGATGAGATTTAACAACACACCAACTCAAACCTGTTATATAGTGTCAGTCAACTGGATAAAAGGTTCAAAGTTTAATTTATATTCAAGTTTGGTTTAAGTGCCAGTTTGGTTCCCTTTATTCACCTCTTATGACAGGCAGGAAATACCGTGGCCATATTCCCCAGCCCACATAGGGAAAAGTTAAAAGAAGTGATATCGGTCAATTCATCCTACTCAGTGTGCAACTCCTTGCATTTTGCATTGCCATTGCGAGTTATTGCACACCTCAAATTTATTTTTCATACAGAGCAGCCCACATAGAAATATATTTTCAGCTCCCTTGCTGAAAGAAGAAAGCAAAGTCATTGGTTGAATAGAGTGCACGAGTTATTATCCCACCAACGAAAATGTCTGTTCCTTTGGAAGTCATTTTCTGGAGGAAGTCTTGGTGTTCAATGTGAAACTGTTAATGAGGCAATGTTCTTGTCATAATCTTATCAGGCCTTAGTTTACACTGCCTCTTTCATCAGTTTTTTTTTATCATTTAATTTGATTTGGTGACATAGAATCAATTCCTCAAATTTTATATACCTACCATCACATTTCATTTGATTGCAAGGGTTATTTCTTGTCTTGATTCACATGCTATGAAAATTCCCATAAGCCTATAATCCTAAGTAGTCCACAAAGCTTGGGAAAGTTGTATTAGTGATGGATGGTCAGTAAATTCCACATTCTATGGTTCTAGTCCAATGAGTTATATGGTTACATACATGCTCAATCCTGACATATGTTAGTTCTAATTAGATGGAGTTTTACGGCCCAGTTTCAAACCTATTGGTTCAAGTCGAGCCAGCCACAGCCTTTTTTCCAGTTGTGGCTCACTGGCTTGTTTTCCCTACTCCATTGCTTCTGAGGCGCATCAGGCTTAATCGAAGTAGGTTCCGTTTTTAGAGTCTTTGGTATGGCTCAATTAACCTGCAAATAGAACCCGGGCCTTCTGTTTTAGAGGCTGCGGATGCTCTTACCGTTGCACCAAACACTTGGTCAGTGACATGTGATCCTGTCAAGCATTAGTGTATCCACTGGAACTACTTATTAGGCACCACAAGTTGCTTGAGTCTACATTGTGCTGATAGAGTTAGATATTTATTACCTTGTGTTTTGATGCAAGTGATAGGCTGTGGTCAGCTTCTTTAAGATTTTGGGGTAAAATGACTTTCGTATTATGCATCCTCTTGACTCGACATCAGAACACTTCTTGGGTTGGGCAAGCCGGCAGGGTATGTTCATGCTCAAAACATATCAGCAGACATATGCCTTAAAAGTGTCTTGCATGTAAACTGCTGCCTACAGTGCAGAGGTATATGAAAGCTTCCCAATAAACACAAATTCCATGTGCTGCCCTCTGTTTGAAACTGCACATATTCATTGATTGATTGATTAATTTTGTACTATACAAAACACAAAACACAAAGATTACCAGAAGGCATAAAAATCATACAAAGAGACAAAAATACCTTACAACAGACGGACACAAGAGGAAGGAGATTCAATATACATTTCCAGAGATAACCCCAAAATAGCTTATTTCCACTTGGGGCCCCCTTATTTCCATCAGGAGCTTATGTAAAGCTCCCTATTTACTTCCAGAGGCAATGACTTAAAATCAAGCTAATGAAGAGTGTAAACCAGTTTTTAGGAGGAGAGAGAGTCCTCATGTGGGATATCTCTGAATGTACTCTATTGCAAACAAAACCCTTAGACTGTAATTCTTTATTTGTTTTGCCAGGATCAAATGAAAAAATTACGGACAGACCATCAGAAAACAATGGACCAGCTGCAGCAGCAACTTGAAGGAACTGAGAATCAGTTATTCCGGTTACAAGAACAGCAACATTCCCCAAACAAGGATGGTCACAAAGATGGGTCACATCCGGAAAACGGCACCAGGCCGAAGTCAGAGGAGAGGGAACAGGGCGAGGTAATAGACACTAGCATGAAAACAGAAGTTGTCGTAAGTCAGACATGACGGCGCTTTTACCTTGAAAGGCATTCGGTTTTGTCATCTTCATGTGAAGGAGCTTTCATTTCTGGCTTTCCTTTTAGCTTTAACTAACTTCAACAATTTCATGCATTGCCTGTCATATTCACTCCTTTAAATGCCTGGGGTCTTGAAAAATTTCAGCAGTTTATCTGAGTGGAACTGTCAGGTCATGATCTTAAAGTGCAAAAATATTCCAAGGAGCTTTGACATCTGCTGCAGGCTTAATATTTTTCTTCTTTTGTATAAAGAAACTTGATTTAAAATGCTTTCTTTCATTTAATGAATACAAGGTCAAAATAGACCAGTGTTGGGTCGAAGGAAAAGGGGGGGGGGCATAACCAGAGCACACCCCTCTATCATGAAAGCCAAACATAGTCCTGTGGTTTCCCCAGTGCTACAATTAATCAAACTGTGTGCCCACTCTATTGAAACTTTCTGGATATGTCCCCTATAGGCTAAGAAGAACTGTCACAGAAGTTCTTTTGGGGGGTTGTAGTGAATGCCATCCGTGGTCTCTCAGGATCATTCACAGATAGAACTACTTTCTACTTTTGCAGTTTTTGAGAAGTATAAAAATACTTCAAAAAAAATCTGGAACAGCAAAGTCAAGTACCTTATGCTGTAGAAGATTTTCATGTCTGAAAGACGACTCAGGAGGGTAAACAAGACAGAAACATGAAAACTTAAAAGCAAAAGGCATGTGGAGGCCATTTTAATTTTTGAAGAAGGCAACTCTTTAAGGCCTCACACTCCCAATAATTTCCCCATTGACTTACACACTAAATTAGCTCCTTTTCGAGGCCGCTGCAGCCTTGTCAAAGTTCACAGCTATGTCAAGACACCCATCACTTGATAGCTTACAAGTTTGCCAATCATGGCACTACAAAATTTCCATACCATGACCGTTTAGATTTTGAGCTAGAAGGACTTAAAGTTTTTGTAGGGTACACCCACCCCTAGCCTCTTCACAAAAACAGAAAATCTCTGCCATTTGATAGCAATTTTTTAAACAGTCAAAATCAACGTCAATCTTACCCAAATTTTCAACATCCACACTCTGGCAGGTACTCTTTCATATTCATGGACTTTCATCACCCAGCTGGCATGTTATCTTGACAAAATTTGGTCAAATCCAGAGCTAAAAGGACTATTTCTTTGAGGGTGTACACTTGACGCTCTAGAACACTCCTCTAATGGAGTAGTGAGACCTTAAGGGGCTTGGAGAAAAAATAAATGGGCCCAAGGTGCATGTTTTCTTGTTCCTCTCGTTATTATGCAAAGCTGTTTGTAGTGGTGTTGAGAGGGTCTCAGAATTGGTGGATCTGTTTCTTGCTGTCAGCTGCACCACTCTGTAGGTGGTGGTGCAGCACTCTGTAGGTGGCGGTGCTGCACAGAAAGAGGTCAACCCCTTTCCTTGCTGCTGGCAAGATTTCTCAAGACTGGTGGGCCACTCTCAATTAGAACACGTACAAGTTTAGTGCCCACACTAGAAGTGGAATTGGGAGTGACTTTCTGCATGCAATTTGAAAAAGAAGTTATATTACCAGTGTTTAGTCTCAACTCTGTGATATCGACCGAAATGGCATTGTGCTTCCTATCTCAAAGCTAAACTTAACTTGCAAACTTCCTTCAAACTCTCCTTTTCATTGTATGCATGACATTTTGGTTTCAAAATTTGGTCCTGTTTTTAAGTGTAAAATTTTGCCTTCACAGACCCCTCAGATGGCTAGAGATGACCCTTCCAACTGTCCCAAGCTGTGTAATTAGAGTCAAGAAATTGATATGCTGTTTCTAAAAGTGAAATCTTGACTGGAAATAGAACAGATGAATATCAAATGTACAACATATGCTGACCTCAAATGGAGAACAACATAATCTAAAGTTGGATCGTGGCAGAGAGCAGGATCAGTGGCCACCCCACGTGTTTATTGTGTAAATTACTGACCCCATGTTTCCATCTCAGTGAGTCACAATTGGAAAAAAGTCTGTGGCTGGCCTGACTTAAACCAGTTGGTTAGAAACTGGGCTGTAAAACCTCATCTATAAACTAACTTATGCTCTAAAGCTGCCATAGATGATTATGATAGTTTTAGAACAACACCAGCTCTTGATCTTTGAAATTCATTCACAGCATTCTCAGATTCACACTACGCTTCCTAAGATTTAACTAAAACCCAATTTTTCCCAGGAAGAACTTCAAAAATTGAGATGGAAATTAGGGTGGGTAGAAGTGGGACTGGTAGGGAAACGAGGGAATATAAACAAAACATGCTCTATGAAAAGCATAGCTATGACACTGGTGTCCGGGTCCCTGTGATGCTCATGCTACACGTTGTAGTAGCCTATCAAAAAGTAGAAAATTTCCTCCAAGTTAATTTGAAATGCTGTGGTGGTGCATAGGAGGCTGCTTATACCTTTAGGTAGCTGTATTACAGTCCTTTCTTTTTCCAAAAAGTGATTAGGAAGAATTGTGGGATAGTATTTTGGTGCATGTCAGTTTTCTATCACATTGTCCTATGTGTTTGCTACTTGAAAAATGATTCATAAAAAGTATTGAGGCCATGTTCTGCACTCTTGCCCCTTAAATTAAAAGTTTTCTCCAAGAGACATGGGAATCCCCCTGCTCCAGGAAAAGTTTTTTGTTTTTGGTGGAGGTCAAAGGTCATTTGGGGTCACCAGGGGTCAAAGTCTGAAAACCTTGTTCACACGATATCTCAAGTTTGGAAGCTTGGATATATTTCATATGTGGTATGTGGATTCATTATGGTCAGGAGATGGTCCCTATTGTTTTTGGTGGAGGTCAAAGGTCATCTGGGGTCACCAGGGGTCAAATTCTGAAAACCATGTTAACACAATATCTCAAGGTAGGAAAATTGTATAGATTTCATATTTGGTATGTGGATGCGTTATTGTCAGAAGATGGTCCCTATCGTTTCTGGCAGAGGTCAAAGGTCATCTGGGGTCACCGGGGGTCAAAGTTTGAAAATCTTGTTAACACGATATTTCAAGTTTGGGAGCTTGGAAAGATTTCATATTTGGGTATGTGGATGCATTATGGTCAGGACATGGTCCCTATTGTTTTTGGTGGAGGTCAAAGGTCATCTGGGATCACCAGGGGTCAAAGTCTGAAAACCTTGTTCACGCAATATCTCAAGGTAGGAAACTTGGATAGATTCCTTATTTGGTATGTAAATGCGTTATAGTCAGTAGATGGTCCCAATTGTTTTTGGCGAAGGTCAAAGGTCATCTGGGGTCACAGTGGTTCAAAGTCTGAAAATCTCGTTAACACAATATCTCAAGTTTGGAAGCTTGGATATATTTCATATTTAGTATGTGGATGCGTTATGGTCAGGAGATAGTGCCTATCATTTTTGGTGGAGGTCAAAGGTCGTTTGGGGTCACTAGGGGTTAAAGTCTGAAAACCTTGTTAACATCATATTTGGTATGTGGTTGCGTTATGGTCAGGAGATGGTACCTAGTGTTTTTGGTGGAGGTCAATGGCCATCTGGGGTCACTGCTGGTCAAAGTCTGAAAATCCTGCTTATGCGATATCTCAAGATAGGAAACATGGATATATTTCGTATTTGGGTATGTGGATGCATTATGGCCAGAGGATGGTCCCCAATGTTTTTAGCAGATATGAAAGGTCATCTGGGGTCTCCAGGGGTCAAAGGCTGGAACCTTTTTTAAATATGATCTTTCAAGATAGCTGTTCGCCCATTTGTCTGTCTGTTGTTTGTATGTCTAACTATGGAATGACAAAATTATGTTTTGAACATGCAAGTATAACATTTGAATGAGAAGATAATGGTGCATGATGGCATTCTTTGAAACGGAACGTTTTATGTATCATCGAAACCTCAATGCAGTTTTGCATTCTGGTTTAACTTTCATACATTTACATGAGTTTCCATCTTGAATCTAGGCAAGTGGTGGCATGCAATTGCACTTCCATGCCTCAGAATTCAAGATCTGGATTTAGCTATTGCTTGAAAATAAGGTTGAGGTAACTGCTCTTTTTCTTCAAAGGAACTACTAAAATGGAAGTGAAAAGCTGTCAATTAAATTAAACTTTTCACAAGATTTTTCTCATTTCATTTTCATTTGAATAAGGGAATGGAAAATCCTGAGCAAGAAGGGCCCTCACAGCCAGGCCAGTCAAGACTAAGCACCCAACATTCCCGTACTATGTCTGTCACCAGTGACCAGGATGTACCAACATTTGCCCAGCTACTATCCACAACCTCTGAAGACAAACAGAGTATTATAAGTGGACTCAGTTCAACTGCAGAGGAAGAACATCTCAAGTCACAGCTGCTGACAGCAAGAAAGAAATTAGAACATTTTACTGAAGTAAGTAGACAGATGGTGATGTATTGAGTAGTAGGGTAGCTATGGGAGTGTGGACCAAGGAGGTGAGAGTTCAGGAAGTTTGACTCCAGGAAGTTAGAGGTCTTGAACAAAATTCTCAGGAAGTCAGTTTTGCCTTACAAAAAGTTTTGGCTTGTGACTGGATTTGAAATGGCAAAGCGTGGGGAGGGTTTGTAGGTTTTCTGAAATCTGTGTACATAAATGGAGTGTTACTCCATGAATATACTTGAAAAACAGAACAAGATGGCACCATTTTGTGCAGAGGGCCTCCTCCTGATGTCAAATTTTATTAAAGGAGAATCCTGCCCCTATAAGGGTGTTAAATACGCTTTGCATCACTGGTTTTCATTGGTTGGCATAGAGCATGTGCATGAACACATGAGTGTATGCTAGGTATTGCACATGAGGGCGCTTGCACGATTCCATGCAGAAAGTAAACCAATTGGAATCTACCTTTCGTTGTGATGACAGTGTAAGCATGCCCTACCAACTCTTTTGATGCCCAGCTACATTGAATGAGTCAACACTGAATGAGTCTATAGATGTACCCATACAGATTGTGATGGTCTGATTTTAGTCGGCTATTACTGGGGTCCATCACCTTAAATCTTTAAATTTCTTTCCTTACCTGTTCCATGGATGGTTGTACACTGAAGTGTATCTTGACTTTCTGAACTTCACTGAAGATGAGGATTTGAAATTCGTGTAGACAATAAATGAAGAGGATTAAAGGCAGATGGACCCCACTAATGGCTGCTTACAGTCACTAAAAACAAGCGCTAATCAGATTCGTCTTTACCCCAAGGATAACAGTCATGATGAATAACAGTCTCTGGAATTGGACCTTCTATTTTCCCTTACATCTCTTGTAGACCTTTTGAGGGCCTCATAGACAAATGCAGATATTCATATCAATGTTGTCTATTACTAGGGGCCATCAGCCTTTATTTTCCTATTCCACTTTACCCTGCTAACCTCCTGTTCACATATTGTGTTTTCTGTTTACCTGCAGTAAGTCCCATGGCAAGCTTCTTGAAAGCATGGTAAGTGGTAACAGGATGAATGGTGGGCTCTCTGTCTGAGACTGCCCATACACATGATCGTTCCATTAAGAAGCTTGCTAGGAACTTACTGCTGGTAGGTAGGGATTTCCTATGTAAATAGGAGATAAACATTGGGGCTTGCAGATTTTTAAACCTGGAGGTTTGGGGAATACATTGGTTAACCTGTATATTGTTGTCAATTCTATTCTCAAATTTTAGCAGGTTTTGAATTGGCTGGAACTGTCAGGGTAAATGAAAGAAAAGAGAAAATTTAAAACTGATGGCCCCTAGTAATGGTGAACAAATAACTTGTAGTATTCATATTATCCCTTCAAAATGGTAAGATCTAGTGAGATCTTTTTACTATAAAGGTATTAAGCATGTACATTAAATTGCAGTGAATATTGTGAAGTTCAAATATCATTAGGCAAGCAAACAAGCAACCTTAAACAAAGGTAGTGTGACATGTCAGCAAAATGTCCAACTTCATCTGACAGTTAGGTAGTGAACTTTGCTAAGGAAAAATCTGTTGGAGTAATGTCAGTATCTTTTCTGGTTCTCAAGATATACCTCTTCAAAGTTTGAATGTGTCTTAAGCAACTTGTTCCTTATGCAAAATTTATGATGTAGAGTGTTGTACTGTGTTGCCTTTTTTTTTCTTTTAGTAACTGTATATTAATTATCTCTTAATTACTCATCACATAGTTTATAGCTTGGTAATTGGTACTGGTGATTTTCAAGGACACAATTTTAGACTTCCAAAATAAAACTCTCAGGACAAACTGATGTCACAACTACCCTTGAAATGGAAATTGTAAAAACAATGTATAACATTAGCCATGTATGGCATGTCCCTCCCATGACATCACAAGATTTGCATATTGAGCTCATGTTTATTAATGATTAAATGAAAATCAGAAATTGCCCTATAAAATGATCATCTTGAGACAGATTTTGATGGGAATTGCGACAATTTTCTTGGTTTTTAATGCTTTTTACATGGAATACCCAATTTTGTTGTTTTCATGTCAGACGTTCTCCAAGTTCAAAAGAATAGGTTGAAAGGGAGCATAATAATTCCTCTGTCATTGCTCAGTCATGTTTTGTAGATAAATGTGAGAAATTGTGCTGTAACATGTCAAATGCTAAAAATGGTCAGTATATGTCATCCCTCCTATATACATTTTGCAACCTTTCTTCTCTGTGGTAATCCCTTGGCAAGTATGTCAACAGTGTTATACAGTGGGATTTGATGGTAATTTCATTGAAATTTCACCTGGATGCCACATTTAATACAAATTACGAAGGAAAAAGGAAATCTTTGTTAGAATGATTGGACTAAATTTTTCCAAAATCTAGCTAAGATGAATTTATGTTAAACCATTCTCATAGAGAAACATTTGACACCTTGTCTTACATATTAATAGATCATTTTATATTTTCTTTTCTTTAGATTACAAGTGAAAATGAAGCCACTATCCTACGCCTTTCAGAACAAACAAAAATACTTAAAGAGGAAATAAGAAGGTTAGAACGTAACCAGGCCAGGGAAAATGCAATTTCCAACATGGAGTACTTGAAGAATGTTGTTCTCAAGGTAGGTATCAATTGCAAGAGCTGAATCCCAGGAAAGTGGGTCATGAAGATTTCTGGCCAGGCGCTCACAGAACATACAAAAGCTGTCAGAAAAGTGACATATAGGCCTTTAAGGGTGTTTTTTTATGACACTAAATTAGAATGAATATGAGAAATGCGTTTGACTTAATACTTTTAATAATTAAAAGTTTACCTCTGCTGATTGCCCAACTGAAAAATTTCTCTCATGGCTGTTTCAAAGCTCTTTACCCTCCCCTTTTTGGCAGAAAGTTTCCTAAAACCATGCTTTCTTTTTTCCTTTTGCTTTGTTCAGCTGTTCGCTATCCCATACCTCTTTTATGTATTATGCCTCGTAAAACCTGCACTCCTTTTCAGTTAGCATTATAGGATGTGTCATATTTGTGCATTGTACTGTAGACTGCATTGAATGCAAATACTAAAGTATTTTTGCTTATAAAATATATCCCTTGAAAGTATTTCCTGAACCCTTTAATATTACACCTTGAAGCCAGTACCTTCTTGGAGCTTCACCACCTGGAACTTCCCTCCCCTGTGGACTTTCTGATGGGCCCTACCAGTAGCCCTGAGGTAAGCGCCTGGATCCCACCCTTCAGGCTTGACCACTCCCAAAACTGATTTTCCCTATTTTAAACTCTGAAATGTTGGTAGCTCTGGCTTTCATAAGGAGGTATTATAGACAAATCCAGACAGCAAGTGATGGTCTGATTTCAGTCGGCCATAACTGGGGTCTATCACCTTTTAATCTTTCAATTTCCTCGCTTACCTGTGTCATGGATGGTTGTACTCTAAATTGTATCTTATTTCAATTTCACTGAAAATGAGGGTTTAAAGTTTATGTAGACAATAAATGAAGGCAATTTAAGCGTTATGGACCCCACGAATGGCTGCCCACAGTCAGTAAACGCAAGTGCTGATCGGATTCTTGTATAAGCGCTTTGGTCGCTATCATAGGTGCTGTGGTTGATCGATGAAGCAGACATCTTATTGAAATCAAAACCTAAGATGATTGATTACAATGACCCAGGGAGTCTTTTGAAAGACCAGCTAATGGGGAAAAGTCACATATCACTCGGGGAGAAAAAACGGCTTCCCTTTGATCTAGCATGGAATACCAAACCTTTCAGTTTTTAAGCTGTTTAATTTACCTTAAAGCTGTTTTTACTTGCATTGTACAGTCTGTTTCTGACACCATTGACATAAATTACCTTGCATTTCTTGTTATTCGGGAAGAAATCTCAAGTACTTTGTTAACTTGACCTGGTTGACTGTTACCTCAAACCCATGTGATGTTGACGTAATATAGCTGTTACAGAATTTTCTCTAACAGATTTAATTATCACGGTTCAAAATATTCGAAATTCTTTGACTTTATCATAAATTTTTCTTTTGGTATCTTTTTCAGTTCATGGTTTTACCGAAGGGTGATGAGAAGGGTCGTCTCATCCCAGTGCTCCAGACGATGTTAAAACTAAGTGATGATGAGAGCAAGAAGTTGGTAGAGATTGCTCAAGATGATGATCTTGGTTCGAACCCAGCTGGACTGGGATCATATCTCCATCGATGGTCCGGTGGCCTCATGTAAAATATAAAGGGGGGAGGTGGAGAGGGGTCTACCCGATATTCCGAGGTT
This sequence comes from Holothuria scabra, assembly GCA_037179385.1. Classification (NCBI taxonomy): domain Eukaryota; kingdom Metazoa; phylum Echinodermata; class Holothuroidea; order Aspidochirotida; family Holothuriidae; genus Holothuria; species Holothuria scabra. The sequence continues at coordinate 31,914,591 of CM074190.1, forward strand.
CAATGTTCCCAAAGTTCTATGTTCCCTGTTTTAGTATATCTCAATGATTTCGCAATGGTTACAAGATTTGTTATTCAAGGGGTTATGTCACAGAAGTGTGAACGTTTCCAAGATTTGGGAACATTGAACCTCGGGAACAGCAAACCTTGGGAACATTGACCAAGTCCGGGTGGAGAGCATTATGCTTTGTGAAATGGTCTAATGGTGACCTGATTTTAAGGTTCAAAGGGCCTTTAAGTTGAAATAAGAGAGATTATTATAATATCTGAAAGCAGTATTGTTTGGCTATAAATTACATGATTTCCAAAACTCCTCCCCTTTTAGACATTCTTTGGATATTTTTGTTACTAGTTAAACAAATTAGAAATATTAGGACCTTATCAGATACTCTCTTGGTGTTTGGGACTTTATTTGGAAGACACCTGAAAAACTATACATGCTTATGTGTTGCTTTTTATTTGTCTGTAAAATTGTTCATTTTGAAACCAGTCAAAGTTAGTGATAAATTTGATTCTAAGCAAAACAAAAAATTGAAGAACAATGTTGTCGTCCTTGTTATACGTACCTGTAAAGTTGGTACAGTCATCCTACAAAACTTGTTTTCTCAAAAATACTGCTCCAGAATGGCTGATATGAGAAATATTTTTTTTTTTTGTTTTCCATGATATTATACTGCCATAGAAATTACTAATCTTCTTGGTCAGATTTGTTAGTTAGATGGGAGTTTTACGGCCCAGTTTCCAACCTATTGGTTCAAATAGAGCCTGCCAAGGCCCTTTTCCCCCAGTAGTGGCTCACAGTCTCATTTTCCCTACTCCATTGCTTTTGGGGAGCATCATGCACAATGGCAGTAGGTTCCATTTTTAGAGTCTTTGGAATGACTCGACCTGGGCATTGAGGCCAGGCCTTCAGCGTGAGAGGATGCTCTACCGCTAGACCAAACACGTGGTCTCCTCATCACCTTGAAGGAGAAGTAAACACTAAGACACTGTCCTCACATTCTTACTGGTCATTGGTGGATACCAGGGGAGGGGGCCATACAACCTGTGTGCTCTCCACCATCTGGTTCCTATAAAAAATGTTTGCATGAATATACTTCTTTTCAACTTTGATGATTAAATCAGAGGATGCTGCCCTCTCTGATTTCTCCATTTGTTGGTTGTTTCGTGCCTCTGACCCACTCAGCTGTCATACTTCACCCACCTTCCCCTATCCTCACCCATTCCTACCCCTACTTCCATTGACATTCCCAGTTAAGGCCTCTGCCTGGTGATTAATTTCTAACAGTTGCTTGTTTGACTGAAGGAAACTGTCAGTAGTCATGTATACTTAAAAGAAATTGTATTTCTTATCTTCACTTAAGTTAATCTTGTTTAAGCTACAGGTAGTTCCAATGTCAGCTGATTTTATTTGAAAGGGTAGTATCTCTTTAAATGCCACTTTGTACAACCAAGCATTGCAACCCTGCTGATCTGGAATGTTCGATACCTATAATTTGTGATATTGTAATAAAATTTGATTGTAAAATCCAGTTCTCCTGTTAAACCCTGCAACAAAACTTTAGTATGAGTTGTTGCTCTCATCTCTTTGAAGGAATCTGATGTCTTTGGGTTAGGTTCCCTTTAGCCATCCCGCACCCTTCTTTAGCCCCTATCAAGCGATATGTGTTGCTCTGAGTTCTCCAATATTTAACTTCCTAAAATCTATACCAATGGAGATACATCTATTTGCTTTCTCAATTTACACTGTAGATTGTGTAGGCAGTGGACTAAATTAGAAGTCAGTATTGCAGAGTAGAATGTAACTGTAACAACAGGGCTTTGTTTAAGTGAAATTAGAGAGCGCCCTAAACATGATTCAGCCTGATAAGGGTCAAAAGTCAAGTCCACCTTGCCATCTGCAGCTGCCATTTCTCTCGTTGAAGATTTTTAGATTACCATAAAATGTTTTGTTGTATTTGTAGTTCAAATTGTGCAAAGTGCCTGATTTTTCATGAGATTTTGCTCTTCGAGTAGTTCCTCATACATGCTGCACTTTTGTAGTTGTAACCTTCATTAAATTGTGCGAGTTACAATCAAATTATTAAAGATAATGAAATAGTTTGGTATTTGTTGCCACATGGAATTATGGGATACACTGTGGAATACACAAAAGAGCCAAGCACATCATGTGCTACTTTCCATTGTTCTCATGCAGGGGGTGCATGAAATGGTATAAATGGTGTTAATTATATTGTCTAGCTGTAAAACCAAATGAACAAAAGATTCTTGACCCTACTTTATTTTACAACAGAAATTTAGGTGCATTACTTTGCACAAAGTTGAACTCAATATCACTTCTTATATCATGGATGGCTTATGGATAGGTTAAAAAGAGTGATCACAGGAAATTTCCAAGAAAACTCTAACTTCTGTAAGACATGTAGTTAAGTGTGGAAGCGTTCTATCGCAATGATTTGGAGAATGTTGGCATGTGCGTAACTTCAAGTTAAATTGTCAAACTCGCTTCTTGTCGTCAATTTTTTTCTTTGAAAACTATACACTCCCCTATTATCTGTATGAGAAACTTACATCTCTTTATATTCAAGATCAAAACAAGAAACTCATAAATGAAAACAAAACATTTCTTCATACCTATATGATGACATCACTTTCACATGCTTCAAGATAACTTTTTAAATTTCAAGTGTAGTTGATACTTCATTCGTTCATATCTTTAAAAACGGCACAGCAGAATCTTGGAAATACTTTGCCAACAATTATTCCTCTCTGGAAACAGTAATATGCCATACTTTGGGGGCAAAAAGTTGTTTTTTCCTTCTTCTGAAATGGAAGAATATTGGTTTATGCTTAGAAATACAAGTTTTAATCTCATTGGTTCCAGTTTTAAGAAATTTTTATCACAAACTGGAATCTTGGTGTAACTATAGGCCACGTCTTGGCTCATAATTTATTCATCATTTAAATTTTAGTTCCTCTTTTGAAGAACTTGATATCTTAAAGACCCAATTCTTTCACCCCATTACAGTACCAGTTCTCCTAACCTTACTTAAGCCCCTTGCACAATTGTCTGAAATTAATCCCCATCTAGACACAATCTCAGTTAATTGTTTCAGGGTGAGTATAGAAAAACTCAATGCATATAATCAAAACATTCTCAGTAGGGTTCATGCTGTAAGTTTTGATACTCTGCAGTGTTTGAATTAGCTTTCAATCAAAAAGCTGAGCCAATCAGAATTTCTGTTAAACACCTGCCATCATTGGGGTGAGAGGATTGGCTCTTTAGTCAATGCAGAAACACCTTGCATAATAATTCAATTGACAAACAAGGAGATGTAAATGTTTGTTTATGTGTGTGTAGGTGTTGCTTTCGTCTGTGTGGGTGGATTGCGGACACGATCTTAGGTTCTGTCTGTTGGAAAAAATTTCCCCCAATCTACAAACCAGATATATGCCCCTGTACTGCCATACACAAATTGAGTTATCCTTTTATTTAATTCAAGGAAGTCTTACAAAAACACTTCCTTAATTTAAAGGTGTCTTGGTTTTTCAGAAAATGTTACAGTGCTTTCCAATAATTTTAATTTTTGCATGTATGAGGTACTGTTCAAACTTTGTTTTTTGAATTTTTTAAATTATGGTTATTCTCAAAGAACATATTTTTTTATCTAATGCTAACTGGATACTCATTCTATAAGACTTTTCCAGTTCGGGAAGGTTTGTTCCTGAACTATTTTCATCTCAATAAAATACTCCAGAACTTAGTGAAATTTCTAATTGATTGTGTTTTAGTATGTTGTCTTGTATCATTCCTATTCTAAATTGCATGTCTACATTTTGTTGAATGTTAGTCAAAGGTCACCCGATGAGTAGACACTTCTTTGTTCTGCACATTGTTACAAAAAAAAAAACCAACGTTGGCCAGTGTTTAAGGCAAAAACATTTCAATTGCATTGAGACCTATACACACTTACTTTACATAGCTTCAAGATGGTTGGATGATACAGCAAGATATAGCAAATTTTTTGTTGGAAAGAGAAATGCAGCTAGCATTGCTCAACAGTACATAGAGAGTAGAGAGGGCGGCACCACTACCAATGCTTGACAGTACCTAAAAGCTATAATGTGGCAGCCATAATTACATCACAGTTGTTTTACCCAATGTTATTACCTTGGTGAGGGGGAGGTTGGACAAGAGTAGTTTTAAGATGATTACAAACACCCCTGTCAGGAGGAATATGCACCCCAAATCACCATCCTATGCCCCCAACTAACCACCCTTCCTACTATGACCTCTTCCCCAGAAAATGTGAGAAATTGGAGCATAAATAAGATGTCGACCCTGCTACACCTTTAATTCTGCCGTTGTGTGTGATGTTACACATTAAGCAATGGAGAACTGACAACAACCCAGGGACCCATAATAAGCGAGTTCGGTAAATCGTTGCCGCATGGAATTGTGGGGTACAGTGAAGGATACACAAACCGAGCCAAGCAAGTAACATACAGCGTTTCCTTGTTTTCGTCAGTACGTACATACAACTCTTAAGTGTCTAACTCAGGGTTGTCCAACCTTTCGCAGCGGTGGGCCACATGTAATGGTTACGATGGACGAGGGGCCGCATTCTACACTCGTTTTTTCAATTTTTCCTGACGCCCAAGGAAATAAAATGCAATCATTGCGCATAGGAAATATTGATTCATTTTCGTGTTTGCTTGAATAAATAAATAAATAAATTTTAGCAAAAATTGATGGTTTTGGGCAGAATATTCGGACAAAGTTTTTTTTTTCATATTCCTCCTAACTCATTCTCAACCCGCCCAACCCGCCCCTGTGGACAACAGTCCAATGTAGCTACATGTAGCAGACATTTGAAATGAATTATTTCATCCAAAAGTAAGCATGCCATAGCGGACGGCGAGGCCTAAAGTTGTCATCAATTAATCTGCTTATTGAATAATTTTGCAATATAGATTATTTCTGACGGGCCGGACGCAACCTTTTCGCGGGCCGGACCGTGGCCCGCGGGCCGTAGGTTGGACAACCCTGGTCTAACTAATTCGAATTAAAATAGGGGTATTAGTCTACAGCAGATTAAGATGCAATTCCTTACACCACAAAGACAATTTAGACACAATCCACTGCACAAAACTACACTTGAGATCACTTCTTATATCATAGATGGATTCAGAAAGAACGTTTTCACGAAATTTTCATGTAAACTCAAATTTTGGAAGACATGCTGTAGGTGCGGGCTTGGTTTGTTTATCCCGACGATTTGGAGGATGTGGGCATGTGCATAGCCTCCGAAATGAATTATCGAACCCGCGTACTTGAAAGGGGTGGTGATGCAGCTAGATTAAACCTAAATTGTAGCAGTAAAGCTCCCACAAACCAAACCTAACTTTACTCTGATTGGCTCGTCCAGTTCCCTCAGTCGCCTTACACAGCATTTTCTAGTTATTTTAGGAGCTAACTACAATCAGTTGCCCAGCCGACTAAGTCAGTCGGTTGCACGCTAGGACCGAAGCACTCTCGGGTATATATATATATATATATATATATATATATATATATATATATATATATATATATATATATATATATATATATATATATATATATATATATATATATATATATATATATATATATATATATATATATATATATATATATATATATATATATATATATATATATATATATATATATATATATATATATATATATATATATATATATACCAGTTAACTAGCCGACTTCGCCTTTGTTGGAGCTCAAGAATTTTTAAGGAACCTGTAGAAGTAAGATATTTGCTCACGTAACAAAGTTGATGTCTGTATTGAGAAACTAAGAAGTTTATGATAAAAGAGTCAACAATAAAAGGAGAGTAACCCTTAAAACAAAGCTAAATAATATGCAAAGCCTTCGCGAACGGTAGGGGGGGGGTCACCTTGTAAATGGTCATCCCCCCCCCCCCCGACAAGTGAGCCCAGATACGTAACTGTTTGTGGGTTGGAGTGGCCTTCTTGGCTGCATAGGAGTACATGTACATGTAAGGCATGATATAGAAGTCGTGGTCCAATATAGTCCTCACGGTAATAATGGCCAATTGTAAGGTCGGGTTATTCCTCTTAGGTGTTAGCGGCAGGGGCGTCGATTTGGTTTTCAAAGTGGGGGAACATGTGGCCTAATTTTTTTCTCCAGTCCTGGTAAGGTGTGTACAGCGGCGAAGCTAGACATTTTTCGGGAAGGGGGGGGGGGCAAGCATCCAGATTTTACGATTTTTTTTTTGAGTGTGAACACCACTCTACTATGGCCGTAATTTGCGGCGCGCGAAGCGCGCTGAAACTTTTGCCATTTTTCAAATATTTGAAAATATGGAGCTGGTATTGCAGAAAAGTTTTGGATTCTGGGTTTCCTGTAGGAAAATGTGAAAATTTGGGGTATAACTGAAGAATTTGCTTTTCCTATTGGCAAATCTGAAATTGAACAGCGACCAAAGATCGTTGTTGCTAAAAAATGTTATCCAACCCCTAAAAAATGAGGCTGTCTGACGAATTTTTTTGAGTCCAGAGCTTATATAGTGGAGAAAATTTTGAATTTAATGAAAGTAAATTCATGAAAATAGTACTGTAGTTACTGATGTCACTTGATGGTTTGGTGTCACATATAGCACATTTCCGTTTTTTCACTTACGAAGTTCAGAGCTCAGAAAATTTTACTCAAAGTGTGAGCGAGCACTTTTGCTTAGGAATTGTTTGTGGCGCGCAAAGCGCGCGGAAAAGTTTGCTTCTTTGAGACAAATAACGGCAAATGTGGAGCTTTTAATGGGGAAATTTTTGAATTTCATGAGTGGTCAAAACCACACAGTTGACAAAAATAGCAAAATAGCAAATTTTCGTATTTTTCATTTTTCAGAACCGCCTGCCCCCCTGTAGCTACACCACTGGGTATCCAAGAGGAGGGGCCCAGATGCAAATTAAAATGGTGCTAAATGTTCCAATATTTTGAGTTACTCCAAAGTTTTCAAAACATGAACTTGAAAGTGTGGTTAATTACTTCAACGGACTATACCGTCAATATATATACCGGATGACGGGTGTGCTCTATAAGACTAGTAATTAGAATCACAACGAAAATTGTCATAGTTTGCGAAAGATTCGTGCAAAAGTTTTAATAGTAAGGAACTATTTGAAATGGGAAGAAGGTTAAATAAATCCATTACTTGATCAAAAGCACACTTTAATCTACTACGGGAAAATCATAGATCGAGGTGTGGGGGAATGGTACCCACTGGTAAAGTGTATACTGAGACCCCGTTGCATAGGCCTACCGGTGTAAGATTGTTGATACAATTTTTTTTTCGAACGACACCTCATCATACACTATCTGCAGACACGATGGAGGGTACCTCTAATTCCTGATTGAAGTCTCTTATCTAGCAAACGTGTGATTTTGCTTCTCTGATAATGGTGTTATTACGAAATGGCCGAATTGCTATACAAAGGAATGATGTGAGCGAGTCGAAATTTTGTATTAGAAATCATACATTTTTCTAAAAAAGTTGCATGCAGACTGTTAACCGAGACATTTTCAGTTTCCTTAAAATGTGTTTGCCAATTGCAGCCTGCTAGGCTGGTCAATCATTTAAGACCACAGATACCATTAAAACATAGTAGGGGACGATTCATGTTCTTCATATTCCTAAATATTGTGCTCCTTCATAACCACACCTGCTGCCCAACGCACATGAACAATCGACATAATCATAGAGACCCATAAATACTGTATGTTTGTGACATGCAAGTGAAAAAAGAACATCAATGAGACTGCAAGCGAGAGGAGCGCTCGAAAATTTGGGGGATTTGCAAAGTAAACAAGTGGAATTATTGATACAGAAAGCTAGTCGATCGTAATCGGTAGAGGACCGTACCTTTCATAACCTACACGTACAGTCTTTTTGGTAGTACCTAATTTTCAAGTTTCACGTCACAAAAAGTATGGGGACTTTTACGTTATTGTCCCCTCCTGCCTCAAAAAAGTGTGAGGTGGGACATGTCCCCCCTTACCCCCGTGGCCCCCCAAATCGACGCCCCTGGTTAGCGGATTAAGTGAAACCTCTTCTGGAATGAACCGTCACGATACGATACCTGTCGAACAGCTTCTCTGTCGTTGCAATTGGAAACTGTTGTTAGGGCCTATAGAATGGTTTTAGAAATGTTTCCTTTACCATTATTGAAGCAAGTCAAGACACATCGTCTATCTTATCACATGCTCTGCGTTCCGTAATTCTAAGAGAAATCAAATCATAAACGGTCCGGTAGATCTAGACTAGTTCAAGGACGCCAAACATTCACAAGTAATTACCACTTACTTGTTACTAATGTCGAGAAACAATCGAAGAAAGATCAAAGGCCATTCATTAGTGGCGGATCCAGGAATTTGCAGTGAGGGGGGGGGGGGTTCTGCATGTGGATGGGCCATCAAATGTACACTGAGCGAAGCGCCACCATATGCATGGATGTTGTTTAGTCTCTGATGCCTATTAGAATTCAGAAAATGGGAAATGGGGGTGGAAGGGAAGCATCCAAATTTACCATATTTTTAAGTGTGATTACCACTCTCTTAGGGGCGTAATTTGCAGCGCGCTGAAATTTTCGCCCTTTCCAAATATTTGAAAATATGGAGCTTGTGTTGGAAAAAAGTTTGTGGATGCTGGGTTTCCCGCAAGGAAATTTGAACAGTGAGTGGATTACTGAAGAATTTGCTTTTTCTATCGGCAAATATGAGGCTGGGCGGCGACCAAAGATCGTTGTTGCTACATAATGTTATCCAACGCCTACGTAATGAGGCTCTCCGACAAAATTTTTGGAGCTTATATTGGAGAAAGTATGAAATTTTATGAAAGAAAATTTATGAAAATAGCACTGTAAATAGTTAACGGTGTCACTTGGTGATCTGGTGTCACAAGTGTAGCAAATTTCCGATTTTGTCACTTCCAGAGTTCGGAAAAGTTTACCAAAGTGAAGGTATGAGCGAGCAATTCTGCTAAGAAATTGCAATTTGCGGTGCGCGGAGCGCGCGGAAAATTTTGCCTTCTTGAATCAAATAATGAAGAATATGGAGCTTTTATTAAAGAAAATTACTCGGGAATTTCGTAATTTCGTGAATTGTCAAAACCACACAGTAGACTGGTCTCACAATTGGCAAATTTCCGAATTCTTCATTTTCAGAGACCCCTGCCCGGCCTGGGTTTCTAAAAAAAGGGGACCGAGATGCAACATGGTGCTACATGTTTCAATATTTTGAAACTCCCAAGCTTTCAAAACATGGTCTTGAAAGTGTGAGCAATCATTACATCAACGGACTATATGGTCAATGTGAATTTAATACAGGGTGTACGCTATTGCCGTTACACGGTTTTAGGCTGTGTCATATGTAAACTGTACGTAGTGTCATGTAGTATGGTGCCCCTCCATGACCTTTAACAGGAACGCCATCTTGTTGTTTATTAAGGGCAACTCTCCCTTCCTTTTGTCCTAGATTCCCAGGGCCCTTCCTGTTTCCCGTCACGTGTTACCGGTGAACATGACAAACTACCTCGCCCTAGTTCCACTTGTATGCTGTATCCCATATTTTCAAGGTAATTTAATTTTGTGCGTCACAGCTTTTAACCAATCAGGGGACTGCATCATGTGTTCCGATCTCCCCGAGACACGAAAGCTCCGAGCTTGCAAGTTTTCAAGTCACACTCACGCACTGGTGCAGCAGACCTCTGACGACGAGCACCCGAGTCAATCTGTATACAGTTAAATTTTAATAATTCCTTTTTTGCCGGCTGTTAATCGAACGGAATAACACCGCCAATGATCTTGAATCAGAACTAAATCTTCTTCTCATCTATTTATTCATATCTCAGCTCGTACCGCCTACACACTCCGCAACATCCAGTTACAAGCCTTCGTATCAACGATTGGCCCATTATCCGACAGTAGTCGTAGCCCCACGTATTGACATAGACACACATGCGATGTCACAAACAGCGCTACCAACGGGCGTTGGCCGAATACGCTAGATTTAGCATTCGTCATTGCGCAATGTCTAAACAAAACGGGAATTTACCAAATGATACGGAAGATAGATACATTATAATTTACATTTTGTATTTTATTTAAGAACGTGACACAGAAATACGGTAGTCAAATAATGTAACAACTATCACTGTATTTTTAAAAGGTAATTAGTCCTAGGCTACAATTAGCCTGGCTATCTATTCAATTTTTACCATGGGGGGGTATGCATACCCCATCCCCCCTCTGGATCCGCCACTGCCATTCATCCTATAGAAAGGTTTCTTTTACAACTATCGACTTTCACTATCCTCTCAATTGAGCTTGAACTCTCGCTTAATTGTCGCAGGGAATTTTTAACATGTTTCAAACTAAGTTGCGACGTTTAACACCTCAATATTAAACCTTCTTGTTGGAAGGATTGGGTTAAACCCCGTCCACACTATGCCACTCGATGAGACGCAACGCATTGCAACGAGATAGTTCAGACGCGTTGCAAAGTGTGGAATGCTTTGCAACTAATTGTTTCAAGCAGACGCGCAACCCTGCAGTTTCATGCGACCGAACATGTTCGGTCGCATTAAACTGAAACGTTCAACTGACAACAATGACGGATTTCCGGAAGTTCAGTTCATCGAAATGGACACATGATCACACATCAAATTCCTGTCTCTTCAACTTAGCAAATAAAGAGTAGGCCTATATAAACGTTAGAATTTCGTGTGAATCGCCATCATGGACCAACGACTTGCAATGTTGTTTGAAGTGGACACTATGCTCTTAAAGCTAGTAAGTCGTCAGTCACTCACCACGACAAGGCAGTCTTGTTGCAATAAGTCGCGTCGCATAGTGTGGACAGCAGTGTTGTAAACGAGTCACTAGATTAGTGACCCGAGTCACCGGTTTTCAAACTTTTAAGTGACTCGAGTCGAGTCATTGACTCGAGTCACTGTACTATTTCAATGGGGAAATTACTCCTGAATTCTATCGAGTCACTAGCATTTTGATAGGAAGTGACTCGATTCGTGACTTGTTACAACACTAGTGGACAGAGCTTTAGGTTGGGTTTAGTGGCGTACGAAGGGAGGGGGCATTGGGCCATGTTTCCTCTCACGAATGCCATTTTTTCTTGTTTTTTAAGATCCCTGAAATACGTAGCTATACTTTAGAAAAACAAATTTTACTTCAAAAGATAGCATATGTGGCACCAGATTGCATGTAAGGACACCCAATTTCTCAAAAATGTTCAAAGGGGAAGGATGGTCTCTGCAAGGCCCCTCAATGATGCCAATTTTTTTTTAATCCCTGAAAATAGGCAAATTTTGTCAAATTCCAAATTTTACCTAAGAGGTAGCCCCTGTATCTCCCTGGTGGCACCGATTACCTCTAACAACACCTATTTTTTAAAGCATTTTCAAAAGAGAGGGGCCTATTCCGGATAAGGGCCTTAGACTCCTTTCCCGACCGGCATAGGAGTGCGAGACGGGGACAGGGGACTGAAGGGAGCAGAGGTTGTTCAGGTGCGGTAAGAAATAGTTTGCCATTTATCACGCAAGAGATTTTATGGGTAAAATCGTTAAAAGACGGGAGTTCGAGCAGTCACAGACAATTTCATCAATTCAGCGGATCTTTAATTTAGCAAAGAGTCTCAATAGAGAAGCATTAGCATATTTTGAATTCCGTTGTACAGTTTTCCCGAAAAGAATAAAGTAAAGATCATTTAGTATAATAATGATAGTACAATTAACATTTTACGTGGTAATTTTTTCTGGTCACTTGGTTTGTTTCTGGTTTTATTCTAAGTTATTTCAAACAAAAGCTTAACGTAAGGACTGCATATGTAGGTTCTCTTTACAAGCATAAAAACGCAACTTTTGGCCATATGAAGGGTTGCGATCATTTCAAAATTTTCTCTACGCCTGGTACCAACTAATGGGGGCGCTCCACTTAGATGGTCTTTCGGGCAAAATTACGTTTTTTGGGTCAAAGTATTTTTTAATCACTTTCTGATCACTTTGCAGTGTGCTTTATTTTGAAGTGAGGATTTTATTGCAAACGACAAATGAAGGTAGCGACCGCTAAGACTTTTCGTAAAAGTCTGGAAAATGCTATTTCCAGCCGTCTGAGGGATTTGGTTTTTCCAAAGTTTCTCTGCGCTCAGGGCCAACTAATGGTGGCGCTCCGCTTACATAGTCTTTCGGACAAAATGACATTTTGGGGGTCAAAGGAACTCTTTAGTAACTCTCTGATCACTTTGCAGTCTGCGAACATAGTTTGAACTGAGCATTTTATTGCAAACGACAAAAGAAGATAGCGACTCGTCAGATTCTCCATATTAGTCTGGAAAATGCTATTTCCGGCTATCTGAGGGGTCTGATTTTTCGAAATTTTCTCTAAGCTCCGCGCCAACTAATGGTGGCGCTCCGCTTGGATAATATTTATGGCAGAGTAACGTTTTGAGGCCAAGAAAATAACGCAAACTAAAATGCTCCCGTTTGCATATACCGTTCGTTTCTCTTTTATTTTGACTCCTAGAAGTATGCAAACTTAATGACAAGTTTTACTTCAAAAGGTAGCGTAAATGGCATACGATTGCATGTAAAGACACAAAAGTTTCAGTTTAATCCAAATGAACCAACACAATTCAACTTTTTACACTGTTCCTGTCAAAGTTGAAAATCTTGCATCATTTTGCCTCTAGACTCTTTGAAAACGCCAAAAAATTTTAAAGGGGAGTCGCACACCCCCTCCCCTTAGACCCCTCCCCCAGGCCGGCGATCACTCAACTTACTGCATCCCCCCATCAGAGAAATCCTGCGTACGCTACTGGTTAGGTTAGATGGAGTTTTACGGCCTAGTTTTCAACCAATTGGTTCAAGTCGAGCCGGCCACGGCCTTTTTTCCAGTAGTGGCTCACTGGCTTGTTTTCTCCACTGTGGCTTATGCTGAGCACCAAGGATTTGGAGCAATAACGTATGCCGTATTGGGAGAGGGGGGAATGTCCGTGTTTTCCCTCCCTCCGTGGAAAATATTGTACATAAGAAAGTCGGGTCCACGAAAGGAAAAAAAAAAAATAAAAAAAAAAAAATAAAAAACATTAAAGGGAAGGCGAAAAAGAGAGGAAGCAATGGAAAATTGACAGGAAGGGGCAAGGGAAGGAAGGTACGATGTTCAGGTACGTTGTCGTAGGTCTTTCTCAGGGTACTCCCGCTTTCCTCCCATTTGGCATAGGCTTGCCACAGTCGACGAAGTCGGTTGCGCGCCGGACTGAAGCACCTTCGGGTCGACCAGTTAACTAGCCGAATTTGCTTTTTTGTATAACAGGTCGTTGGGTAGCAGAAAGGTTTGATGATGTTTTTTGTAATCGTGTGCAATTTTTATGAACCAATCTGTAACTACTTGTATATATTTTATTCATAAAAATTAGTTCTGTACTAGTATATGTATTTTTGTTGAGGATCGAAGTAAAGTTCTTCCTTCACTTTCTTGTTGGGTAAAATAATACCCAACAAGTGCCCAACGTCTGTGCAATAGTTCACCGCACCAGCATTGGGCAAAAAGTACCCATTATTGTTGGGCACTGTTTCCATCCACAGCTGAGTATAATGTTTGACCAACAATAAGGTACTTTTTACCCAACAGCAGGTGTATTTATTACCCAACGAATTTTGTTTGGATTTCCATGTAATCACATATATAATTATATAATTTAGACAAGAAGGAAATTCAAGAAAGTGCCCTAAAACTAACACCGTTTGCCCTCCAGGAATGGTTGGGGACACATTTTTCTAAAGTCCTCTCGACCCTCTTGCAAAGGGCCGTTCGGCGAAACCAAAACTTTCACTGCTTCGCGAAGAAGCTGTTACGTCCATTGAAGGGCTACAATACGTGACTAACCTCACGGCCCTCAGACCATTTACATTATTGGAAAGACTGGAACTCGCTCCCTCAAAATATTACAGATCTCCAGGACCTTAAGCAATTTAAAGTATCAGCCTTGAGCTTTCTCTGATGTGATAAATCGTCGATTTATGTCTCCTACACACACTCGACCCCGAACGTTCAAGTTGACTCCATAAGGAGTGCTGTAGGCCTACAGTATATCGCTCTAGATCCATGTCCGGACAGATAAGAACACAACCCCATAATTGCTCATTTGGCCTCCCATGCAAACACGTACGTGCCTAGCGTCATCACACAACTTTTGTCTGACAATTTTAACTTTTATTTCTCACTTTTTCATTGAAATAAAATTAACATATAATCTTTTAAAAATAATTTGAAGTGAGTCATGGTCTTAATGTTAAAGAGATGATTATACTTGAGAATTCGATTTTCTAAATTATATCACATGTATATTGCTGGACGAGACAGAACATGGCAGCCCTCACCTACGATGGGAACGCAAGCGACATGAAAATTTGTTTCTTGATTTTTGCGTTTACAGAAGTTCGTAAGAGCTTATAATTACTATGAGCAACGCCATTTTAACTAAAATTCTGAACAGGAACGGTCCTGATTTCAGAGATTATGTTTTAGAACAACAAGGAAGTGATTTCTTCCAGAGGCTTGGTGTAGGCCAAGATCCGTTCGTAGCAGAAACAGATGGGCAACACGGCTCGGATTCCCGGGGAAGGACTGGGAAGAACACGTATTCTTCAACCAAAGAAACAGACGCACAAAATGACCGTAATGGGGATTCTCCGTCGGCCGCAAAAGGCGAAGGGAATGGGTGAGAGAATTTGATAAGCCTAGGCTAGGTGTAATTACAGTGAATCAACCTTAAATGCTCATTGCCATTGGAAATTGACATCAGTACAAGTTATGCCACTAGCCTACCTTAACTTACTTAGCCTAGCCCCTTTGCACGTTTTCCCCCAACCAGTTTTCACCCAGTTTTGCAATTGGCTGTCCCCCCTACCAGTCCATCCTCAACCAGTTGTGCCTGAGCATCAACCTTATCTCCCTCAATAATCTGCCAGTGCATTTCAAGTAGACAACAGACCATTTTGTCCTCAAGCATTTCATTTTCAGGGGTAGGCTAGGCTAGCTGGTCGTGTTGCCCTTGCCAGTTCACCCCTAGCCCTGGAACAGGGCTGTGTGTTCGCCTATAAGTTCCAGTGCTATTATTTTGAAAGCTGTGTTTAGTTGAGTGATGTACGTTTTTCATCTCAGTGTTGGCTGCATCCTGCACATACTTTCTTCAAGAAGTGACAACAAGTATAGAAACTTGAATCATTACATTATTCAGTGCTTTAATTGATTAAGATCTAGGCCTAGTTTCCTTTTAATGGTGCAAAAAAACAAAAATTGCACAAAAGAAATTGCTGAAATAGCAGGTTAGGCCCTCTTAATTATATTCTGGATAAGCAAGAGAATACCAGGTCAACACGGCATGATTGGTTGTTGGTGTTGTCGATTGTAAATGCACCTTATCAGCTGGAGAGTTGTTTTAGTTTTTGCCAGAATTTCACCATTTAGTTTCGTAATACAGTACTTTAACAGTATAAATGAAACATTTTGATGTTCTTTATCATAGCAAAACTAATAAAATAAGGTATGTTAGGGCCAAATGACTTCCACTTTGGGGGTGAAACAACTTCCACTTGGGGTTGAACTGGCAAAGGGGTAGGGCTGTGAACGTGTAGCATTTTAACTAAACGTTTAATCGCAAAAATTTGCGATCGTTTAGCGGTTAATCGCGATTAATTAACCTCACGAAGTCAACATGCTTACAACTACATTGTGTTCATCATGCTCCCAGTAGACCTATCGATGTATTTTAATTTGGCACTACATATGCGACATTTAGCAATCTTGTCAGCTTTATCAACATCGAAACAATCCCACACCACGCTTGTTTTACGTCCCATCCTGTACTACTTATATCGGATTTGATGCAAAGCAACTGCGGTTAAACTATTCTGCAACTGCCAGTGAACTCGGAACGTATTTATTACGAAAGTAGTTCCGTGCTCATCGCAAGTGAAACCGTACGTACGAAATCGAGACAATAAACATTGCACTCTTCATAACACTACGTAAGTACATGATATACGAACGCACGTGGTCGCTTGAGCACCGGATCGAAATAGTTCACTGTTGCCTGCATGGTCGACTCACGCAAAGTAAACAAGCAGTGTGCATTGTACTCAAAACTGTTAAGTGTTGCAATGACTACTCTGTGCAGCTTTTAAATACGCATTGAATGAATGTTGTAAGATGTAGGCCGCGCGGCACATTGAGGCTATAACACAGGTTGTACAACCTCCGTTCCGCAATCCGCGGGGAGTACTACGAGTTGCTCCGTTGTACGGCTAGGCAGCAGTTTACCTCTAGGCTGCTTACAGTGCCGGAAAAGTTTACATAGGGAAATTCACAAGACGATCGATCTGTGTGAATTGTGTAGAAGGAAAGGTGGGCAAAAATTCATAGGACATTGGGAAGAATATCGGACGAAAAATGGGTTTTGCGATTAATCGCCAGTAGCTTTGAACTAAAGTTTATTCCACATGCGATCGTTTAGCGATTAATCGCTACACGGTCACAGCCCTACAAAGGGGTGAAACGACTGGGGTGAACTGGTTGAGGACAAACTGGGAAGGGGGAAAAACCACTGTTAACCATTGCATGTTGGCAACATGGGCAAAGCTATCAACAATCTTTCAAGGAAGTGATTATTCATGTTAAAAAGTTCTTGGGGTGGGCTTTATGTGGATTGCACCATGGACATGATGTGATTTCTTAGTTGAAAAGTTATCAATGAAATGGAATGTGCATTTGACATTTCAGGATTAGGATAGAGTCACCAGTATTTGACCCTTTACCCACCAGTGTTTGATCCCAGTTTTGTCCAGTCAGTCTAAGATTTGACCTTAAAAATTGCAACAAAAGGATTTTAAACAGAAATCAGTAGAATAAAGTACCCTTATTAACATCCTAGAAATTGACATAAATCTTCATTGGCATTGTGACGAAATTTTTATGACAAAAAGTAAATTTCCTTCTAAACTGCTCATAAAAGTTCAAGAATTAAAAACTTCACAAAAGTTATGAAGATAATTTGTGTTTTCTTGGCATGTTCATCATTTGACTTGTACGTAATCAAATAATTTTTTTGAGGTGTACTGTAATGAGCAAGAGAGCAGGAGGTTGCATACTGGTCTCCAAAATTTAATTAACTCTTTGCAAAAGTGGGGGTAAAGAACGTTACTATTGACAGTTCTGAGGTGATTGTTTATGTAATGTACCTACATTATTAAACATATTGGCAGTTATTGACTGTGACTGATTTGGCATACTTCTGTACATGCACGGTTGTATAGCCTAGTAGTTACAGGGGTCGGCAAGGGACGTTAACATACCGCACTAATTTTGGCTGACTCATACTTGGGCTAAATGAAGCTCCTCCAATCTTCGCAAATTCCCATACAGCAAGGAAGCTACAAATTTAGCACCAAATCTCTGAACCAGTAAAATGAATGACAAAATGTGTGTGCACATTTCCATGTAGGGATTCATTCAATATAGTGGAGTCATTGGGGCAATTTGCATACTCAAATCTTTCTAGCTACAAACCTGCCTACAGTACCTGCATTGTCAATGTATGGTTTTGGTGGTTGCATCATATAAATATACTGTACAGTACATCTTCTATGCATAAACACCATCCAGTGTGGGCTTTACATTGCCAAGTGTTACAAACTGTTGATCTGGGTCCAGGGTTAAGCTCCATGTAGCTTTCCTCTGTATTAAGATGTTTATAGCACAACCTCCACCAAGGACTGCATTAGAGTTGACTCCAGCACATGAGTCCAGTAGTGTTCTTGTTGGTACAGTACGGTCTCAGAGCTTGACTTAAAGGCCGATTCTCTCACCCCAAATACTGCAGTACCAATTCTCCAGAACCTTCTTACTTAAGCCCCCTCCAAAATACAGTAGTCTGAAATCCATCCTCATGCAGGCACAATCTCAGTACAGTTCATGCTGAGTAGTATAAGCTAGGGTATTCTGCATTGTTTGAATTAGTTGTCAATCAAAGAGCTGAGCCAATTGAGAATTTCGGTAGCCCCCTACAAGAAGTGTAGTTTGGGGTGAGATAATTAGCCCATTAAGGGTGAAAAGTCCACTGGCCACCATGGCCAGTAACTTCCCTATTCTACTACAGTATCTCTACCAGTTTTTGACCCATTGTAAAATCCAATAAATTTTTTATGAATATGCTAATGCAAAGAAAGCAATGAGTCAAAAGAGCTAGCATGCAGCAGCCCATGTGTTATTGATCTCAAAGGCCAACTGATCCAACAGTATGTTGTTTTGCTTTTACAATTTCTTGCCTGATTTACTGTTATTAACATGTGTTTAGGGAAAGGTAGACACTCATGACATGGAAGTATTACATTTCGTGAAAAAAATTCAGTGCTGTTATGCGGTTTTTATTTCAGATCCTTTTTATCTGACAAGTTGCAACGGTTTGTGGCAAGAAAGGCAGATCTGTTCTTCTCCCAACCAACTGTCAATAACCCTAAAAGTGATGTGAAGCTTGATGTTTCTGAAGCTGAGAAGTCTGACTATTTTGCTATATTACCACCCCTAGAGCAGTTCATGCATGTTCCTTCTAAATATAGGCGGAAGCACCTCTTTGATATCATAAAAGTTGGGGATATCGTGATAGGTAAAGTGAAATCAGTGAAAGACTTTGGTATGTTCCTACAATTATCATGCCTCTGTGGTGAGTATAGTAGATATATCGAAGACTGTGAGATCATTGCTCTATTGCCAGCAGCAGACATTGGTGACAGGTTCTCACAGAAAGTGACACTAGAAGATTTCAGAGAGGATGATATTGTTCGTGGAATGGTTTCCAAAGTTGACCCGGAGGAAGAGAAGGTGATCGTCTCATTGAAAAACTCCCCTGATGCCCGTGATGATAAAATATTAGTGAGTGCTTTGTTTTTTGGTTTGGAACCATCAGATGGTTTTGTACCCTTGCTTCAGTGCAAGAAGGGCAGGGAGGACATACACAGTACTGTAGCTGAGGGTCATGTCTGTCTGGGTTTGCAAAGTACTAGACACAGTTGGTCCAATAACTTGCAAGAAAATCTGAATTTTCAGAAGTGAAATCAAATTTTGTTGGTATGAATGTGAATTTTTTTGTTCTTGGGCAAGGGGGGGGGGGGACTCTCCTGACAAGAAAATTTGAATTTTGAGAAGGGAATTTGTAATGTTGGGAAATTTGTTGCTGTTGTTGTTGTGAATCCATTTTATTTATTGGAGTGGGGGGTTTGGTTTACTGGTCATTTTGTGTTGGCATTGTATGGTATTTGATAGGGATTCTCTAACCTACAAGTTGTTAGACAATAGAGAATTAAAATGTCACATGTGGGATTTTTCACTACCATTCATATGATAATGTCTTTCAAATGTGTAGTTCATTAGCACTTCTCCTTTTGTTTGCCTTTTCAAGGGTCTGCTGTCAGATGATGAGCTTCCTGTCCATTGCCGCAGATCTCTTATCCAAGAAGAGAGCGACGAGACTTACGATGAATTACTTGTTGACACCCTGGGCTTTGATAACCCGAGTAGCGTAGAAGTTCTCAGTAAAGAGCTCAATATTGAGCTAGACGACCCACCGACAAGCATGAGAGCATTGCAAGGGTCAGTTGTGTCCTCATTTATGTACTGTAGTTTCAAAAGCTTTGACAAATTTTTGTGTGAATCTTTTATGCAAAAATGGCCATTGTACATTGCAGGAAGTATGCTTTTTGATTCCTTGCCGAAGGCAGGCAAGGAATCTATGCGATGGTGATGTCGTGTGTGTGTATGTGTGTGTGTGTGTGTGTGTGTGTGTGTGTGTGTATGTATGTGTGTGTGTGACGCCTGCTTGTAAACACGATATCTCAAGAAGGGTAACTCCCAGGGATCTCAAACTTGGCATGTAGATTGTCCACATTGAGTAGATGGTCCCTATTTTTTTTGGTAGAGGTTCAAATGTCATTTGGGGTCACCAGAGGTCAAAATGTAAATACCTTGGAAATTGCTTGTAAACACGATATATCCAGAAGGAAAAATGTGAGCAATCTCATACTTACCATGTTGATTGTCCATATTGAGTAGATGGTCCCTATTGTTTTTGATGGAGGTCAAAGGTCATTTGGGGTCACCAGAGGGAAAAAGGTCAAAACCTTGTAAACACTGTATCTCAAGAAGTGTAAATGTGAGGGATCTCATACATAGCAGGTGGATTACCCATATTAAGTAGATGATCCCTATTATTTTTGGTGGAGGTCAAAGGTCATTTGGGGTCATCAGAGACGAAAAGCTCAAAAACTTGTAAACACCATATGTCAAGAAAGGTAACTGCCAGGAATCTCATATTTACTAAGTGGATTGTCCATATTGAGTAGATGACCCCTATTGTTTTTATTGGATGTCAAAGGTCATTTGGGGTCATCAGAGTTCAAAACATCTAAACCTTGCAAACACTACATCTCAAAAGAGTATATAACTGTTGAAGTTAATGTCCATGAATGGTTAGGGTGAAAGGGTAAGAATAATTTGGCATGGGTAATGTAATAGGCATAGGGTATATAATTTTTTTGGAACAGTTTATTAACTTCACTATGTAAATTCTTTAGTGAGGTAATTTTGAAAATGTATTTGTTAAGTACTGAAGCAAACTCATAGGAAGAAGGTCTAAGGTGCACAAAAAGGCACATCACATGGTACAGTAGTTACTGTACAGTATGTTGATTCTGGCATGAAATTGTGCCCTGTTATTACATTAAGTTCCAAGTATTAATACATGAAAAAGTGGGCAGAGCAAAATATACAATCTTAAAAGGCAAAATCTGTTCACCAGGCTGGCCTACATGCTTCAATGCTCATGGGTATGCTGATTTTGCAGCCACAAGTAAATAGATTTTCATGAAACTGATGTGGAACATGTGAGTTTAAACAGTCTGCATAAGGGTCATTTAGGGACATAGTCTGAAAATATTAGAAGATGCTTCTATGCACACTAAGTAGATGACTGATGTGGAGCTTCATAAGTATAAACTTTGAACAGAGAGTACTCTGTGTGATGCACAAGAATCTCATTTATAACATACTTACATTGCTTTTTCAATAACCTTAAAGAAAACCTGAAGAAAACATTAAATTTAGTGGCAAAAAGTGTTAATATTTGACAAACCTTGTGCCTACTGTCCTCATGAGGACATGTGCATGCAAGTATGCATTAATTGGAAGTGGGAATTGATCAATTAGATATACCACAGTTAATTAGTTTTACAAAAAAGAACCTAATTTACACTGATCATTTGGTATCAAATACCCTTCAGGGCACATGAACTGTCATTGCCTAATAGAGTGAATCAAATTGTGACTGACCCATTCTTTTGCCATTTGGTCACAGTTATCTGGCCCAATTTTTCACAGTTGACTGCCAGTTATCCCCACAGTGTCCTGAAGGATTACCTCATACAAACATACAGCTCAATTGACTTAAGCTTTTTACTGTATAAGTGGTGTTAATTGACTCTTATAAACCCTCTGAAGAAAGCTTATTTTTATCTCATTACATAACCATGACAGCCCATTGTTTGTATATACTCCTATTTCCTGCCATTCCCTGCAGGCATTCAGTACTCTATTTGTGGTCAAAATGTCAGACCTCCATGAAAGTCACACCTCTGCTAAATCCAGCATAAAATAACTGTCCACATTATCTTGTCTCATCTGACCACAAATAAAAGTTGTTTGCCTAGCCCTTGTCTGGAGATGGAGAAGTTCATGTACACTGATCAAGTTTCTAAACTGAAAGTCATCTAAGAAATACTGTAGATTGACACCCTTCAGAAATTAGTGTCCTTTACATAGAAGCTGGTGGAATTGAACAAATACTGTGTTTGTATAAGGAATTTTGTTGAACACAACTTTAAACATTGGTGTCTGTCTAGATTGGTGTTTCTGCTTTACAGTTTCAATACATGCTCTACAGTGATTATTTGTCACTTAGTTTCATTCTAGAATTTGTTTTAAATTTTTGATAGCATAAAATGTATCAGCATACTACTTACCTCATCTCTGCATATATCTGGATAACCGCACCAAAAAAGTAACCCCTGTGTGAAGGATTATATAGTTATGTCAAATATCATCATCGAGTGGGAGTTCTTGTCTCACATTTCATTTTTATCCATGTCACTATCCCCCCCACAAAAAAAAAGGTGTACCATTAAGCTTAATGCATAGAACCATTGCTTCAAGATTACCCTTTATGACACTTTTCAAAAGTATTAAGATTTTATTTTGCATTGCTGCTGTCGTTTAAAAGTAGTTCAGGTAATAAGAGCAAGCATAATGTTGTATACTGTGTATCAAACAAGGAAAACTTGTACTGTATGTTATGCTGTACCTACAGTATAAGTAGACAAAAGGGGAATTAAAAGTCTTGTTAAATTATGGATAAACATGCTCCTTTAAATCAAAATTTTGGGTATTGAGGATAGCTCTCTATATAATGATGTCTCTATGATCCAAAAAGCTGACTGCATTGAGGTTAGTGTTACAACAAGCCCTAATCCTAACAGTCATCCATAAATTGGAACATACAGTAGAGACATCTCAACAGAAAGGTGTAACCTTGGCTATAAGTGATGGTCCTTTTGTATTTGTTTTTTGGTGTAATGCCCTTCACAATGCCTATGATATCCTTGAAAATTAACAAAAAATAGGAACCCTAATAATCCAGAAATTAACAAGATTTGTAATTTACCTTAAATTGTCTGCTTGTAGGAACACCACATAACAGAGTGCAAGTCGTGTCCTTTGTTTGATACACAGTAGATACTATTATGCTAGTTTTGATTACCTGAACTACAGTACTTTCTGAAAAACAAGCCTTACTGAGAGGGCTAAATAAGTGTAAGACACTATCTCCAGACAGGTAGGAAATGGTTAAAGCCATTGAGCTGTACGATTCAATGAGAAAACCCCTCAGGACACTGTGGCAGTCAAATGTGATGAATTAGGTATTAAAGATAACAGTGACCAGCAATTTTCACAGACTCTGGTGGGTCAGTTACAATTTGATTCATTCAATTAGGCAATCTCAGTTCAAGCATGCTCAGGGGTATTTGATCCAAATGATTAGTTATTTAGTTCTTTTTATAAAACTAATTACCCGTGGTGTATTTAATTATCTAGTTCCCACTTCCATGTCCTTATGAGGACAGTGGCACAAGGTTTGTCTGTAACTTTTAACAATCTTTGATACTAAATTTAATGTTATCTTCATATTTTCTTCAGGCTAACCCTGTGTTTTCCAGTCTGTGTTCTCACATTCCCATTGTTTTGTTGATTGGATAGTGTTACCATAGTAACGAGGCCAAATATTTCACATGCTGATTACAGCAAAATTTAAGAAAATACCTGTCATCAGTGCCATAAATACCTGTGACCTTGCTTGATTAAAACAAACTCGATGTTTAAAACTGCTTAACCCTGCGATTTGAGGTGGATCGAAATTTAAACACCGACCCCGCGTTAACCCATATGTTACTCGAGCATGAGGTAACACAGTGTTACCTCGAGCGCGGGGTATGTGAGAACACAGTATTTGATCCAATGCTTGTAGGAGAGTGTGTCGATGAGGGCTTGTTTAAACACTAACCTCAATGCAGACTGTTCGAAACATATAGGCATCGGAACATAGAGACTTCAGAATGGAGAGTCCCCATTGACCAAACTTTTGATAAAAATGGTTTCAAAATACCGCTTTATCAAGTAATGAGACAGTTTTCTGGCATATTAAAGCTGTGTGAGAAATTCCTCTTGTATGTGGAGATCAAAGGTTTGAGGTGACAATTAGATCAAACTTTGTAGACATAATATTTTTAGGGGGATAACTGTGAGGGATCTCATACCATGGAGGTAGTACTTCCATACTCATACTGTACTAAGCTTAATTTTGAATTGCTCATGTTGATAAGGTGATCACTATTGTTTTTAAGGGGTCAAAAGGCCATTTTGGGTCATATGAGGTCAAAAAGTTTTAACCTTACTAGTATTATATATATATATTAAGTAGGATAATTGTATGGGATCTCATGCATGTCATGTTTGTTTCCATGTTTGCTATGATATATCATACGGCAAGGAATCACTAAGCCTGTTGGCTTTCTAGTTTATTATTATTTTTTGTTTTAAGGAAAAAACATCCCGTCTTATTTTTTATTTTTGGGGAAAAACATACCTTTGGTTTGTTTATTTTTTATTTTAAAGCAAAAACATTCCTTATTATTTTTTATTTTTGGGGAAAAACATTCCTTTTGTAGCCATACACAAAGACCATCCGGTTACATCTTTTGTTCTGACAGGAATCTGTTGAAGTATGGCTGTGATTGTGTTGTGAAGTTACCGAATGTTTAATTGCAAAAATTTGTACTCATGTTGCAATTACTCAAGATTAGTGGGTACTAAGGTACATTTTCTGAATATGGGCAACAGAAATGTGGAAATGTAGCTTATCAAAAGATAGAAATGAAAAACAAGAAGAAAAACAAAGGATGAAACTGAACAGTCAAGTGATGGACTGATTTAGTCAGACTCAACTGGGGTCCATGAACTTAAATCTCTCAAATTCTTTGCTTACCCATATCATGGATGGTTGTACACTGAAATACCTTCTCTCAATTTCACTGAATATGTTGGTTTAGCATTGCATGTAGACAATAAAATTAAGAAGACTAAAGGCTGATGATGGACCCCACAAATCGTCCCCTTTCTGGCGTACTGACGAATCGCAAATTGGCAAAGTGACAAATGTGAAAATGTGGCAATTTTGGCGTAGTGACGAATGCATTTTTTGCTGAAATCTGTTCACCTTAGCGTCAAAACTTGCAACGACTTTGTAAAATATATTACTTTCTACAATGCTAAATATAAAAACGATGAATATGGCAAAAATTCTCCAAATAAGACAACATTCGTCACTATATGAAATACAAAATCCACAGATTCATGAAACCCTTGATTTCGCGATTCGTCAGTAGGCCAGAAAGGGGACGAAATGGCCACCTTCACTAGCTGCTCAGAATTGTTGTATGCTGGTCCCATACCAAAGAAACAAACATATATATGTCAGGAAAATAGAAATCAACAATGAGTTGCAAATCAGAAAAGTAAAAATAAAATTAAACAATTCAAAGACATAAGAATATGAAAACCAGAAAAATTAAAAATATGTGACAAAAAGGTGTTATCAATCTTTAATATTTGAACAAGTAAAAGATGAATAAACTAGATAGAAGAAGGGTCCAAAGTGAAAGCAAGCTGTGGGAAGTTATAGGTATACTTCTGTAGTCATTCTGGTGATCGTTTTATTGAAATGCAATGTGTGGTTCTCAAGATAAGTGTTGGTAAAATATGTCTCATTTTCAACAAAAAGTGAACTTCAGGTAAGCACCTATGACATTGTATCCCCTCATAAGTCAACAATCTTTTGTTTACCTTTCATTTTACCTCCAATTTTCTCCTCAACAATCCCATGTTCTCAGAATGGGATTACCTGAGTTGCATAAGAACTTTACAAGCATTGCATTGTCATTTGTAGGTTATATTTGTACTATTTTAATGTCAAAAGTCAACACAACAGACTGAACAAATGAAATGAAACAAAGTATTCCTTATCAATGTGAGGAAGTGACATAACCTCTGCTTCCTTTAAAAAAAATTGGCTCACAAATCTAACAACAACTTCTTCTGATACCTTGAGAAATTCTTGTCTGATTTGTATGAAAGTTTTACCAAATTGTGCGGATTTGGTTCCTCTTTTACATAGGAAAATCAGGTTTAGCCCACAGGGCTTGGAAAATTTGATGTCTTGTTGCTCTACCAGGCACCCATATTTTGAAATGAGAACTTTTTGGTTGTGCAACATAGCTTTATTTGTTTCCCAAATGAAGAAAATGAAAGATGAAGGAAATTAGGAAAATCTGGTTATGTTTTGTTGTGTAACTAATTCTGTCGCTCATTTAAATGACAATTCCTGTAGCAAACATTGAGAGGTACAGTACATGAGGAACATATGCTTTAGTGGCAACATAGTGGTGTTATTACAGTAGTAATGGGCAACTTCCAGTATGATGAAGGTCTGTCTGAACAGTGACTTAGGGTGCCGCCGTCAGGTTTGTTTTGCTTTGCAATTCATGAATTTTTATTGCCCAAGCCATTAGACAAAATGCTCGTGGGCAACCGGGGGCCCTTTTTTGGAGCCCTGGCCCTTAATTTTCCCTTTTAGTAAAATGTTGATATAGAATTGTAGCTGGAGAGTGAAAAGCCTGAGCCCAGCCAGTTTAAATTTCATATTGGTCTCAATAGGCTGGCTCTATGCAAGGACATAGGTTTGCCATCTGCATCTGCTTACGTGAAAGATCTATATAAGCAAGATTCAAACAGAATTCAAATTTTCTTTCATCTGCATGGAAATGCCTTAAAGGGAAATATTGTGTTTAAAATGCTCCAACAAAGAGTACAAAGAAAATGGCTCAGACACTATCCAACAATTCAGTCTTAATCATGAACCCCAGCAATAGCTACATCTCTTCAAAATACTATGCACAAGAAGAGCCATGGATATGCTTCATTTGAAATGTTAAACAAATTATTCTTGAGCAACAAACAACTGTGGGAAACTTATTTCTTGAAAAGAAGGCTACCATACTGCCTTATTTTTGATAATGTATCGACCTGTGTCAATAAATATTAGTTTTAAAGGTGTGAATTTTTCTTGCAAAACAAATGCAATATTTCCCTTTAATAAATTAATTTTGGTGATAGTTTATTGTCCCTCAAAGTCCAAGATACTAATATTTTGATGGTTTTTTTTGACAGATCCAATTTTCCAGAAGGTGATTTCGCTATCCAACTCAGGAAGTTGCAGTCACACCGATGGGCTATGGAAAGGTACTGTGTGATGTTATCATGTGTCACTGTGAAGTTCATCCCAGATTTCATTAAATTTTAATGCTATTTGCACAAATCTCTGCTTTCCTTCTTGTCCCTCAAGGTGTCATTATCCCTTTTGTCTATCCATATTATTAGTTATGCATGGCTTAGCTGCAGAACCATAACCTACTTTTGCTATGGTTTTGCTGCAAAACCTTTACACTGCTGTGTCCCAGAATAGCTCCTTATAAGCCTGCAGTGTGTAATGATGTTTTGGCCATAAGTTTGGAGAGGAGATATTTTTTAATATGTGCACCCTCTTGGGTCATAGCAAACTCAAATATATGGCAGCCACAATACAAAAACTTATTAACCCTAAGCTGTACATACATACTGTGTATTATTAAACCTATCCCAGTATGGAGGGATGCCCCCCCCCCCTCCATAGTAAAAGGGTCAAATGATGCTCTTACAATTAGATCAGCTTTTTGCACGGATTTATTTAGAAGTATTTAGAAATGATTTTACTTTCACAATGTCCCACATTGTTTTAAAAAGCTGGAATAACTGTACATCTTGGCATTGCTTATGAATCTTATTTTAGTTTGAAAGTAAAATACTTTTTGGAGTAATCATTTTCTCTCTGCCTCATTTGAAGAGGAGGGTGGAGTTAGAAGGAGGGATAGGGTTAAAGGAGCTTGGTTGTATGCACAAGTAAAACTATGCATAAAACTTCATGCTTAATTTTGAAGGAATTCCCGAATTTGTGTAAACAGGGAGAATAGGAAGTCAAGTTGTAGGGTCATGTGACTCAGTGTGTTGTAGTACTGACTTAATGTCCCCTTAGTACTTCCTACAACTACCAGAACGCCATTGTCAATTAACTAAAAAACTATCAATGAAAGGACTTTCACAAGAGTCGTGCAAAGAAAATATTCAAATATTAATACTTAAGGAGATAATAGTTTATCTTACAATTTGAATTTTTTTCCTCATCCTTAACAGTGTTGCAAAAGGGGTCGATTTCTTCAAGAATGGTCAATACACAGAAGCACTTCAGTGTTTTAACAGGGGCTTGGAAATAGATTCTGAGAATGTAGAGGCACTTGTTGCTAGAGGGGCATTGTGAGTACTTTCATTACATACCAGGTTTTTTTTTTTTTTTTTACCAATGAAAAGATGCCTCTTCATTCGTAGTTAGTGATAATCCTCTACTTCTGTTGGTCAATTATGATCAGATGACCAAGCATTGTATTACCAATCTCTCAGTGATGGACAATAGCACTCATGACAGGGTACTGCATATCACTGGATTGAGCTAGTTATCTCAATACATTTATGTATTGGAATATTGTCACACTAGACAGTGGATGAAATTTCTTTAGAGCAAGGGAATGTGACTAGATCAGTGGTCAATGTCTTTGAGAATTCCAGAACATGCTCTTTGGGTTGGGGGCAGAAGATATTGATTTTTCACATTAAAAAAGTGATGGTTGCTAAGTGTTGAGCAATTACTTTGGTAAATTTTATGGTAAAACTGTTCAGTCGTCATGGAAACTTCAAGGAAGCTGTCATTTCTTTGCACACAGCACTTTGGTTGCTAGGCACAGATACCTACTGACTGAGAATGTTTACATTTTGTCGTTAAACTTTCAGATGTTAGAGGCTTGATGTCACACCTCTGCTAAATCAAGCATGAAGTAACTGTATAAAAATGTTGCTTAGTCTGACCATAGTTAAAGGCTCTTTAAGCAGATATTTGTGGAGTAGTTATTTTAAGAGGAATAAGCTTATTTACAAGTTATCAAGTTACAGTGTAGTGCACAAAATGTGTCCATGAGGCATGATCAAAGTGTTGTTATGTTGTGGTGAAAAAATTTACCACTCTTAGAGTTTATTGAAGTGTATTTTAGGATCTGTAACACTGTATTGCATGGGTGCTGTTTCTACCCACATGTTATTCAGTGTAACAATGCAAACACTCAAGATATCAGCAAAAAATAGCTCTCACTCCTTCAGAAGTTGTGAAATACCAAATTATTTGAATAAGACTGTGAAAATAACATTAGGGAGAGTGATTTGAGAGAAAATAGTGTGGAATGCAGAAGGAAAACAGCTATCATTGGACTGTTGGATTTATTAGATGTCACTGATCTTCATCTAGCTGTGTAATTATTTCTGCTTTACTAAGTTTCAGTATGGTGCACAATGATTAAGTACTGTACATCACTTAGTGTTATAGTATTATTGTAAAAATTGTTCTGTATGCATTTGATTATTTTTGAGCATGAAAATGCGTCAGGAAATTAACAATAGATGCCTAATCTTTTAATGCAAAGCACCAAAGGAGGACTGTATTTGCATCAAATATTATCAGCAACAATATGGAAACTCTCTCCCTAACATTCACGAAGTATTGAGATTCTGGAGCACGGCTGCTCTAGTTTTCTTCTGGTATATAGTCTTGTATAGCTCTGATGGCCTGGAAAAGTCATGGAGTATTGTAAAAATGAAAGAACGCATAAGATGTATATCATTGAAGGTAAACCCCATTTATCAAATGCTCGGCATATCGATCAACAGGAACTTTTCTTTACAAAGCATGCTCAAGCTTACTGTACAAGTACATACTTTGAATTATAAAGAGGGAAAAAATGTCACTCAGGACATTTGATCATGTTGAAAAGTTACAAAACATGAAACTGGTATTCGGATTTCACTTTGTTTTTGAAGGACATGGACCAATTCCCACAAGTTTGGGTGTGAAAAAGCCCTAACCTGAAGACTGTGCAAAAGTTTTTTCAAAGCTCAAGAAAGAGTTATTACTAAGTATCCCAATTTTCTGCTCTCTCTGTTAAATATAATTTCACGCAAACCATTAAACTTTCTGCACTCAACACCAAATGAGACATATGAATTTAGGGGTTAATTCCATGAAATTGTTCAAAGTATCAGTTTTTTGCACAAGCTGCAAACCATGGAGGGTGGTGAGATGATTTTAGGATTTGATGCCATGAATGGCACAAAGTGATGTTATACAAGTGGTTAATTTTTCTCATTTTTTTTTGATACTTAGAAAGCAATGTTGACATTCCTGATCTACATTTGTAAAAAGTAGTTTAACTCTAAAACATATTATAAGAGTAAATTTGAGGATGTTTTCATAGATGGGGCAGATATTTTTGGGGGGCAGCAATCATTTTTAGGGGGCATTTGTCACATGGAGAACCAGCTACCCATCTAAAAGTTCCTGTGCAACGCTGTAAAGTACCTTATTTAGATAAGTACCATATGTGTGCACACTTTATACCAAGAAAGAAGCATTTACCTGTAAGGGTCATCCTTTTTCCAATATTGTCAAGTATACATAAATATGCTTTCTCTTTGCCCCCTCCTCTACTGGACCTCCTTGGCCTCCCATTGGATAGGTGTCCTTAGTAGTGAATACTTGAAAGTGTTGATTTATATCAAATTTGGTCAATGTACCATCATTGAAAAGGGTGCCATGGTTCTTTGTATGCATCCCTTGTAAATTTCAGCAAATCATTTAAACATGGATGAAAGCATAAGTCTCCCCTTGTGACCTTGAGGTTAAGGACCCTATCCACTTGACATGAAATCACCGTTTGTGACACACTGACAGTTACAGAGAACATCCAAATTGAACATGTAATATAAAAAATACTTCACTGACATTTAAGATTGCTTTGGTTGTGAATTCTTTTTAAACTTTAAAATTCCTTGAAATTATATTGGAAATTTTATTCTTAACACATTGTTCTAATGTTTTATTGTGTTTGCTAGATATGCCAACAGAGGCAGCTTAACAAAGGCTATCCAGGATTTCAGCAAGGCATTAAAAGTTAATCCGAATCATAAGAATGCCAACAAGTACATGTGTGAGACACTCATTGAAAAGGGCAAACAGTAAGTGCTTCACATATTCGACTAATATCACAAAAAAATTATATTTTTATGGTAGTTAATTCCTTAGTATTGATGTTTTGTCATATTTTGTGGGATCTTAATATCTGATTTTGAATGTGTGTTATCTTCACCACTTTTTAAAAAGTATGATGGAAGCACCCACATTTCAACAACTTTCAGTGAGATCATTTATCAAAGGTATCAGATTGAAACATATCAACAGAGCAGACGGCAATAATATCAGTGTTAACATTAGGTAGAGATCATCACAAACATTTCTAGTTATTAAAGAAAGCTATAAACACATTCTTCATTGAGTTTAGCTAATATTTTACCAAGAGAGACACTCTCTCTCTCTCTGCCAAAACAGTTATCACTACTAACCTCTAATGTTTGGAGTGCCCTGACAAAAATATGTCAGTGGAGAACGCTGAGTATGGGTAAAGTTCACGTCTTTGTAACTTGTGGGTATGAATTTCAAGTTCATGTATTCCCACAATTGAATTTGTGTTCTTACTTACAAGAACAAGTATTCCACTGTAAAAGCTCCTGTTTGTTCTTGTGGGTAAGACTACAAGAACTTGTTGCTGTATATATAGCCATTTCAATTTCTGAGCATAGAATGTACAATATCAGGATACTAAAAATCTCTGCTATAAATATTTGAATGACCACACTACAATAGATAAACTACCTGTATTGTATGACATACTCTGTGTTATAATATGGGTAGCTAGCATGTCTAATATTTCATTTTCATGCATGATGCTGTACCAGATCACCAAACTAGGTTTCTCTTTTTGGTTGTATCTTTAAAAACCCAAATGCATAGTTTCTCTGTTTCAAGATTACTGTTGATCACATCATTACTTTAAAAGTGTTGGGAAACAGTACCATAGTCACTCTAGTTACATTAGCAAGACTCATATTATGTTAAATTAACTTGATAGCTGAAAGGAAAAATTATGGTTGCTTTGATCCATGGTTCATTTGACCAGATTTCTTGACCTTCCATGTTAATTTTTGCATGATGCATGGCTAACAACACACTCAATCTTCATTAATCTTCTTAAGTTTTGCAAGACAGCTGCTTGCCCAAAACCCTCACATGCCTGCACATCTCCCTGGGCATGCTCCATGCAAATCTGTGCTAACCAGTGACTAAAACGGGGGCGATGCGCACTGTTTAACAAGAAATTTCCTAACTGGCTAACGATAACCCTAATCCCTAACCTAATCCCTAACCCGAACAAAGAATATAATCGATACTATACAATGGCAACAGCCAATCAAGAAGCACCTTGTTAAACAGCCCGCATCTTCCCCTAAAATGTGAATGGTCTAATTAAAATGTTGGATAGTATTAAACTCCTATGATATTATCTCCTCTATTCTCAGATGTGAAGAGGATGGGGACATGGACAAAGCCAACGAATGTTACCAGAGTGCAGTAGACATTAACCCAGAGATGGAAGAGGCCAAGAAAAATCTAGCAAGGTTAAAATCGGTGAGAAATTTGCTTTCAAGGCCAGCATCTCTTTATGCATAGCCAAGGAGAGATTGAGGGGACTTGGCACTCTTCATTCACTCTGGCATTGCTCTGTGATTATTTGCAAAGTGTTCAACAGTGTCTGTGCATTTAAAAGGACATTTGAGTGAATATTCATTTAAAAATTTTACTGTAAGTTTTTGTGTCTTGGAGGTTTGTGCCTCTGAATTCTTCTGGGCCTAGTCTTACAACAGACAAACAGCTGAGAAATTTGCCTGTCCAGTAAAATGAGCACCTAGCCAGAATAATGAGCAATAATTTCTGCTATTATTTTCAAATGGAAGAATGTTATCAAACCCACTAGTCACTTCCAGTTAAAAATGGTGCCTTTTGTATTTTATCTTTAAGGCAAGCACAGGTGTGTGTTTCTCTTTCATTAGAAACCTGTCTGCATGGTCAAGTGGCCAGAGTATTTGATTTGCAGCCAGGAGGTCTGAAATTCAAGTCCTGGCCGAGTCACGTGCAAGACTTTAAAAACGGAACCTAAAGCCATTCTGCTTGGTGTTCAACACATGAAGTGGAGTATGGGAAACAATCCAACGAGCCACAACTGGAATCAAGGCCTTGGCCAGCCTGATTTAAACCAATTGGTTAGAAATGTGAACTGTAAAGCTCCATCTAACTATTGAAACTAAATAACTTAATGAGAAACCCACCGTACTTTGACCTTGCTTGGTATGGAACCCTAATTGACAAGCTTCCTTACTTGAATGCTGCCACTTCATTCACTCTGCCTCAGCATAGTCAAAATTCTGGTCATTCCTGTGGTTATGGATTCTTCTTTTGGGGTTATTCCCTATTTTTATTTCATGATGTCAATCTATCCTGGAAATGAAGGAAAACTTGGAAATCAGGGAACTCTGTCTTCATTCAGGAAAAAAAGGAAACTCAAGTAAATTGCCTCAAACCAGTGTGTGTGAGTTGCATCCATGCTGGATAGAAACATAATAATAAAGGCCATTTCAAAAGACATCCTTTTTTGAGGGGGACTACATATTACCAGTTGAGTCATTGGAAAGTATATGCAAAGTCTGAAAGTTAAGTATTTCAAAAGTGTGGGAACTTGGACTAGGGTATGGTCTAATATTGTGTTGAGCTAATTTCTCAATTATGAAGTGGGATTAGTATTTGATGATGTTGAGAGTAATTATTTAAGTGGTACTGGCAAATTGTCATATAGGCGCAGCACTCACCTGCTATATTCATGGCTTTTGGAAAGGACCTATTTTAGTCTTTGGTTACTTAAGCAATTTGTGTAAAGGACAAGAAAATTGTGCTTGGGCTCAGATGTAGATAAATTGCAGTTTCTTAGTGCTGACAAATATTTTCTCTTCTTTTTTACATGTCCTTTGTGGTACTGGAATTATTGCCCGTTTGGCCTTCCTTGTGTGCACCATGATTGGAAACCATCTGTCTTTCCTGAACCCATATGGGTTGTTGCAATGATCATTCCTGTGGGTGATGTACATTGTTTATTTTATTTTCTTAATGTCCCTTGTAAATAAAACAAATATTACCTTTCATAAATTTTCTCAAAATTGTTTCCTGGCATTGGATCAAAAATATATTTATTACTTACTTTTAATATATATTGTAAAATAATTATTGAATGAATATTTTTAAATCTCATATGCAAATGTATCTTTTAATTTACATATTGTTTACATTGATTCTTTGCTGAACATATTTCCATTTCATCATTAACATTTACTGTTCTTTGCATTGGAAATAACTGTTGATATTGTGGTGTTAAACTTTTGTCAAAAAATTTTCAATATGGCATTTAATAATGTTTGTGCATGTTTCTCACGTATGTATTTATGGTCTGCACTCCCATTTTGCCAACTTTGTATGGATTTTTTGTACAAATTGCAACAATTCAACGCTCATCGATTAAAAATCGACTTTGTAATGATAATTGTATGAAACTGTTACAATGTAAATTTTTTTAACTTAAAAATTTTGTACATTTGCTGTCTAGCAACAATCAAATAAGGCAGATGGAAAAGACAGTCCAGAGATTGAAGTATCGGCAAAGGATCTGATGAACCTGATATCCTCGGGTAAGTCTGCAAAGAAGAGGAAAAAGAGTCTAGATGGCAAACATGGTAAGAAAAAAAGGAGGGACTCTTCGGAAGAGCCTAAGAGGAAGAAGAAAGGCAGCGACGCTTCATCTCACAGAGATGGAAGAGGCGAATCAGTCGAAGGCGCTTCTAAGAAAGATCGGAAAATGAGAGTCTCTAAGAGTGAGAAGCAATTGTCTGATGGATCTGAAGAGGATAAATCTGATGAGGAAAAGAGAAGTGAAAATAAAAATGATAAGGAGGATGCAAGAAACAGGCTGAAAGCAGTAGAAAATGAAGAGAAAAGGAAAGTCAAATCTGACAAGGAAAGACAAAGAAGAAGTAGTTCAGGAATTGATGGACCTCAGTCACCAGATGAGGAGAAAATGGTAGATGGGTCTGAATTGAAGGAGAGGGGGTTGGAAAGTAAATATGACCATATTAAAAGTGATGGAGCTTTGCTAAAGGAGCAAAAGAAGAAAAAGAAAAAACAAGGTGAAATGAAGGAAAATAATGAGAATGCTAAAACAAACAAGAAAATTGACAAGAAGGGTAACAAGATGAAGGGGAATGTTAAAGAAGAGAATTCCAAGGGCACCAAAGATTTTACACAAGATAAGCCGGGTAATGATGAAGTGAAAGGAAAGGATGAGAAAGGGGTGAAAGGAAGGAAGCGAGCAAAAAGTGGTGATCGAGGAAGGGCACGGGAAAGAAAGATAAGTGCTAGATCTTCAAGTGCTTCATCTTCAAGTAGTTCTTCAGGATCTTCATCAAGTTCATCAAGGTCTTCTTCATCATCTTCAGATTACTCTTCATCTTCTTCATCTTCTACATCTTCGTCAAGTTTAGACAGATCAAGGCGGAGGTCCAGAGGGAGCATTCTCAAGAGCAAAAAATCTGGTAAGTCCAGAGGAGACCAGAGGCGGAGGAAGTCTTCAGAGGGCAAGAGTTCATCTGGAAAGTCCAGAAGGGAAAGAAAGCATTCAGGAAAAAAGGAGTTGAAACATGAAAAGAAGAATCTAGATATCAAAGACGGAGGTGACATTGACAAAGATGAGAAAGGGTCAAAGAGGAAAAGTTTGGATGGGAAGAAAGGGGTGAAGGGTACGTACGAAAAACATGATAGGTCGGACATGAAAGAGGCATTGAAGAAGACAGACAAAAAGGCATTGGACAGGAAGAAAAAGAAAGAGCAGAAAGAGGAATTGAAAGAGGCAGTAGAAATTCAGGTGAAAAGTAAAGAAGATGACAGAAAGATGCCTAAAATAATTGATGACCTAAAGAAACTCGATGAAGATGAGGGGTCAGAGGACATGCTTTGGAATGAAACTAACG
Source organism: Holothuria scabra (assembly GCA_037179385.1). Classification (NCBI taxonomy): domain Eukaryota; kingdom Metazoa; phylum Echinodermata; class Holothuroidea; order Aspidochirotida; family Holothuriidae; genus Holothuria; species Holothuria scabra. The sequence continues at coordinate 31,950,491 of CM074190.1, forward strand.
ACAGTCCTTTTGAGCTGACAAAGAGTCCTGCGATGGAAGAAGCGAAAACCAGCAATGATAAGTTAGAAACTGGGTCAGGGGTGGAAGCAAAATTGGAGGGTAACAGTGAGGTTGGAAATAAGGTTTCTCTGCCAAAGAAATTTGAGGATGTTGGAACAGAAAGGAAATCTGAAGTTCCACAGGTAGCAAAATCAGAACAAGAGTCAACTATGGAGAAGATGGAGGTGGATGATAAATTGATAGAATCTGACAAGCATGTCCCTGACACCAATCAAACTACTGATGTAAAAGTAATGAATGTTACTGTTGGAAGTGAGGAGAAAGAGCACTCAACTCTTATCCACCAGGTAGAGGGAGACGATTCCATTGTGAAAGGTCAACTGAGTAAGGATGAAAAGGTTTCAGAGGAAAATCATTTGGTCAAAGAAAAAACTTCACATGAATTTGGTAGTACTAGTGCTGTTAAGAAGTGGGAGGAACATGGTTGGGTAAAAGATAAAAAGTCAGAAGGAGTGAGTCTTGGTAGTACTGAAAAGAAGGGTTCTGTGGAAAAAGAAGTATTGAAGGATGTGAAGGAAAGCCCAAAAAGGGATTTTGATAGTCATGAAGCTTTTAAAGAGGAAGTTTCAAGAGATTCTGATGTTCATGAAACTTTCAAAGAGAAACTTTCAAAGTCAGAAGAGAAACCTAAGCAGGGTAAGGGAAAGGAGAAGAAAGTTTCTAAAGGAGATGGAGATACAGGCAAGAATACACTGGAAGGGGAGGATGTTTTTATGTCTCCAGTTAAGGAAGGTAAACATGACAAAGATAGGAAAAAAGTCAGGAAATCGAAGGGGACCCCAAAAGGTAGAAAAGAAAGAACCAAAAGTTACAAAGAAGAGAAAAGGAAAGAAACTCATTCAGTTTCAAAGAAGGAAGAAAGTGGACAGTCAATGGAAGTAGCAAAAGATAAGAAGCAGAAAGGTACGCTGAAAAGTAAAGAGAATAAAAGTAAAGTTCGAAGCAGAAAGAGGTCATTGAAGTCTGTGGCATCTTCTTCAAGTGATTCTGGTTCTGACTCTGAAGAAGAGAATGAAGTGAAAAAGAAGAGGCAGGTTTCAAAAAGAAGGAAGTCTGGTGAAAGGAGGAGAAGCAGGAGAAGAAGTCCATCATCTTCCTCTAGCAGTTCAGGGAGTTCATCATCAAGTTCTTCATCAGGGACAGACTCGTCTTCAGCATCATCTTCATCGTCATCAGAATCGGAGGATACAAAGAAAAAAAGGAAGGCAAGGAAAGGGAGACAAAGGCTCAGAGGGAAAAGGAAAAGTAGCAGTACTGGGGAGAGAAAGAGGAAACGTTCACCATCATCATCATCCTCATCTTCATCATCTGGCAGTGGGAGCAGTAGCAGCTCCGACTCGGGCTCATCTGAAGATGAAAAATCCCGAAAGAAACCTGCTAAAATCACAAAGAGGAATAGCATGGGAGACAAAACAACACCAAAGAAAAGTAGCAAAAAGAAACAGTCCAAAGGGAAAATGACATCTTCTGATAAAGGAAAAGAAAAGACTGGTAAGAAATCTAAATCAAAGAAGAAGAGCGACATAGAAGGGAAGGTAGAAACCAAAGTGTCCAAAGAAGAGGTGAATAATGCTCCAGGCAAAGATGGGAAAAAGAAAGAGAAAATGGGAGAATCTGAAAAGAACAGGAAACTGAAAGAAGACAAGGATAAAGAATCAGAGTCACATAGGGAAGATAAAAAAGTAAAGGACTCTTTGGAAGCTGCAAGTCAAAATGAAAGTATAGACAAAGATAATGACAAATATGAGAAGCATCAAAGTCATCCTCTATCAAGTGAGAAGAGAAAGAAGTCTCCATCTCCTGGAAGTAAAGAAAGCAAGAAAAGAAAAAATGAAAAAGTAAAGAAGAAAAAGGAGAACAAGGAGAAAAATAAGGAGAAAACAGAATCAGTGGATAGTAAAGAGGAAGGAGAATTAGATACATATACTCTTTCATCGCCAAAAGACAAAAAGAAGGGAAAAGAGGAGCGGCCAAAAGAAAAAAGAAAAGATGGACAGGAGAGTCTAAAAGAAAAAAGAAGAGATGGTGACAGAAAGGCCAGATCTGTATCTTCCTCCCCTAGTAGGGATGCTAAAATTCAAAAAAGAGGGAGATCTGGGTCACATTCTCCTGACAAAAGAGAGGATGTTAGCAAAGAAAGGGAACTGTCTGCTTCCTCTAAAAAAGATCATAAGAAAAAGAGTATTGGTAGGTCTTCAAGTCCTTCTCCAAAGAGAGGATTACATAAAAGGGACAGAAGCAAGTCCTCTTCTGTGTCTCCAACAAGAGACAGGAAAAGAAAGGAAAGAGGAAGAACCTCTGATGAGGAGAGTGATAGGTCTAGATCTACCTCTCCAAAGAAGAGTACTAAACACAAGAAAAGTCAAGATGTCGTGTCATCTAGTGAAAAATCTGAGAGGAAGAGGGAAGTATCTCCCCAGAAGAGCAAAGAGCAGTTGAGCTCGAGAAAAGGTAATGAGGAGTCCGTGAGTAGTAAAAGCAAAAGGGATGGAAAAGGTGATAGATCAACGTCTCCTGCTTCAAGAAGAAGGAAGCAGGAGGAAAAGACAGAGGAAAATAATGGAAGAGAAATGGGGGAAAGATCAACAACATCATCTCCTGAAAGAACAGATAAGACAGAGAAGAAAGTTTCACTGCGACAGGGGAAAGAAGAGAAGAGAAAACAGCCAAGAGAGGGGAAAACGATTGGTTCTGGAGATAGACCTTCAAAGGTAGATGAAAAACAGTTAGGATCAGCTAGGTCAGAGTCATTGTCTCCAGAGAGGATTAGGAAAGACTCCAAAGCCCTCTCTAAAAGCTCTCAGAAGGAGAGAGAGTCATCCAAGTCTGCTCATACCGAGTCTGCAACTCCACCCCAAAGTGTCCGCAAGGTAAATACCCAGAGCAGGACAAAAAGCTCAGATCGAAAGAAGCGAGCTTCTGGAAGATCATCTTCTCGTGAATCCATGTCAAAATCTCCTTCCCCCAAAATAAAATCTCCAGAATCATTCCCCAAAGATACCAACTCAAAAAGAAAGAGTGAAGGAGACAGAAAAGATAGCAAGGGCACTAAGAAACAAGAGAAGGTGAGAAAAGGTTCGGAAAGTCCAGATCTAAAACGTTCAAGGAGAGAAAGTTCATCCTCAGAAGATGTTAGACCTCATTCCATTGAGAAAAAAACTGATTTCAGGCCTTCCAAGGATGGTAATCAAGAAAAGGAGAAAGGGAAAATGTTAGGTAAAACTAGAGATGATGATGAAAAGCATACATCTAAAACAAAATATGAAAAAGAGGACCATAAAGATGACATAAAAGAAACAGATGAGAGGAGAAAAAAGCTTGCCATTGCAAAGTCTCCTGAAAAAAGTAATAGCAAACCCGAGAAGGCCCCTTCAAAGATGGAGAAACTAAAAGAGGAAGTCAAAGATGAGGGTAAAAGGGGAAAAGTGCTGAAGAAATTGGAATCTGAAAAGAAGAATACAAATCAGAAGAAAGAAGGACCAGTTGATGTAGACAAAGGTGATACCAAAACAAAAGAGGAAACTAGTGGAAATCTGTTGGAGCTCTTGGGAGAGCAGGATATTAAAGAAGCTTTAGAAAATAGGTTTGGTAAATGGGCTGATATGGATCCTCTAGACACCTCACAGAATGAAGATGATGCTCCTGCTAAATTTAAAAGAGATAATGGTGATGATTTTTCAAAAGTCAGATCAAGAAGTGATAATAATCCTGTTGTGGTTGCACATGCGGAGGAAGATGTGAAAGAGAGGCGGCATTCAAGCCTTTCGAGAGACTTACCAGTGAGCAAATTTGGGAGAGCTGCCAGGAGTCACTCAAGGTCAGAGATGCTAGAGTCTGCTGTTAGAAGAGGACAGAATGTTGGTTCCAGGATGTCAAGATGGGGAGGGAGGGGAGATGAGTCTCCCAAGAGGTCTTCCTCTCAAAAGAGTCAGGACAGTACAAAGGAAAATTCCAAGAAAGATGACATGCTTCTTCGTGCTGCTGAAGCAGAAGAAAATTCGTTTCGCCTCCTTGCAGATGATTACTACAGTAGCTCTGGCAGTCCAGAAAAAGAGGATGGAAAATTAAGGAAGGGAAGAAGGTCAAGACGAGATGGTGAGAGGAAATCATCCTATAACAGGAAAGCAGACACTAAAGGTTCAAATCAGATTGATGGTGACTTTGGAAAAAATAGAAGACAAGACAGCTCAGATTCTGAAAGTTCTGCAAGTCATTGGAAGGAGTCATCTAAGAGGAGCAGTGATGTGAGAAGAAGCAAGGGGTCAACTCTGGATGAGGATGAAAAGGAGAGCAGAGGAAAGAAAATCAGGTCAAAAACATCTTGCAAAGAAGATGACAAGAGATCAAAAAGAAGGAAACATGATTCTGAAAGTGATACTTCAGAGGATGAAGAAGAATCCAGTAGGCAAAGAGGAAGGGATGGAAAGATGAGAAAAATGGTATCAAGGAGAGATTCAAGGGATCCAGGAAAAATTTCAGATGGAAAGGAAAAATCAGGTAACCATAACTATGAAGGTGGCAAAACAAGAAACAAAAATGTTGGTTTAACTGAGGTACACTTGCCTACTCTGAATAGTGAGAGCTTGGGTGCTACAGGAGAGGATTGGAAGAGTCATGAAGAACAATTTCAGGATTTGAAAATAGTTTCAGTTGTCGCACAGACTCACCATCCTGTTCTTAGGCTACGAGGTGGTTCTGACATGGACTTCAACAAAGCCATTAGTGTGGATGGTGGCAGCATTGTGTCATCCTCATCTTCAAGTGCCTCTGAAATGTCAGACACAGATGTGTCACCCAAACCTACTTCCAGTAGCAATATAAAACCTAAGAAACGGAGGCAAGAGTCTCCCAGTTTGGAAAAAGAACCACCAGTTGCAACCTCATACAGCTCTTACAGTGAGGAAGATGAAGTTAAATCAAAAGCCTCTGAAGTTTCAAATCATTCCAAATCTCTAAACAGTAGGTCTCGTTCATCCTCGTCACTGTCATCCTCTGCATCATCATCAAGTTCTTCTAAATCCTCGCAAAGTTCAAGCAGCTCAAGTGACTCTGATTCAGGAAGTAAAAATGTGTCCAGACCGACAGATTTATCAGCAAAGACAAAAAGAACAAGGACACCCTCCGACTCTTCATCTTCCAGTAGTAGTTCGTCAAGGAGGAAAGGGGTTGCAAAGAAGAACAGGAGAGAAGAGAAAGAACTTTCAGAATCTAGTGACTCTTCATCAGGAGATGCAGGGGCATACTCATTGTTTGACAGTTGGGAGGAATATATGGATAGTAAGGCAGTGTATGAAGCAAGAGAATCCTCCAAGCAACGGGAGGATAACAGGACAGGAAGAAACAAAAAGAACAAAGAAAAAAAATTGGTAGATGGAATTTTATCGGACAGTGATAAAGATGCGGACCCTACAGAGCTCAACAAAGTCAAAGTAGGACCTTCGCTTCCAGTGCAAAAAAGGGAAGACTTTTTAGGTAGGAAAGATCCTCAGCAAATCTCGCCAAGTAGGTCTCAACCAATGGAAGAGAAAAGAGGACTGGTTGGAAGACAATCTGTGTCAGAGACGAGCAAAGAACATGCTAAAGAAGAATTATATCTACCAACAGGAGAGAAAGAAGCAAGACTTACCGATACATTGCCATGTGAAAGAGGGAGAGAGAGGAGAGTGGAAGGACAACATTCTTTTAATCAGTGCTCAGGAAAATTTGGAGAAGATAGAAGAAGGAATCACAGGGATGGAAGAAGGGGTAGAGGAATGGATAGGGGGTGGGATAGGGGAAGAAATGGAGGCAGATACGATGGCAGGATGTCATCATCAAGGGCTAGAAAACCTCATGGTTTTAGAAGGTATCGAAAGACTGCTTCTGATGAAGAGTGGGATAGATATAGAGGGGTAAAAGAAGTCAAGGAAAGTAAACCATTCTTTGCTGGTATAAAGAAAAAAAAGAAAGAAATTTTGGATCTTCTCCACCAGAAAAGAGAGCCACACATATGTGGAAGGGTAGATAAATATCGATCATGGTGGGAGCTTACGTGATGGCTGGTTTATCTTTGCTGTGAGGATACAGTCAATAGGTAAATGCCTGTGTTGCCTGGTCGATGGCCTTGGGCAGCAAGTGATGGTGACCCATATTCTTGGCCGAATTTTCGGTTTCACTCCCCAGCAAGATGGATAGAAGGAATAGGGGTATTATTCTTCTCCAACCTCCTCCTGCTGTTGCCACCACATGCGAAGTTTCATATTCCTGCTTCAGGCGTTGGTTCAGTCCTCAATGAGTATTACATCTTCAGCCAAATAATTTTAGTCAGTGATTTTATGAAGAGTGTAAACAAGATGGAGGGGGGATGAGGAAGGGAAGGGGAAAGAGGCAAGACAGAGTTGAGAACAAAGCTGAGTGTGTGGTGAGAGAATTAAAAAATGTGGATTTTGACAAATTTACTTTAAACGTTGTGTATTCTTAAAGCAGAATAAGTTTCAAAATTATGGGGTTATGAAGGAATTGAATTTGTCATTTCCCTTGTAGCTTTACTTTTGAATAGTGATGGTGTAGTTAATATACCAATCACACAAAGTTGAATTCTGTTGACTAGCTGTGTTATTAATTAATTTGTGGGATTAAGTTTCCTGAAATTGGGACTGTGTGTTCAGTGCTGCTGTTCATTTATATAAGCAAACTGTTTGAAGTAAGTCTTTTATTAGAATGTTGTCATTATGTTTTAAATTTTTGGCATAATACTTTGAAAAATAAGGATTGAGAATGAAAAATGTATTTCTTTGCTAATGCATTATTTGAAAATTTATTTGGAAGTCCCTTGCTAGTAATGACAAAAAGTTAAAATGTTAATAAATTTTAAGAAATGTCATAAATATTTAAGATAAATTATTATAAGAGGATTCAGTTGGCTGATGAAACCAACATAAAATCACTGCTGTTGTTAATGCGGAATAAATTAATCATCTTTGTCCATGGTGTAGATGAATGCAAACTATTAATACCATATGTAGAGAACCATTTTCATTAAGTTGTTTAGAATCTCTGTTGGACTGGGGGGGGGGGGGGGGGGTTGTGGGAGTGTATGATGCCATTGCTGTCATTATCCAAGCTTTTAGCTTCTGAAATGATGATGCGAAAGTTTGGATTTACACCTTTCCCATCCACAGAGACTCCAGCACTTCTATTGTGTTACTCATAGCCTGCTTTTGATTCATTTAATTAATACAAAGGATCGCACTTCTCCATTAAGTAAAACTGACCTTCCAATTTATCTGAACTTACCATGCAAGTTTCACTAGTGAGTAAGATATGCTATGAAAATTACATCTGAATCAGGTGAGATGTACTGTATTAAAAATATATTCTGATTGACTGTAATGGCCTACAAAACAGTTTTTGTGGCCCAGTGGTGGCTCATGGCCATGGGTTGATTTTAGACAATCTTTGATTTTCCTACTGGTATTATTGACATTGATAGAATATGTCCTACAAAACTATGTTTGTGGCTCACTTTGTCTGTGACCCGTTTGGTCACAAAGGCAGTCTGTAAATATCCTGATGGTGTTATAGACCTATTTCCAAATAGCAATTACAAAGGATTGTGGGATAGAGTTTTGGTGTTTGTCATTTTTGTCAATGGCATTTTACTGTGGTGAAAATTGACTTACACTCAAAACGTATCCCACAATTCATTGTAATTGCTATTTGGAAATAGGTCTATTGATAGTGACAAGAATACAAGAAAGTGTTTGTGGCTCACTGGTAGTTCATAGCCCATTGAGTTAAAAAGGCAATCTTTGGACATCCTGAGATTTAGTGCCACAGTGGGTTTCTAATGGTTGGGAATAGCAATTTGCATACTACAAATTGAATATTTTGGTTGTATATTTTGTAGAAAGTAATAGGGAATGAGAAAAAGAGTCTTTAAACTTTGCCATCCTTATATCTGCCACTTTATGGGGGCATTGTAATTGATTGTGCCGCTTTTTGGTACGTACTTAGTATTAATCAAGGCAAAGGTTTGCCAAGGTTCGCCTATCTGGTGCTTTTTGTACAATATTGAGAAATATAAGAGATCAGAAAATTTCCTTTTTCTGGAAATTGGAAATCTTGAGCAAAATTTAAACGAAATAAATTTTGGTAAAGAAAACATTTTCTGTGGTGCCATGGTTGGGTGGGGTGGGGAGAGTTTCAGAGTTTTTGAAATCTTATTTCATGTTTAATGACATTTTACTGCTAGAACATATTTGAAAAACAGATAAAGCACTCTTGCATTTTCATCTAACCAGAAAAGTTTCTCAAAAGGGAACCATCCCATTAGATCCCACACTCAGGCCAACAATCATTGATAACAAAGTTTTGGGAAACAGATCTCTACCTTGCTTTCATGACGAAAGCTAGCCCGATGCTCTCTGTATAGCAACAGTGTAAATAATGCTCTCATATCCCACTGACGAGTGACCACTCTGCTTATTGACTGACTATACTGAGATAAGAGAACAAAGATCCCTTATGTAGTCATAGGCTATATCTTCATACAGTAGAGTCTTCTGGCACCCTATCTGCAATTACCCGGAAAAAGGCTTTGAAATCCAGGTTTTTAGAGGATTGGGCAAGTTAGCCTAATGTTCATCTTTGGGTATTAATTCAATCTGTAGTTGGATACGCTATATGGCAGCCCTAGGACTTGGTTCCAATCCCAGTTGGGGGTTCTCCATGGGCTAATGGGCTAGTTAAATAGTTAAAGAGGTCAAGATTAAGTGGGTCACTTTTAGTGATATGGTAAAAGGAAGCAATTTGCTGAAATTATCAGTGATATGACAATATGTGGATCTGTCGTTTGAAATCTGAGTCACACCATCAAGACTTTCCACGACACAATGGCGATGACTCATGTTTTCCACTGGGGTCTTGGTGGTGTGAACACTTTCCACAACTACCATTTCTTTTGGATTGGATGTGGTCATGAGCTGTTGGCCCAATTGAACTTGTTCAATTGTAGTCATCAGATAAGGTTGATGCGTTTTAATCCAGAGTCACACCTACATGGACTGCATGGTCAAATGGTTAGAGCATCCATCTTGCAGTCGGTAGGGTGGGAATTCGAGTCCTTGCTGGGTTACACTGAAGAGTTTAAAAACAGAACCTACTGCCATTGTGCTTGGTGCTCAGCATAAGCAATGGATAGGGAAAACAAGCCTGTAAGCCAGAACTGGAAAAAAGGCAGTGGCTAGCTTGACTTGAACCAGTGGGTTGGAAACTGGGCCGTAAAACGCTGTCTAACTAACTTACTATCCAGGGTCACACCACCAAGACTATTAAAGAAGTGTGTACCATTTATGCAAATTGTTGAAGACAGAGAGTCTTTGGTAGTTGTGACCAGGGCTTAAGACTTCATGTTTGTTGTGCATGAAGTTTGGGAACACAGATATTGGATGATGGTGGTGTAATAGCATTGAAAATATTAGAAGTAGGGGTTTAAAAGAAAAGATAGGTGATATTAATTTGTGGGTTGAATTTAGAATGTAAAAAAATTGTAGGAAAACCTTTGTGATAAATTGTTATGAAGGAAGGGACTTCCAAGCTGAGCAAAATCATGTTTTGGAGTTATTTTTGCCTTACCCAGGCAGAGGAGGGATAGGGGGATTTCTGACCAGCTAAAAGAGTGGTAAAGGTTTGTTAGGCATGTTTGGGGTTCAGGTACAGAATAGGGAAAAGTTGGCCATCTTCATTCTCTATGATTCCACTACAATATATAAGAAAAAGTTCTGTGAGTTTTTTTTCTCTTTATGTAACTAGTAGATCTAGTTTTTGTTATATGCCAGTAACCTGGTGAGGCATCTAAGGGGGGAGCCTGGGCAAAATATTTTCAGGGGAGGCCTAGATGTGTGCAAATGTATTAAGTCAGTGGCAAACTTCAGTGCCTCCAGGGGGGGGGGGAGGGGGAGGGGAGGGGGAGGGGAGATGACAGAAATTAAAAATTTTCAGGGGCTGCTTTCCTAGCCCCTACCTTTTTGGCTACAGGAATACTTTCTGCTTCCTCATGAATTTTTTTCTCACCTTTTAAATGCATCCTATTAATTTCTGTTCACAACTTAGGGCTGTTAACATCAAACCTCACATTGCAAAAGATCCATCTCTGTTTAATTTGGAACCTTGTGAAATTTGTTAGAATATCTTCATATCTTCTGAGAGTTACTAGAATATTTGGAGAATTAAATCTGTATGAAAACTCGTAAGGCAGAAGAGAAGCTGTATTTTCATTGTGGTTGTTGTAAATTTGCCTTCAAATTCATTCGATTGTAGATCTTGTAATAAAAAATTTTGAAAGTAAGTTCCATTACACAGTTTTCAACGTAACAACTCTTGTCTGTACTTTATTCCAGTCTTTGTTTTTTACATCTTCTTAAAGGACTGTCAGTTAAGTTCATGAAGTATGTGTCTATTTAAAGCAGAGTGCCAACCTAGGCCTGTTGCACATAGTGTGGTAGAAAAGACTCCTGAAAATGGCAGCTTTATTAACCCTGAAACAATGACATTTATTTCAGTTGTTTTGGCCGGTTCTAAATATAATGGTAGAACTTGGATATGCCCATGGAAGGTTGCCTAGCTGGCTGATGTGGCATAAATGTGTAGCATATTTTATAGCTTTGCATTCCTTGCTTTGTGTGAGATACCAACAAATGCCGAGGTGTAGTACTTCAAGAGGGTTAACCTCACAGGGTCTGCTCTATAGTCCCCCGTCGCATTGGTCCCCCATCTCATTAGTCCCTCATTTAGCGTAATTCGTCTCAATTATCCCGTCTCATTATTACATCTCATTAGTCCCCCGTCTCATTAGTCCCTCATTTAGCGTAATTCATTTCAATTATCCCGTCTCATTATTACATCTCATTAGTCCCCCGGGTTAGGGGACCAATGAGACGGGGGACCAATGAGATGAGGGACTACAGACATTATCCCAACCTTACAAAGCCCAATAATGCATCAAACTTGGCAGCCCTGGAACCTGCAACAGCAGTCCCCCAACTTGTTTTGAAGCAGCACCCAATTCTCTTCAAAGTATCTTTGGTAATATTGCATATTCAAGGTCAGCCAGCAAGCAGTCACTACTTTTGAGGAGAAAAAATATTGTCATGTAACCAAGGAGCCACTCATGAAACAGGACAGTATGTAGTACACACAACTTCAAGTTACTGCTCTTTAATGTGTAAATGGTATTTTAGGGTTACCATATCTATTTTAGGAAAAAAAAGAGGAGGGGAAAGGTCAAGTAGGACTTAATTGTGCAGGGTGTCATTTACCATGAACCCTAAAAATGTTGAACAATTTCAAGACATGGATTTCTAACATAACCATATGATGAGAATGCCTCCACCCTTTTGCACCCTGTCCCACTCTATGGGTATATATACACCCCATATTCATTTATAACTTTAGATCCCCACCCCCCCCCAAAGGCCATGGCCAGCTCAACTTGAACCAATAGGTTGGAAACTGGGCCGTAAAACTCTTTAAGTACCTACCTCCCCTGGCCCATTGGGTCATATGGTATATTCAAATCCCTGTCTCTGTTGTAGTTGCATGGTAAATAGCTGTAGAAGTTACAGAGAGCAAGCAAAAGAATTAAGCACTATTTATTGAGATGGGACTGAAAAAAAAAACAAACATAGGACTATTTCACAATTTTTTTTTGCAAAACTTGGAAGTTTTATTACAGTATCTCAGGAAGATTTGACATAGAGTATTTTTAATGTCAGACTTTATAATACATTGAGGCTGGACATGCATGCTCCTGTACAAACAAGGTATAACTGTATAAAGTAGCTGCTCTGGAAGGCCCATCAGCTTGACTATCATCTGCTAACACACTTATTTACCACATTTTGACCCCAAAATAAGTTTTTGCAGTACTTGTTAATGAATTTAAGGAATATTTTTCATTTGGGGGTGGGATGATGTATAAATAAACATGAAAAATCAATTTCAAAGGGCTCTGAAGTACCATTTCCAGTGATGTTAGAGGTGCGCTGTGGTCCAAAATTTTTGGTACCCCCTCTACGTGTAGAATTAAACCTCTGGCCAGGTCATGAAGACTTTGAAAATGAAACCTATTGTACCAGCATTGTGCAACTGTAATAATGCTCAGAATAAGCAAGCCTTGGAGCCTTCAGCAAGACTTAAAACAAACTGGTTAGAAACTGAGCCATAAAGCCTCATCTAACACAACGAAGGTGACACTCGGCTTCTATAAATAGACTTCCCACAATTTTGGTGACTGAGAGGTAAAATTGACCACACGTTTTTTTTTCTTCCATGATTTGTGCAACTCTATCTGTGCAGGATTCTAAAGAAGAATTGCAGTCTGAGTTTGAATTATTTGTGCACAGGGCCAAAAATGGTGGGCCTTGTGAACCCAGTTATTGCAGCAGCCCGACTGAGAGGCTTCTGACTAAGTGACATCTCAACTCCTTTCAGTCACACCATTGAGTTTATTCATGATTACATTTAACTGAAGTATTAAGAGAACTCTTTTTCTTAGGACAACTTAGCATGACTCTGGTTAAAGTGAGTATAAAAATTGCACTAAGTGGCATTATGAGACACATTTGAAAATCAAAAATACTGTACTTCCAAAAGGGGAGGGGGAGGGGGGGGGAGATACCTTTATACCCCTCCTAGGGCAGCAACCCGTGTGTCCTTTCCAGAAAAAAAATGTAACCATAGGCATCATGACCCTGGCCCATGCTCAAGCAAATTCTGACTAAATATGTACACCACAATATAGTATACACACTTAAAGTACAAAGTAGTTGACTTCAAAATGTTACATGCTGCATCAGATTGCATGTGAGGGTACTTGAATTTGGATAAAATTTTCTATGGGGAGGGGGAACTCTCACACTCCTCCCCCAGGACAACAATCAGACCCTGGAGGCAGTACGTATAGACCTTAAAGCAAAAATCCTGCTTACCCCAGTTTAGACAGTACATACAGTATGTCCTATCTTTAAAGTATCAAAGGCAAAATCATGTGCCCTGCCTCCACAATTGTTAAACCTTGGCAGCACCCGTGTGATGAACATAGCTTCTACTAACCCAATAAACTCAATTCATGACATCCCCCTGTGGGCTGGGGGTTGTAGAATATGCCCAAGGTATTCCCTGCCTGTCGTAAGAGGTAACTAAATGGGAGGACTTGAAAAGTATTGGACAGTATGACACTACATAACACAGTCATGTTGGTGTGTTATTCAATCTTACTAACCAATTAACCAACCAACCAATCAACTCAATCCACAACAGGAATGTTCTGTCAAGAGGATTTTTTAAGAGCTCAATCTTGCACAAAACTCAGTGGGACAACCCCCTCCCCTTGAGTTATGTTGACTACAGTTATGTTGTAATCAATACAAATAACAAATACACAAATACAACAACAATTCTTGTCCACACACATCCCTATCAAAGTATACCACACATTAACAACATTTCAGAGGCCCAGACCAGTGTGTCAACATTCATTTGTTTTAGGAATAAGGCAAACTTGGTGACTTCCATGCATACAACAAATAATGTATTTGAACAGTTTGCCATTGTAAACATCAGATACTACAATTTTCAGAACCACAAGATCCATTAATCACTCAGGCATGAAAGGTCACATCAGGTGTCTACAGGAGCATATATTTAGTGCCATGCACCGGTTGGTTAAATTTATATAACACCATCTGGTGGGACATCGGAGGGGGAGAGGCTCTAATGGGCAGGGGCATGTACAGGTCTTTTACAAACATTTGGAAAAAAGCACCCTGTGCTGAACAGCCTCAACCTTGTCAAGAACTGTTCTCAGTACTCTACCAATTATATGCTCATTTAAGCATTTGAAAATGGCAATGAAGGTTAACATTTGACAGCAGTTCATCTCCGAATAAACTAAAGGGGGATTTAGCTCTTCAATACACTATAGGCAATTTGATCCCGTTTTTTCCCACACTTCGGTTATTGTAAGTTGTTATTTGAACACCAAAGTTGGTGGGATTCTATAAACTGTATTGTAACAGAATGGTAATCAAAACTGCTGCTCATTGAAACAGTTAATTTGAGTAATGAACCATTCTGTATTATATATGAACCATGTAAACCCTGAATGACAAGCTTGCCCTTCCATTTCAGAGTTCCTGCATGAGCCACTGGCCGGCATCCCCCACCATTGTACTGATGTCTTTTGTCGGCTATTCTTAGGTAGTTTGATTGACTGCATTCTAGCTTTCAGCCCCCTTTCATGAACAATTCAACAATCGCTAATCCTTAACAATAGACATATTTTTATCCATGAATATCTGTTCAAAATCATTCATTCAATATTAGTTGGATCACAATAAGAATCTACCAAATTACACTCCCCTGTGTCCAATAACTGTCCCCCACCCTGACACTGCAAGTCCTGTAGAGTATCCCCTTCTTCCAAAGTGACCTCCACAATCTCTGTCTGAAAGAGGATGCCCTCATTACTACATTTCTTCTGGGTTCCTTCATCTGGTGTTCCCATAACACTGGATGTCTTCTTGAGAGGTCTGATTGGTACCTTTACTGAAACATTCAGTGGTACCTTAAATGGTATCACAGTCCCTGATGGTACCATCAAGGGAACCATTGGACCTTTCTGACTTGGCACTAGCATCACTGTAGGCTGTGCGGTGACCTCGGAGTGGTATCCATTTACAACGTACCTCAACTGTTGTTTATGCCTTAGAGTCATATGAGGAAGACATGTGGGCAAATATTTTGTCAGGTCTGTAAAATGTTTGCAGCCTGCCCCCTTTAATCCAACCTTGCATGAACACATCCCTATTGCATTGTTGAGGAAATATTTTTCGCCACTTTCATTCTGCGACGCCACTACAAACTCTCCTCTTGAAATTTTAGCAACTCCTGTAGTACCATTACTTGCACCTGAAGTAGGTGTAGCCTGTAGCTGTTTCAAGATGCTATCTCTGTAATATCCATCCAGTCTTCCTGCCATAAAATCAATCAACTGCATTACACTGAACTGTGCTGGGTCAATAAGTATACCCCGAGCGATACCCATACAAAAGTCAACTCCACTGAATGAGAGGGACCATTTTGGGAAATTTACTTCACCCCAAGGATAAATATTTTCCTGGTGTATCTGTCTCACATAATGAATAAAATTTGCATATCCAGCCGATGATGCATCGTTGGTCAGCTTGTTGAGCTGACTGGAGTAAGCCTCCTTCGAATTTGCCCAAAGCACTCTTTGAAGTAAGTACAATAGATCCCCACGGTCCTCTGAGG
Organism: Holothuria scabra; assembly: GCA_037179385.1. Classification (NCBI taxonomy): domain Eukaryota; kingdom Metazoa; phylum Echinodermata; class Holothuroidea; order Aspidochirotida; family Holothuriidae; genus Holothuria; species Holothuria scabra. The sequence continues at coordinate 31,965,863 of CM074190.1, forward strand.
AAACCTTGTTTTCTGGGTCAGTGGCCCATTGCCAAAACTCTTGCATAATGATGAGGGGGTTGTCCATTACCTTAGATTGAGGGTAAAAGTTTCTGAGAATAATCTCCTCCACACAACTCTCATCATCACTATAAAATAAAGCATTAGGTCCTTGTTTACCTTTTCCATGGAACGAATAATCGCCCAGCAATTTTTGCATCATCTGAAGACCAGCATGAAAGGTTTGTGGACAGTCTGTGATCATGATAGCCAATGGCAAGAATCCAACGCTACTTACTGTTAAGAAGAAATAAATTTTGAATGCTTCAGTTTTTTTGGAATAAATAAAGACCGTCTCCCGACTCTGACGAATTGATTCAGAAACCCTCTGCATGAATGGTGAACAAAACGTGACAATGGATCCGCCATCTGGAGTGGAAGCTTGGGAGAGAACAGGTTTGACAACATTGGGATAGTAGCGTTTTGTTATGGCCTCTAGGGTGAGAGTTGGTCTGATCCTAACACTTGGACTGTTTTGATAAACCCTGTCAGTATGCCAAAAAGAAATGAACCAAAATGTAATTTTGAACAAAAATGTTTGAACAAAAAGTAAAGAAACAAGATATGATAGGGGCTCACACTGCATTACGGGAAGACATTATGCAAGCTTGGACCACTCCAACATTGACTTGAACCAATAGGTTGGAAACTTGGGGGGGGTGGGGTAAAACTCTATCTAACTTAGAATTAACCATTGCTTACAGTATGTGTAGCGTAACAAATTGAGTTGTCACCCTTGACAATGCTGCATCACATTCATCATCCCCAGTTTATTTATACAGAGTACTACTGTAGACCTATGTACTGTACCCTAACAGTGATTATTGTTGCACTTGCAATATAGGCATTACAGACTTTTAAAGGTATATTCTGATGGATTTTCATCTGGGTCTTTTAAGAAAAGCAAAAATGTTTCACACCATGTCTTTCAAACCCTGTCGCAATACCCTTTTCCTAACTCAAGATATCTCACTTTAAAGAATGCTCATTTTGTTAAAAAATACCCCTACTTTCAACATATAGCAACAGAAAGATGGGTAACGTAGGCATTCTGCCTCAGATTCCTTGTGTTTTTCTTTATAATTGAATGTCCTGCTTGTCCTTGAAATTTGATACTGTGGGAAAATTTGAATATCTTTTCCTGTAGGTCTAGCATTAGCCTTCAACCTACGTAGAGTGCTCAAAAAACCCAACAATGTTGCTCAATATTGCCTTAAGAGGCATCAAAATTATAAATAAATTGTATGCCATGTCAAATTAATGTGTGGCCATGACATCACAGATTTCCCACGATGCAGCAAATCTTTAGACAAAATTACAATACTTTTAAACATTGGTGTCTTTCAAAGGCTACATGCTATTAAGATGCAGTTTTCACCTCCTGAGAGGAAAAAGTGTTCTGCATATTTTGAAGTTAATGAATTTTGTTTCCAAAATACTCTATGCCTTTAAATGGCTGTGATTCCACAGAGCAAACACTGTTAAATTGATGAAGTTACATGAGAGGAAAACCTACGGACCAGATGAAGAAGATGAATTACAAGCACCAGATGCAACATGTCATCTTGTTAGAATTTGCAAACAACCACAACAGCAAACCTTTCAAAGAGCAATTTTGAAAAAAGAGGAATATTTTCTCAGCTCCCAATGTAGCTTCAACTCTGCAACAATGTGTAATGAACCATATTCATGCTTCAAAGATTTTTAATTTTTGACCAAGCTCTGTGAAATCAAACAAGCCTTTCCTTCCCTATAGCGCCAATATATTCTTTCCCTAAATACACAAAAGTTTCATAAAAACATTAAAGTACCAACATTTCTAACCTAAGACAATGGGTTTGTTTTAAGTTAAGTAGCACAGAACCATACCAACATGATTACTGCCCTATTCCAAATGGCCCTTTTTCTGACAACCCTACTAAATTCCAACACCTCAAATACCTCAACAATAAAGCTGTCAGAACATATGGTTGTCGAAACTTAGGGCTGTTGAGCTATAATGTTTTTGAAACGTAGAGGTGTAGTAACAAAATGGATTTGTCAGAATATAGGGGTGTTCGAACATTGGGGTGACGGAATGAAGGTCTGTACCCCACCCACACAGGTACATCAGCCATCATGACCGGAGTAAGTCTTTTCACATTTTATTTGAAACTATTAAATATTCAAAAATAAGGTACTAAAATAATTAAGCCCCCTCACAGGTTCGCAAGTTGTCCATTTACAGAGAGTGCATGCATGATAGGACTAAACATTATTCCAGCTCAACTAGAGTATTCCAAAGGGCTAAGGACAAACTTTGAAATTGAATTCCAATTTATAAACTTTTCTTCTTGAGTTTTGAATATATTAGGCATTGGACACCAAAATATGGGTGTAGTGTGGGTTCACTGGATAGACTGTTGTTGCAGCCCTAATTCTATCTCTCTTTTATCAGGGACCACATGTTTGGTCTATTGGTAGAGCATCTGCCTCTTACACTGAAGGCCAGGGTTCCATTCCCAGGTGGAGTAACACCAAAGACTCTGAAAACGGAACCTACCGCAGCTGTGCATGATGCTCTGCATTAGCAATGGAGTAGGGAAAACAAGCCAGTGACTCACAACTGGAAAAAAGGCTGTAGCCAGCTTGACTTGAACCAATAGGTTAGAAACTGGGCCGCAGAACTCCATCTAACTACAGTAACTAACTAACTCTTTTATCAGGCACATAGAGCAGGGACTAAAAATACCCATGAGCCAAGTTTGAAAAGCAAAACAATTCCAAAAGAATGAAAACTGTATGATGTTGGTGGCACAAACATTGCTTGCACCATTTCTCATCTGAAGACCTAAAATATTATCTATTACAAAAGGGGAGGAGGGGCATCCCTCGCTCCACTGAGACCCCTCTCACATACAGTATCCCTCCAAAACCCCTCTCATGACACTATCTTGGCTGCATGCCCACTGTTTCCACCAGAGGTGGGTAAGGGGAAATTTCCCCTCTTTCCAGAAGAAGGTGGGTAAAATAATCCCCCCCCAAGCCTTTCGTTTCCATAAAAACTAGAAAATTGTTTATATCTTGGTTTCTTTTTTTTTTTTTACAAGTGAGACACTTTTGCAGCAGTGTTTTAACTTACATAAATGGCCTTTAAATCCCCTTTAATTTGCATCCTACAGGGGCCTTGAAGCAAGTTTTGTCCTCCTAATCTCACTTGCAGCTGAACCTCAGAAAAGATTCACTTTGGATTTGGGTTTTAGCAGTACTACTAAATCCCCCCTTTTTGTGTTTGCGGCATAACCCCTGTATGCCTGTTTTTAATAATACTGTACCATTACCAAAAAACACACTCCAAGAATGGCCTTCCTAGCCCCAACCTCCCCCCTTCTTTTCACCACATCTTACCTAGAACACCAGGATTCATCTGGTGGTAGACTGTTTCCTCTTTCATCTGAACCTTCACTCGTACCCCCTGCCTGGGACAGATCATACCGGTGCATCTCTCTTGCAGATTTTGGTCCATGACCGTCATCAAACATTTTCTGGTACTTGCTGATTATTTCTTGCTGTTGTAATTGGTAGTAAGATCTCTCTGTTCTTCCTACCGGATGATTGTGTGTAAAATTCAAAACTACCACAGTTGGTAGGAGTGGGAGATGACAGTCTTTTGATCTGAAAAACGTAAAATAAATTTCAAGGATGACGTGTCTGCCACAGTCACCAGAAGACCTGGCATTGTGGCTGACAAGGGAGGTGTACATCTCATCAAAACCGCCTCTCATGACTGTCTTTAATATACCACTCAATAAAAGCAAGCTCCCCAGTAAAGCATTTCCACCCCCCACCCCGCAGGAGAGGTGCTCATCTATTGAGCCTGGATCCAACCCACTGCCACAAGCACACTTTGACATGACCTTGAAAATGATAAACTTGGACTGTACACTTGTTCTCTTAAAGCAGCTTATGCTGTTATTTTTACGTTTCCAGTGTTCATCAAATGTATGGGCTGTACTCCATACAAATGTAAAAAGCTTTAAAAACTAACGTACTTTAGTCTTTTCTCTGAAAATGAGCAAAAATTCGAAAAAATTCGAAAAGATTTCAACGGTTTCCAAACACTATTCTGCCTTATTATCTTGCTCTAGCTCCGCCCAATGAATCTGATGCATATTCAGAAGGTCATTTTGAGAAAGAGTCAAGCAAAACGTAAACAAAACAGACAGTGAAATTTCGTTCAATTGATACATATGTTATTTAAACGGCCTTTACGTGTCCAATTTGCACATCGCATCGAACTGGCTGCGCAATTCGTTCATTTCATTTGTGAACCCAGATTCAGTGACAAATTCCTACTCACTTGTTTCGGCTCCATCGTTCAGTTTTTAATTTTGTCGCTGATTGTGCTATTTGAATCCGTCCCAAGTTTCAAGATAATGTTCATTTTCTCTTTGATTTGATGCTGTGGCTTGGCATTCAAAAACAATCTTTGGGTTACATACGTGTGAAACTAACTGTCATTCTGTGTTGGGCCCGAACGGTTGTGAAAGGACTCCTGTGATGCATGTACACAACATGTGTGATATATTGGCAATACGTACATTGTTGTGTCAAAGGGTAGGCATAATTTTACGTCATTCATTTCTTGCATTGCGATTGGTCAAATTGAGATAAGAGCCCGTTGTCTTTGCATAAGAGTTTAGCCGAAAAAAGTAGATGAAGTTTTTTTCTATTGTAATTAGCGCTCTAATTAGTGAAATTTCACCGGAAAAAAACCTGGCGTGAAAGATTTCTATCGGGTTGGTATCAAATGGAAGAGCAAGATTGAAGATTAACGATGAAGGTTATTTTTTTTCCATCAAACAGCATAAGCTGCTTTAACACATAAAGCTTTCAGCACAAGTAAATAATTTTTTACACTTGATAACACAAAAAAAGAATCCCACTCTCCCCAAAGGCTGGTAGAGCACTACAGTTTATACTCATGTCCATAAGTCAGTATGGGACCTTGTGCAGGCAGTGTTGTAACAAGTCACGACTCAAGTCACTTCCTCTCAAAATGATAGTGACTCGATAGAATTCAGGAGTAATTTCCCAATTGAAAGAGTACAGTGACTGGAGTCAATGACTTGACTCGAGTCACTTAAAAGCTTGAAAACTGGTGACTCGAGTCACTAGATTAGTGACTCGAGTCACCATTTTATCAAACTTTTAAGACTTTACTTTAACTTTTAAGATTACAACACTTTGTGCAGGGAATAATTTTTTGTACAGGAATATCTTTTAATACCATTACCTACTGTATTTTTATGGCTCTAGGCCTGTGGTTCTAATAAATGGGAACTCTTCCATTAGATGAGCTATTAATTATATTGTCTCACCTCAATCCCATTTTATGGTTCTCATTAGGCTAACTTGCCCAATACTCTAAAAACCTGGATTTCAAGGCCCTTTTCCGGGTAATTGCAGACAGGGTGCCAGAAGACTCTACTGTATGAAGATGAAGATACAGCCTATGACTACATAAGGGATCTTTGTTCTGTTATATCAGTATAGTCAGTCAATAAGCAGAGTGGTCACTGGTCAGTGGGATATGAGAGCATTATTTACACTGTTGCTATATGAAGAGCATCCAGCTAGATTTTGTCATGATACACTGAGAGTTGTCACAAGCCATGACTACAGCTTCTAATTTTTGAGGAAACCGACTCGAACAGTTGTATCATAATTTTCCTCATGGAAATAAATCAGTGACTTGAGTCACATTTAAAAGGTATATCACTGTAAATAATTTGACTCAGGCCTTGAATTTGGAGGTGTGCTAGTGCAATCCCACAGTATCACTCACCTAAAATCACTGTGAGGAGAGTGATGTTTTGCACTTGTATATAGAATGAGAATTCTGATTAATCTGTTCAGGTTTAATAAAACACCACACCTACTGTGCCACACTACTTAGTTTCCTCTGGGGTGTGATTTGTAGCACACCTGGGAAAATCTTAATCTCACAGCCTGTTGACTTGACTGTAAAATTGAGGGTTCTTTGCAACTCTGGTTCTACACAACACTGCTACAATGCTACAACACTGCTACAGAGGGCAAAAACACTGCTTTCTATGATTCAACCATGCTACATAGAGCATATCCATCATGGATGTGTCATACCTGCTATTTTGCAAGACTCTTTTCACTGTTATAATTGCCGAAGCACTGCAATTGGTGTTCTTTGACATTCTCTTCGGTTCCTTAGTCCTGGTGAGGTGTTGGCACCGATATTGACACTGGGAAAGAAAGATCAAACAAAACATAGTCCAATGGCAATAAGGGGTCTCCAAACTAAATCAAGCATAAAAGTTTAAAATGATTACATGTAGATTTAAGAATATGAAAAATATTTTGTCATAAGACTCTCACCCAATGAGGACACCCCCTGAGGGCTAGGAGTGGTGAAATATGCCGACGGTATTTCCCTCCCGTCATAAGAGGAGACTGATGGGAAACCAAATTTGAGCTTGAACCATACTTGGCAATAAATCCGAACAATGAACTTATCACTGAGTTGACTGACACTATATAACACATTCCTGTTGGTGTGAATCTCATCTCTCATCCAATACATATTGGATACGGTACACTTTAAGAACATAAACTGGGGCATTTTCCTTTTAAAAATGAACACCTCTGAAGGTTTATCACCAACAAGATGGGTGTACCAAGTTTGAAATGAATTCTATGAAAAAGGGGCAGGGGGAGGGGGATGCTTGGCATGGGCATCCACAAGGGGGGGCACTTGCCCCCCCCTGGAAAATCAAACTTGTGAAAAAATTAATTAAAATTTAAAATAAAAAAAAAAATTAAAAATAAATCATCAAAATATCTTCCCTCACAGCGTCAGTTTCTACTGAAATATGCGGACATTTGACCAGGAATAGCAAAATTGTACTAGTTGTCAGGTATGTAGTGTGCATATGGCATTCGACTATTGATGAATGCGTTGGTCTTGGTTTGGTCCCGTACTGATCTCAAGTGGTGACGCGCAGATGTAACTGGGATATACAAGGTGAATATGGGGGGGGGGGGGTATGATTCATAATTGGGTAATAGATATAGGCCTATATAGGCTGTTTGACAGTTGTTAGAGTTATCGTGCACAGGCGTGCGAGGCCGTGACCAAGAGGCAGATTTCCCTTCAACAATTTTTTACATTGAAAATTCTAAAAATCTAAAAATTACAGACATGAAATTCCTGTTTCAGGGCTGGGTACATGCAGTTTATAACCCTCACCAAGTGTCGTTTCCGGCCATCTGGAGGGTTTGTAAGACCCAAAATTTTGTACGCTCCGCGCCAACCGATGGTGGCGCTCCACTTAGACAGTGTACACAATTCAATCATCCATGAATGACCTTGCCCCCCCTTGTAAAAATTTCTGCGGACGCCCATGATGCTTGGGCTTCAGCCATTGAGGAGCTCAGTAAACTGTAGGTGATATTTTTGAAGAGAAAAGCTTAATTTGTGGTGTTCATGTCTTAGAAAAGTCAAAACATGAACAACCTCCTGACCTGAAAATCGAGAAATTGAATGTGTGGTACTTGGAGCTTACAGTAGGGCTACACTAGATAAAGTACATGCAAAAGAAATCTCGTGGAGAAATTTCACTCAACTTCAGTTATCACCTTGAAATAACATTCCTCACTTCTTTACTCTTTCACAAGATCTCCTGTGTAAATTTTGGAAGTTGTATGTAGTATTATCATATAAATATTTTCTGAAGAGAAAGACAGGGATTGTCATCCTTATGAAGGATTCTAAGGGGTGGAGTACCCCTCTTAAAGTTTTTATTTTATTTCAGTTTCCTTCTTTGTTTTTTTTTTTAAAGAGTGTCTAAATACAAATGGTAAAATTACAATACAGTATATTTAAAGCAAAATCAGGAAAAACTGTCAAATTATGTAAGAAAGAAACAAATCTTGGGCAATTTTAAAAATCCCCCCAGAGCCATCATGAACCAGAAAAAAAAGTTAGGGTTACCTGACAATACAATCAGATTAACCCTAATTCCTTTTTCTGGTTCATCTGTAGGGCTAATGTGACTACATAGAGGGCCACATACTGAGATGATCTGCTGTGACTAATTTCTTACTTTTGAAATGAAAAATAGCATGTTTATTGTGTGAAGTAGCAAAATAAATAGGGCCAGGATTTTCTACTTAATGTACTGCTTAAATAAAATTTTGTCTCAATTGCATGACAGAGGGTGCATCCATGGACTTATATATATGGACATAGCATGTAACGTGTATGTCCTATCCATAGCTGGTCGCCACTGACTGGGACAAAAAAGGCGCACCAAGATGGCCGCAGTGAAGCTATAAATCGTCTGATTTAACGACGACTCTGTAATATTTTAAGCAAAAGTTAAACTTGAATGGGGGAAAATATCATATCCCTGCAACATGTGAGGGATTTTAACCGTACCTTGCCATTTAAAAAAAATTTCAACTTTCTTGCAAAATATGGTGATATACTTGAGCAAGTCCAAACTTTCACACAAAAACATAGCAGACAGCCATCTTGATACGCCTTTTCTCACACGTAGTGACAATGTACGGTGCAGTATGCTCTGTCCATGTATAGGAAGTCAGTGGGTGCATCAATGCAGAAAAATGTGTCTCATTCCTAATGAACACTGGCTTGCCTGAGGGTCAAATGCTGTGATACCCAATGGTAACTGCATTTTTAAGCAACATCTGGACTATTTCAAATTACACTATACAGTGAACCAATTTCCACACTTTAAATTTTAAACAAAAAAATAATGCACAATGACACTGAATGAATTTAAGCCTCTAGAAATATATTCTTCAAAGTCTTGACTATGTAGAAGAGAAAGTAAATTTTTTATTACAGAATTCATTTTGACTAGATCTATGGCTATTTCAAACCATATAGTGTACCCCCTTCCTCACACCCACCTCAGCTTCTTGTCACAACTCACTGACCCATATTCTTGCAACAGAGTTAGATGGAGTTTTACGGCCCAGTTCAACCTATTGGTTCAAGTCAAGCCGACCAGGCCTTATTTTTCCAGTTGTGGCTAACTGGCTTGTTTTTCCTACTCCAGTGCTTATGTGGAGCATCACGCACAATGGCAGTGTAGGTTCCATTTTAGAGTATTTGGTATGACTCGACCTGGGAATCGAACCTGGGCCTTCCATGTGAGAGGCAGATGCTCTTACTGTTTGACCAAACACGTGGTCTTCTTGCAATGGAACCTACTGACACTGTGATTGGTGTTCAGCATAAGCAATGCAGTAGGGAAAACAAGCCAGTGAGCCACAACTGGCTCACTGGCTTGACTTAAACCAATTGTTGGAAATGGGGCTGCAAAACTCTATCTAACTGACTAACTATACAGTACAATACCTTGTACAAATTTTTTCTTCCTGTATCTGGAAAGGTCCTTCCAATTCTCATGGTGGTTTGAGAGACCACCTGAAACTGCTGCCACCACTGTTTAGCAGCCTCCGGTGTTCGTAGATGTAACCGTAGGCGGGTCTGAAAACCATTTGTTTCATGCTGGAAAGCACAGACATGGTAACGATACTCACAGGGAAGAGTGCTCTGTAAAGATAAAAGACATAGATACAAGAATCTTTATTTACCATAAAAGGAATCTGGTGCCATTTCATCTCATCAAACTTGAAAACTACACAAAAACACATAACACAGAAAAAAACTTTAAGTATAGTACAAAAGGATGGACACACTACATAAAAATATTCTGAAAACAGATAAATGAGTGCCCTTTCTCATTATAAAATTGTTGGCAAAAGTGGACATGGCCTGTGGTTAAAAGATCTCCTGTACATTATCTCTCTATCCTACATTTGATTACAATCCCTATACCTGAAAGTTCACTAAAAAAGATAACTTTACTTTGTTTACTACAGTAGAAGACATTAAAGAATTGGTTTTCTGAACTTCCTCTTCCTACTCATCACCTTTGAAAGCAGCCCTCCACTGTCAATGATAGAAATATGTCATCAAGTGTTATTTATTAAATGAGCCAATCCTCTCACCCCAAACTACACTTCTTGTAAGGGGTAACAGAAACTCTCACTTGGCTCAGTTTTTTGATAGACTGCTAATTCAAACAATGCATAGTAGCAAAGCTTATATTATACAGCATGAACTGTACACTGAGCTTTTCTATACTCACCCTTAAGCAATATAAACTGAGATTGTGTCTGGATGAGGGCCAATTTCAGACAATTGTCGGAGGGGCTTTAATAAGAAGGTAAGGAGAATTGTTATTGTTTGGGGCAAGAGAATTGGGCCTTTAAAGGGAAAATAATGCAGTCTGCCCAACTTGATTAAGTGTAGTAGGCTACTAGGCTATCCTATTTCATGAATGGCTCTCGAAAATCATTTGAGGAAATTTTCCTCATCAATTGTGACATTTACAGTATGATGAGTTACTGTACTGCTTGGCTCACATGGAGTACAGGAAAAAGCAATATTTAATTCCTTAAATATCTTGAGAAACTTGCAAGTGATACATGTAGAAGTATAAAATAAGAACAAGAATAAAGAATAAAACGGTGAGGTTTTGTTGTTTAAAAATAACCGGCTTTTGCAGGGTTGTAAGTTCTCCACTTATTGGCATACATGTCACAAAAAATGGAATGTTTCAAAAGTTTACCAGCAGGACAGAAACCAGTCTTCCCAGATGTGCTGTATGTTACAACTGTTAGGCCTAAAACTGACAAAGCAGGCCATTACCTGTACTGTACAGTACTGTATGTTGAAAAGTTGGTACATTTCAGTTCAAATTAAGTTGCCCATTTTGGTCAACTCAATTTTACTATACATGTAGGCAAAAATATGATACTGCAACAGAAAGTGTGACATCACACTCAAGAACTGAAATGCTTCAAACATTTAAAATACCAAGTTTTTTGGTAACTCTACAACCTGGTTAACTTGAAATCAAAACACACAAGATAACTGAGCTTCAAACAGTTGAGAAAATTTCAACTGAAATGTATGGTCCAGATTAACTCCGTAACATGGTGTCTTTCATGAAACTCTCACTGTGTGATTTCCTGCCTGAATCTAACCATGTCTCTTAAATTTAATTTTGAGGTCATACTAACTGCATACATCCTCATCAACCTTTACAAAAAGCATGCAAGATTCAGAAATAATGCATCACGATAATTGTGACAAATTGACACTGTTACGAACATCGTCCCATAACTTGAACATTTTTTCTGCAGCTCTGAAAGGAATACTGCAGGAATGGGATTTAACCAGCTTGGTGGGAGCACACTATTCTGATCCCACTGCGGGCAGCAATGGGTGCCACCAAATAATGGAACTTACAAAGTTTTTTCCAACAGTATTCCATTTGATGATGTTCGTAACTAGACATACACCATGCATGCCTTGCCATTGCTTAGTGATCTCACGCTGCCAGTTTTGGAGGATGTTGATGTGGCTTGACATCTGCTATATTTAGCAATGATACTGAGGTCATAATAAACCCAAATATCCCCTTTAAGTCCATCAACCTTGGAAAATAACCTGAAAGATTCATTTATGGTGCAATATGATCACTGTGACAAGTTGACACCATTAAAAACATCACCCATGTAACTTAAACATTCTTTAAGCATCACTGAAATGAGTAGCAATTGGAAGTAGCCTAACCAACTCAGTTACTGGGGGAAGCAATAGGTGTCTCAAAATAAATGAGTTTATTGGAATTTTTCAACAGTATTCCAAAATCAATGATGTTCAAAACAAGACACGATGCTCCAATTTTCAGTTGAAACCACAAACAAAGGCCACTTGTATGTCGCATACACAGCTTTCATGAATGCATCAAGTTTCCAATGTATTCAGGAGTTCACAATAGGTGTTGCATATAAAAAATATGTATAACCCATGGTCACCGTGTGGAGGATTTTCAGTGGCATTGCAACATGTGATGATGTTTGTAACAGACTTTACACTGTTATGAACATCATCAAGAAACTTTCTGCATTGCAAAATATGCATACTCCTGAAGAATATTTGTTCCACTGCTTAAAGGCCCAGTTCTCTCACCCCAAACAGTACCAATTCTCCTAACCTTCTTACTTAAGCCTAGGGCTGTGAACATGTCGCGATTAATCGCTAAATGATCGCATGTGTAATAAACGTTTAGTACAAAGCTACAAGTGATTAATGGCAAAACTTGTTTTTGACATTTTACAATAGTATACAAATGGATAGAAATTTTTTTTAATCTATTTGTATACTCTGATGATCCCTGGTTTTTGTTAAATGGAACATTCTGGGCATATTTGCACCTTGAGGCTTCAAAGTTTGAGAATAATTTGATTTTACCATGCAAGATAACAACAATTACTACTTCTGCATTACATTCAGTATCAATCACTACATACTGAAATTATTTTTTTTTTGTGATAAGATAATCGTGATTAATTGCTAAACGATCGCAAATTTTTGAGGTTAAACATTTAGCTTTTTTGCTAAATGTTCACAGCCCTACTTAAAGGTAAAGAGCAGTCCCCCCAATCTTACTTTGAAGGAAAAGCTAAATAACTCAATTTTCATCTTATTTCTCTTCAAACTATCTTTAATTATATTTTATGACTTTACTATTGCATATTCAAGGTAAACCAAACAGTTATTTCTGGTAAATTTCACATTTGAAGAGAAAAAACATTGTCACATGAAACCCAACAGCCAATCATGAAACTGGACAGTCTACTAGACTTCTTCAATCTGGGATGACTGCTCCTGCCCTTTAAGCCCCTCCCAAAATTGTCTGTAATTCATGCTCACCCAGATACAATCACAGTTTATTGCTTCAAGGTGAGAAAAGGAAAACTCAATTTATATAATCCAAACACTCTCAGTACAATTCATGCTGTGTAATGTAAGCTTTGGTGCTCTGCATTGTTTGAATTAGCTGTCAATCAAAGAGCTGAGCCAATTGAGAATTTTGGTATCCCCACACCAAAATTGTAGTTTGGGGTGAGAGGTTTGGCCCTTTAAGTAGTTGGAGTGGTTGCTATTCAGTCAATACCTGTTTGAATGAAATTGATCTTGTTCTCAGGGATATTTTGTGTTTGCTTATGTTTGTAACAGACTTGACACTGCAAGTTATGAACATCATCATATTTTTGATTCCTTGCCGTAGGCAGGCAAGGAATCTATGCGATGGTGATGTCGTGTGTGTGTGTGTGTGTGTATGTGTGTGTGTGTGTGTTTGTGACACTTGCTTGTAAACACGATATCTTAAGATAGGAATGTCCGACACTTTCCATATTTGGTATATAGATTTATCATGTTGAGAGGAAGAACCCTATTGTTTTTGGTAGAGGTCAAAGTTCATTTGAGGTCACCAGCGGTAAAATTGCGAAAACGCCAAAAATGGCTTGTAAATACGATATCTTCAGATAGGATTGCCCGACAACTTTCATACGTGGTATATAGATTTGTCATGTTGAGAGGAAGAACCCTATTGTTTTTGGTAGAGGTCAAAGTTCATTTGAGGTCATCAGAGGTAAAATTGCGAAAACACTAAAAATGGCTTGTAAACACGATATCTTCAAAAGGGAGTGACAGATACTCTTCATATTTGGTATATAGATTTGTCATGTCGAGAGAAAGAAGCCTATTGCTTTTGGTAGAATTCAAAGTTCATTTGAGGTCACCAGCGGTAAAATTGGGAAAATCCCGAAAATGGCTTTTAAAAATGATTTCTTCAGATAGGAGTGACCGACACTTCTCATGCTTGGTATATAGGTTTGTCATGTTGAGAGGAAGAAGTCTATTGTTTTTGGCTGAGGTCAAAGGTCATTTGAGGTCATCAGTGGTAAAAATGTGAAAACACCGAAAATGGCTTGTAAACATGATATCTTCAGATAGGATTGCCCAACAATTTTCATACTTGATGTATAGATTTTTCATGTTGAGAGAAAGACGCCTATTGCTTTTGGTAGAGGTCAAAGGTCATTTGGGGTCACCAGCGGTAAAATTGCCAAACCTTTCGAAAATGGCTTGTAAACACAATATCTCCAGATAATAGTAACAGATACCTTTCTTATTTGGTATATAGATTTGTCATGTTGAGAGAAAGAAGCCTATTGTTTTTGGTAGAGGTCAGAGGTCATTTAAGGTCACCAGGGGTAAAATTGCGAAAATTCTGTGCCTAAAATGTAAAGAAAAATCTATCAAGCACTGTCAATTTGAAAGCAGGTATGGTGTTTAATGGCAAGGAATCACTAAGCCTTTTGGCTTTCTGGTTGGACAGATGTATTTTTTTCCCTCTCTATTTTCACATGTCTAAACATTTGATATAAAGTAGAGACATGTCTTTTCTGTAGATTTGAATTACAAGCAGTCTGAATTTTGACAACTGTAAAGCAGGAACATGGGTCCAAGTTGGATGGCCATTTCATGTCACAATCTGGTGTCTTATTTTGGCCGAAGTGAATTTTTCTGTGAAAAATGCAGATACAAAATGAGTCATATAGCCTTATGTCCTCATGTTATCTTATGTATCTCTCATATACATCTACTCTAAGAATCAACAACAGATCGCTACAGTAGTTGTGACAGCTGCAGTGCTATTTAAAGGCCACTCTATATTTGGGGTGGTATTTCTGCAGTCCCATATTTTTGCATAGGCCTAATTATGTGGAAACCCTGGCTGGTGGAACAGCAGGTCTCCATCTGAGCAGGGCAAGCTATCCAATTCCAATATTTATTCTCTTTAATTCTTGAGTATAGGCAAGGACCGTGTATGGAATAGGCCCTACCATTAAGCATAGTACACGGCACCTGTTCTAGCCCTCGAACAGGGCTGTGTGTTACGTTACATGGCCTAAGCTCATTACACTCCATATCACAGCCCTTGCCCAGCTAACGCAAAAAACCCGTCATTAGGCTTTCAGGACAAAATGCGTTCTAAACTGGTAAATATTACACACATCGAACTTATATTACCACAAAATGATGTGCAAGTGACTTACAACCAAAAGTTACCAATAAGTCAGCTTTCATGGACAGTCTGAGGTCAAAATGCAGCAAAATGACACTCCGATTCTGGTTAGAAACTCCTTCGTTTGAATGAGCCCTCGTACAATAAGTGTTTCTACATGAACTTGCAAATAGTCAAAAATCATTCCTAGAATGTTGTAACCATTTCACCAAATCGATAACTTTAACGATCATTCCACCTAATGAATGCAAATTTCATATGAAAAATTGTTGTTTGTTCGTATTTGAAGCTTCTAACTGTTTTTGAAATTGTTGATACGTTGTTAAAATTTCTCTAAGTGTGAAAACTTTTTGAATAAGTGGAAACCCATGGTATGACCTTTGACCCAAAAGTGGATATCACGAAGACGAAGGGTCCTACTATTCCGCGCGATGGCACCCGCTGACACCCGCTGGTACGCCCTGTCTCAAGTTCCACGTACGGCAGCTTGTGGAACTCAGTTGTACGACAGCGCATGGCCATTCCCGGAACTAGTGGAAAACTCAGGGATGCATTCTAACGTGTGTAATGAATAGCAACATTTTGCAAACAAAAATAAAAAATTGGCACAATGGTCCTTTGTATTTCACTTCCTAATCAGCAATGATAACATGATTAATGACAGCATTTAATGAATTAATATCAGCGTTAACTAAATTAACATCCAGCGTGTCAGCGCATGCCGGGGTACACAAGGCATAGCCAGGCATGTCAGCCTGTGGTTTAGTACTTCGAAGACCGACTACTTAGTCGTTCGAAAGCTTGCAAACATGGCGCATTGAGTTAGTGCTACATTCAATTTTTCGAGGCAAAATACACCATTATAACATGGAATCTTGGTGAACAGCTTATGCAGAAAGGTGGATGCGGTGCCAGAGGTCATCTGTGTAAAGTTTGGTGAGAAAACAGGAATTTGTGAACGTGAGAGATGACGACCCTGGCCAAGGTCGGGTAGTGATAGGATTTCTTCAAATTCTTGTGTTAGCTGGGCAAGGGCTGTGATGTGGAGTGTAATGAGCTTAGGCCATGTAACGTAACACACAGCCCTGTTCAAGGGCTAGTCCTGTTCAAGCCAAGGACTGCTGGACTTAGGAACTTATGCCTATATTGTGTAGGCTATAGGCCTATGGATATAAATTCTGTAATGCATGCACGCACTCAAAACACATGTAGCACAAGTGGTTCTCACAATATAGGCCTAGATGAACAAAGTGAGGGCACTCAGTCATAGACCTAGATGAGCGCTGATAGGAAACCATATTGCACTTACCAACAATGATCCAGCCTGATTATAATCCAAATCACTTTCACCGCAGTATGAGCATGCCGAAAGCATGATTGAAGATGAGACCAGAATGCTGCATACTCTTGTGTGATTTAACTTGTAACCATAGACTCGGAGACTGCAAGGTACGCCGTTAACACAACTTTGTTGTGTCGATGGCGCTCTTTCAGTTTTATCTCGCACTCTAACAACCCCCTTCCAAAAGTAATCCGATCATATGGTTGTCTGCGTAGCAGACTGTAGGGCATATTCCTTGTTCAGTCATGTCCCCACCTTTTTTGCCAAAGTGAAGAACAAATAGATTCTTTGGATATTCATAGCAATATGTGGCCTCGAGACTGGATGAATGCTAGTGAATATTCACAAGAAGGCAACATCTGGTACCGTTTGAATCATGAAGCAGCCCATACCCACAGAGTAGATATGACGGCGTAAAGTACACTTCCCCGGTAGTACCCACTGGACAGTTGCTTATGCAAAGCAGTGGCGATCCGATCGGGTTTCAGTCCTCCAGTTTACAACAACATGAATAAACACACGCGTTCAAAACAATAGCATAAAAATGGTGGCAGGACATGAATAAGTCATATTATGGTAATGAAGTTTTCGCCTACAATTGGACGCAGACCTCTTCGTTTTGGCGGACGGTGGGTTGTGAAGCCTCAAAGGGGGAGTGAACAAACCGAGTCCGTTCCGCGGGGTAATCATATGGTCGCTGAAAAAGTAGTTGCGGATTATATCAAAATTACATTTGTCTGGGTAATTAATTACTCTTTCCATTTCAATCAATTTGATAATTAAATTTAATTTTTGATGTTCCAATGTTGGCAACAGTAAACATATATTCCCCTAACACTCCCAAAGGCTACGTCTGTCAGAGGAATCCTAAAGAATTTACTGGGAACCCCGTGACATGCCCGATTTCAACTTACTCTTCTGTATACTGGGGTGTTTTCCAACAAACTACCAAAACTAAATAAATTCAAAGAAGGAAAAGCTGTTAACACTCTATATAATATATTCAAAATACAAATTTAACCATGTGATGCACCACAAAACAAGAACTGATATAAACAACTACAAAAAAATATAGAAAAGATAAATAAAGCCCGGTATACTCTCAGTTCATCATTTTAAATCCTGACAACCATTATACAAATTGTCTCCATATAAGTTATTTCGAAGAAAAACTAAAGGTAAAAGCGAAATATATTCTCAGTCCATCATTTTAATCCTTGCCAACATTATGAATTTTCTATGACTCCCGATCGCTCAGTTCCTGCCTGCGAGCTACTGCGGTTTGGTTTCTATATCCCGTCTGTTCATAGTCCATTTAGTGGGTTAATTCCTTTTAGTTCATTTATTCACTATTTTAACTTGCGTCCTTCCCAATATTTAACTGAATCCACCCACTTTAGTGATTATATGCTAACGGTTTTATTCGAATGTTACGATAAATATATACGTTACTAAGTATGGTGCCTGGCTCGTCCTGTCTCAAACCTCAAGTAAACAGGTAATGGTGAATCGAGCATTCGACGACCCCCTTTGTACTTCATGGTACGTCCCCTGCTCTAGACACGTAATAAGTTAGGCGTCACCCAGGCCCAAGGTAGCAAGCCATTCAACTGTTAGAATGGCTTTCGTTGACAGGCGACAGGTTCGGACCACGTCCGGCTTCTCACGACAGACAAGAATCAGCTCCTCCACACAATATATATAATAAGTGGAAACCCATGGTATGACCTTTGACCCAAAAGTGGATATCACGAAGACGAAGGGTCCTACTATTCCGCGCGATGGCACCCGCTGACACCCGCTGGTACGCCCTGTCTCAAGTTCCACGTACGGCAGCTTGTGGAACTCAGTTGTACGACAGCGCATGGCCTTTCCTGGAACTAGTGGAAAACTCAGGGATGCATTCTAACATGTGTAATGAATAGCAACATTTTGCAAACAAAAATAAAAAATTGGCACAATGGTCCTTTGTATTTCACTTACTAATCAGCAATGATAACATGATTAATGATAGCATTTAATGAAATTCATATCAGCGTTAACTAAATTAACATCCAGTGTGTCAGCGCATGCCGGGGTACACAAGGCATAGCCAGGCGTGTCAGCCCGTGGTTTAATACTTCGAAGACCGACTACTTAGTCGTTCGAAAGCTTGCAAACATGGCGCATTGAGTTAGTGCTACATTTAATTTTTCGAGGCAAAATACACCATTATAACATCGAATCTTGGTGAACAGCTTATGCAGAAAGGTGGATGCGGTGCCAGAGGTCATCTGTGTAAAGTTTGGTGAGAAAACATAGGAATTTGTGAACGTGAGAGATGACGACCCTGGCCAAGGTCGGCTAGTGATAGGATTTCTTCAAATTCTTGTGTTAGCTGGGCAAGGGCTGTGATGTGGAGTGTAATGAGCTTAGGCCATGTAACGTAACACATAGCCCTGTTCAAGGGCTAGTCCTGTTCAAGCCAAGGACTGCTGGACTTAGGAACTTATGCCTATATTGTGTAGGCTATAGGCCTATGGATATAAATTCTGTAATGCATGCACGCACTCAAAACACATGTAGCACAAGTGGTTCTCACAATATAGATGAACAAAGTGAGGGCACTCAGTCATAGACCTAGATGAGCGCTGATAGGAAACCATATTGCACTTACCAACAATGATCCAGCCTGATTATAATCCAAATCACTTTCACCGCAGTATGAGCATGCCGAAAGCATGGTTGAAGATGAGACCAGAATGCTGCATACTCTTGTGTGATTTAACTTGTAACCATAGACTCGGAGACTGCAAGGTACGCCGTTAACACAACTTTGTTGTGTCGATGGCGCTCTTTCAATTTTATCTCGCACTCTCACAACCCCCTTCCAAAAGTAATCCGATCATATGGTTGTCTGCGTAGCAGACTGTAGGGCATATTCCTTGTTCAGTCATGTCCCCACCTTTTTTGCCAAAGTGAAGAACAAATAGATTCTTTGGATATTCATAGCAATATGTGGTCTCGAGACTGGATGAATGCTAGTGAATATTCACAAGAAGGCAACATCTGGTACCGTTTGAATCATGAAGCAGCCCATACCCACAGAGTAAAGTACACTTCCCCGGTAGTACCCACTGGACAGTTGCTTATGCAAAGCAGTAGCGATCCGATCAGGTTTCAGTCCTCCAGTTTACAACAACATGAATAAACACACGCGTTCAAAACAATAGCATAAAAATGGTGGCAGGACATGAATAAGTCATACTATGGTAATGAAGTTTTCTCCTACAATTGGACGCAGACCTCTTCGTTTTGGCGGACGGTGGGTTGTGAAGCCTCAAAGAGGGGGGGGGGGGGGAGGGGGGGGGTGAACAAACCGAGTCCGTTCCGCGGGGTAATCATATGGTCGCTGAAAAAGTAGTTGCGGATTATATCAAAATTACATTTGTCTGGGTAATTACTGTTTCCATTTCAATCAATTTGATAATTAAATTTAATTTTTGATGTTCCAATGTTGGCAACAGTAAACATATATTCCCCTAACACTCCCAAAGGCTACGTCTGTCAGAGGAATCCTAAAGAATTTACTGGGAACCCCGTGACATGCCCGATTTCAACTTACTCTTCTGTATACTGGGGTGTTTTCAAACAAACTACCAAAACTAAATAAATTCAAAGAAGGAAAAGCTGTTAACACTCTATATAATATATTCAAAATACAAATTTAACCATGTGATGCACCACAAAACAATAACTGATACAAACAACTACAAAAAAATATAGAAAAGATAAATAAAGCCCGGTATACTCTCAGTTCATCATTTTAAATCCTGACAACCATTATACAAATTGTCTCCATATAAGTTATTTCGAAGAAAAACTAAAGGTAAAAGCGAAATATATTCTCAGTCCATCATTTTAATCCTTGCCAACATTATGAATTTTCTATGACTCCCGATCGCTCAGTTCCTGCCTGCGAGCTACTGCGGTTTGGTTTCTATATCCCGTCTGTTCATAGTCCATTTAGTGGGTTAATTCCTTTTAGTTCATTTATTCACTATTTTAACTTGCGTCCTTCCCAATATTTAACTGAATCCACCCACTTTAGTGATTATATGCTAACGGTTTTATTCGAATGTTACGATAAATATATACGTTACTAAGTATGGTGCCTGGCTCGTCCTGTCTCAAACCTCAAGTAAACAGGTAATGGTGAATCGAGCATTCGACGACCCCCTTTGTACTTCATGGTACGTCCCCTGCTCTAGACACGTAATAAGTTAGGCGTCACCCAGGCCCAAGGTAGCAAGCCATTCAACTGTTAGAATGGCTTTCGTTGACAGGCGACAGGTTCGGACCACGTCCGGCTTCTCACGACAGACAAGAATCAGCTCCTCCACACAATATATATATAAGCTCAAAACTACCCTTCACTATACAACGACGCCCTTGCTCGATAGTTATAGCCCTAGAAGGTGCTTTGACAAACGAGGTAACTTTTCACTGTAAATCCTTTGCCTGGAACGCTACCTAACCTGTCCCAAACTATCTGAAGTTTTCGCAACAGAATCAGCGAATGGAATGACAATTTCCCTTTTTTGATGAACACGAGGAAGACTGCTTCGAACAGTAACACACGCTTTTTAAGCCTCTCATAAATTTGCATACTATATTCTTCTTTTTCCTTTCTGCCACGTCGACATACCAAGTGACATACCTAAGTAAGCGTGACCCGTCTTCACACTATTACGTAACACAGCAGAATACTTTTATGGTCTACAAGCGCTAGGAGATATAGTATGGTAACCCTGAATAACCACACCATTTTACTACAGATTTGATTAAAATTTCCATTTCACTTGTGACAACGTCATTGACGAGCTAGATCTGGTAGGCCGCGCTTACGCTTGTTTGAAGGTTAGTTATGTGATTCTATACACTTTCTGACGGATAAATTAGTATTTGCCAACACTGAAGTGTGTACTTGTTTTCTGTATGGTTGTTCTTACAAAACATTTCATAAAATACGAAAAAAATATATCTCCTTGTGCATACAAAAGGCCTCCTCGACTTGAACCAGTTGGATGGAAACTGGGTAGGAAAACTCAATCTCACTAACTAACTCAACGTGGAACTGAGAACAGCCACTGACCTCCAACACCCTCCCTCACTAACTAGCTCGCAATTGCACTTGGGCTCGATGATCGCTTCGCTCGGGCCCTCTCAACTTATGAAATGGTAAAAAGAGTTCCTGCTTCGGGATCGGTCCACACTCGACCATGGGTCAGGGGTGGCGGGGGGCCATGCCCCCCCCCCCCGTCGGGGACCACTGGCCTTCCATCGGGGAAGGTCGGCCATCTCGTCGGGGAGGCCTAAAAAATAAAAAAAAAATAATAAAAAAAAAGAAAATGAAAAAAAAAAAAACCTACAAGGACTGAAATTACTGGATTGGTAAACTTTTTTTCATCTTGAAATGCTATTTTATTACACATTAGAATCGATTTTTGGCACTTCTTCTTTGCTCGGTTAAACCTCATTTCATGTACCTTGTCCTTTCTCCTCCCCCTCGTGGAACTGACGGCAATTTCCTTCGGGTAGGCCTAAAATGAAGGTAAAGGACTGAAGTTACTGGAAGGATAATCATGACCCTTTTTTCTTTTTGAACTATTTCATTCTTGTAACGGTATTTTAATGCCTATCTGAATATGTTTTAATCACTTCTTACAAGCTCTGTTATCCCTCATCCTATCAAGGTCATGCCCCCGTCGGGGAAGGCTGCCCTTCCCCCTCTTGTTGATAAAACCCAATTTCGTCTGGGAACCTTCATCTGAATGCCCACCTTAAACTGATAAAAGATGAGGGTTCTATATAAACTTCAGTAATCCGGACGGTCTTCTTGGTTTTGCTCACTAGAAGACCATATTCTTCAAGGAAACTCACAATTCCGAATTTTCCTGACAAAAAACAGACGAGAGGTTGTTCAGGTGCATGCACAGTGCCCAATGATCTGCCATCTGGCCTGCCCCGACAGCCGAATTCTAGCAACGGTAATGAGAATCGGCCAGGATGTTTTGAGCTACACATAATGATAAACAGTAGCGTGAGGATGTCTCCCCATAAGTCTGACTGAAAATTCATTTAAAGCCACCTTGTAACGTGACATATTTTCAAATACATCGGAAGTAAAATCATTTATAGTCTGGGGTTAGGGCAGTTACGTAGAAAATTTCAGCTTGGATCTTGCAATTGAATACAACGAAGATTCCTAGTAGAGTCAAACACATTAGTATGATTTCAATTCCGTACGATGCACAGTCCCACCCCCCCCCCCCCAAAAAAAAGGGACAAGACAATTTCATCTAATTGTAGCAGTGTCTTTTATCTGGGAATTTTCTGATCCACTTACAGCAAGTTGGACCTTTTTTCTGTTGGATTTAAACGTTCATTTCAAAGAAAAGCTCAAAATAACGATGACTTCATTTCTAGTTACAAGTCTGGGAAATGCCATTTCCGGCTGTTTGACAGTCTGAGGGACTAGATCTTTTAACAATTTTCTGTACGTTCCGCGCCAACTGGTGGTTGCGCTCCGCTAAGATATTTTGGCCGAACAGATTACTTACCGGAACAGTGCATGCTGGCATATTATTCTTCGTTTTGGGACAGTATTATAAAGTGAAATTTTAATTGTGAAAGAAAGCTCAAATTAATGACTACTTTGTTTCTTATTACCGTACCAGCCCGGGAAATGCCTTTTCCTGCTGTCTGGTGGTTCTCAATTTTTCAAAAAAATCTGTGTCCTCTTTCGGACAGGATTACATTTTTCGGGACAAATTCTGCCCGCTCCCAAACCGAAACGTTTTACCTCATTCCATGTACTTTGTCCTGTCTCCTCCTCGTCGGGGAAGAACCGCAATTTCCTTCGGGGAGGCCTAAAATAATTGTAAAGGACCGAAGTTACTGGAATGGATGATCATTAACTATTTTTTACTTAATGAACTATTTTCGCTTTTGTAAAGCTAGTTTAATGCATATCTGAATCTGTTTTAATCACTTCTAACTAGCTCTGCTACCCCTTATCCCACCTACAATCGACAACGTTATACCCCGTCGGGGAAGGTTGCAGCTCTCCCTGTTGTTGCGAAAATCTAATTTCGTCGGGGATCCTCCATCTACAAGCTCACGATAAACTGATAAAAGATGCGGGTCTGATAAACTTCAGTCACACAGACGATCTCCTTGATTTTGCTCAGGCTAGAAGTCCATATTCTTCAAGGGAAACTAACAATTCCGAATTTTCCTAACAAAAACGGACGAAAGGTTGTTCATTTGCATGCAATGCCCAATGGTCTGCCATCTGGCCTGCCCGACAACCGAATTCTAGCAACGGTAATAAAAATCGGCCAGGCCGTTTCAGCTACTCATAATGATAAACAGTAGCGTGGGAAATGTCCCCCAATAAGTCTGACTAAACATTCACTTGAATCCACCTTGTAATGTGACATATTTTCATATATATATTGTTTGGAGTTTGGGCAGCCACGTAGAAAATCTCATCTATTTAGCGGACCATGCAATTGAATACAACGAAGATTAGAGTCAAAAACACTTATTATGTTTTCAATTCCTTTGCATAGTTTTCCCCCGAAAAGAGACAAGAACGTTACATCTAAGTGTAGTAGTACCTAAATTTTATCTGGTAATTTTCTGATCACTTAGCAAGTTGGGTGTGAAACTTTCACTTCAAAGGAAAGCTCAAAATAACGACTGTTTCATTTCTAGCTACAAGTCTGGGAAATGCCATTTCCGGCTGTCTGATGGGCTATAGATATTTTAACAATTTTCTGTACGCTCCGCCCCAACTGATGGTGGCCCTCCGCTTAGAGTGTTTTGGTCGAAGAGATTACTTAACAGAACAATGCATGGTCCCGAATTATTCTTCGTTTTGGGGCAATATGATGAAGTGAAAATTTTGTTGAGAAAGAAAGCTGCTTTGGTTTTAGTTACGAGCCCCGGAAATGCCATTTCCTGCTGTCTGGAGGTTCTCAATTTTTCAAAAATTTCTGTGCTCTGCACTTTGATTGTCTTTCGGTCAGAACTACATTTTCGGACAAAAAAGACAATTCTTCCCCTCCCAAATTTAAACGTTCCCGTGCGTTTATGTCAATAAATAAAATGTAAAATTTCAAATAAATGGGAAGCCAGACTTTTTCCGCGGGAAAATTTTCCAATATGTTCCAATGGCCTTAATCTGCATGATGATATTCAGTAACCCCAACAAATTACAGATCTTCCCCTACGTGATTTTTCTTATGGGAAGATTACATTCTTCCGTAAAACCCCCAAATCTGTCATAAAATGACTTTTGTCTCGAATGTAAGCTTCAGATCGTTAGAAGTGGCAAAATTTTCCAATTTGTATGGATACTCCGTACAATAAAAAACCAAAGCCAACTCTGCTAATCACCCCGAATTTCGACCTAATTTTGCTCTTGATAGGCATACCACTTAATAAAAACCCCAAATTTCCATTATAACCGTACCAAAAACAAATTTTCCTCCATTAAATTCCAGAATTTCTCTAATAAAGTAGTAAGCTCTTAATTTTCAAATCTTCGTTCTAAAAGGGAAAAAACTTTTCGGGTAAACTTGTAATCTCGTGTTAAAGCCTTAGTACGTAGGCCTAGTACGATGAAATGCCTAACAGCAAAATATTTTCAGTTGTCGCCTATATAACGTTTTTAATTTTGCCCATATGATGGACAGATTCTTTAATAAACACCCCAACTTTTTAATGGTCCTTACAAAGCCAAATGTTTTACAAAAACGTTTAATTTTGTCTTTAAAATAAACTCCTGATTTTGAAGTATTTGTTGAAAAGGAAATCAAACATTTCGGCCGCTACGCGCGCCTCAAAATATGGTAAGTCAAAGTTTCAAAGTCTTTGTCGGGACCTTAAAATGCTGGCCACCTGTCGGGGAAATCCTGGCCCCATCCCCCACCACACAGCCCACTGGGGGAGACTTTACACCTTCCTTTGGAGTGTAAGTAGTCGCCAAGAAGAGTTTCACGATTGCATAATACTGAGACTTGCGGAACTTTTGTCTTGCAATAAACATGCGCAAAAGGTAGGGATGCATATGAATATAGTAAAAACATTTCTACTGACTGCTAAAGATTCCTCTTATTCAACCGAAAACCACGTTTTGACTAGATCTGTAGATTTTTCCGTTGGAATTCTTTTGGAAAGCAGATGTGTTTCATAGGCCTATATTTAGACCACAATTCGAAATTTTTGACTCCCGAAAAGTGAGATTTTTGTGACATCATCTTGCAAAATCTTCGCTCAACTGCATGTACAAACGATAGCTTACAAACTACTTAACAATAGCTCAATAGCTCAAAAGTAAAGGGATATTTATGTGCAGTTGTGTAAAAGTGTCGCCTGCCGAGCTCGGTGGCATGCATCATCGATGGGAGGTGGGTTTTCATGCACGAGTTTGTCAGAGTACTTGTTCTCTTAAAAAGAAACGTCAAAATGCAGGTTCTTAATAGAACAGCCTACCATGGACAGTAGTTTAGTCCGGACTCGGACTCGTGATTTCAGAATTTGATGGATTTGGCCAGAAAAGGTCGGGTTTTCCCTATTGAGAAAGTACAGGGACTCGAGTTCGAGTGCGGACTCGAGTCTTTGAAAGTTGAAAATTGCCGGACAAGTGACTTAGAATCTCTGGACCAAACTACAGCACAACAGCTTACAAGACCTGGGTCCTGTTCCACAAAGAGTTACGCACGATCTTAAGTTTGATTCACCTTACTTAAGCCAACAATAAATCAAACTGAAGATCATGCGTAACTCTTTGTGGAACGGGCCTCTGGAGGGTGCCGTTTCATGCATTCTAGGTATTATCGCTGCACACAAATGTGACATCTACGTAAAACTTATGGTGGCGTTCAGCTTTTCTGGTAAAACCTCGAACATATTTTGTAAACATACGGTATCTTAAGATAGTAATGACTGACTGGACATTTTCAATATTAGTTTTATAGATTTGCTATAATGAGAGGCAGAATCTCATTGCTATGATGGAGGCCAGAGGTCATTTGAGGTCACTAGTAGTTGAAATATTAACCAGAATGCAAAACTGCATTGAAGTTTCGATGATACACAAATGTTCTATTTCAAATAATCCCATTATGTACCATTATCTTCTCACTCAAATGTTATACTAACATGTTCAAAAAATAATTTTATATCCCTCATTTTGTCCCCGCCACCAAAAATACGGATTATCTTCTTACCATAAGCATTCACAAACCACACGTGACATCAATTTAAGTCTCCCACTTTAAGATGTGTTAATACCTATTAAACAAGGTTGTTATTCACATTTTGACCACCAGTTACCCACCAAACCTTTAACCTCTATATATTGCAATTTCAAAGGGCTTCGAGCTTACTTCAAGAAATGAAAAATAGGAATCATGCAAACCTTCTTTAAAAGTGGACTCCTTTCATGCTAGGGCAACCCTAAAAACATGGTACAATTAAGAAATGAGATAATGATGGTTTTGATGGTTTTGAATAATTACCGGCACAAAGTCTTGAGAGTTCACAACACTCTAAATTAAGGACCCTCTCCCCATCCTTTCCAACTGAAAGGTTTAATGATACTTTTAAGACTTTGATGAGGGTTAGATTTCAGTGCAGAGGTTTGAACCAACCCCATAAATACTGCAGAGTCGAGACATTATTTTGCAATGACACTTCGTAACACTAATATATATGGGAGAACTTTTGAACAGCTTCTCGTAACACTGTATGGGAGAGTTTTGTAAGTTTTCACCCGCTGCAGATATCACCCTGCTACCAAAATATGCTGCTGCATGCTTTATATCATGTTCTAGAACAAATAAAATATTGGTAGGAAAGCTAAATTTCCCAGCAGGCTAGCCTAAGGATATTACACAGAAACATACATGTGTAGAATAGGTTCAAAATGTACATACAGTATATGCTATACATTAGGCAATGGCAAAAGTGCCAAGACATTAGACACGATGAAAAAAAAATACATCGCAGGGAGAAAACTTTTCACCTAAAGCTCACAAAAGTACTGCAGATTGTTGTATAAGAGTTTTTTTACCATTGCCTTACAAATATTTTTGATGTTCTTGGCCAAGTGGATTTTTGTTGATCCTCTTCAGTACTCGATCCTGCTTTGTGAAAGATGTAGTGTCGGCTAGGCCTAACTTAGGCCTACGTTAAGCCTAGGCAGAAAGTACTAGCCCACTTGCTCAATCGAACCATACAATTTTGGCCTAAACCTTTCAGTTTCGGGAGATAGACACTTAGAGATTTCATCAAAGATCCTTAACGTGTGAAAAGAGCAATTTTTGTTGGATATTCGTAATTGCGGAAGCGAGGGTGGAAATGGTAATTACTCCACCTAAATCAAGATACTTGACACCTCTGTAGGGAACATCTCCTAACTTTAACCCATTCACATTCCAAATATGAAATCTATCCAAGTGATCCCTACCTTGAGATATTGTTAACCCCCAGTGACCCCAGATGACCTTTGACCTTCACCAAAACCAATAGGGACCATGTTCTGACAATAATGCATTCCCAAACCAAACATAAAATCCAGCCAAGTTTCCTACCTTGAGATATTGTGTTGACCAGATTTTCAGACTTTGACCCCCGGTGACCCCAGGTGACCTTTGACCTCAAGAGAAAACAATATGGACCATCTTCTGACCATAACACATCCACATACCAAATATGAAATCTATCCATGTTCCCTATCTTGAAATATCATGCTAATAAGATTTTCAGACTTTGAACCCTGGTGACCCCGATGACCTTTGACCTTTGAAAACAATAGGGACCATCTTCTGCCCATAACACATCCACATACCAAATATGAAATCTACCCATGTTCCCTATTTTGAAATATTGTGCTAATAAGATTTTCAGAAATTGACCCCCGGTGACACCAGATGACCTTTGACCTCCACCGAAAACAAAAATAACAATCTTGTGACCATAACACATCCACATACCAAATATGAAATCTATCCAGGTTCCCTATCTTGAAATATCATGCTAATAAGATTTTCAGACTTTGACCCCTGGTGACCCCAAATGACCTTTGACCTCCACCAAAAACAATAGGGACCATCTTCTGACCATAACGCATCCACATACCAAATATGAAATCTATCCAAGTTTCTTATCTCGAGATATTGTGCTAACAAGATTTTCAGACTTTGACCCCCGGTGACCCCAGATGACCTTTGACCTCTGTCAAAAACAATAGGGACCATTTTCTGACCACAATGCATCCACATAACAAATATGAAATCTATTCAACTTTCCTATCTTGAGATTTCGTGCTAACAATTTTTTCAGAAATTGACCCCTGGTGACCCCAGATGACCTTTGACCTCCGCCAAAAACAATAGGGTTCTTCCTCTCAATATGGCGCATCCATGTATCAAGTCTGAAAACTGTGAGACATTCCTATCTTGAGATATTGTGCTATCAAGCAAAGTGTCACAAACACACACATTCACATACACATTCACATACACCCACACATACACACATACATACACACGCCATTATGATTGCATAGGTTTCTCTTATCATCGAAACCAAAAACTGGTCACTGTTACACGCAATGAGAAACAAGGAAAAACCTTGTTTGTGGTGGAGATCAGAGGTCATGCCATGTCATCAGAGATTAAATGTTATCTGAGATACCAGGGGGTTAAAAACAATTTTAACAATATACCTTCAAGTAGAAAGTTGGAGGAATTTTATATCCAGTATGAGCATGTAAAGTAGCTTATTTAAGAAAAGGGGCCTAATTGCATTTGGGAAGTTGTAATTCATCTAGGGGCTACTACAGAGGAATACGATTAGCGCTTGTGTTTAGTGACTGTAGGCGGTCATTAGTGGGGTCCATCAGCCTGAAATTGTCTTCATTTATTGTTTACATGAATTTCAAACCACCACATTCAGTGGAATTGAATGAAACAAGATACCATTTAGTGTACCAACCATCCATGATACAGGTAAGCAAGGAAATTGCACGATTTATAGGTGATGGACCCCAG
Source organism: Holothuria scabra (assembly GCA_037179385.1). NCBI lineage: Eukaryota > Metazoa > Echinodermata > Holothuroidea > Aspidochirotida > Holothuriidae > Holothuria > Holothuria scabra. The sequence continues at coordinate 31,995,349 of CM074190.1, forward strand.
TTACGGCGGACTAAAATCAGACCATCACTTGCTGTCCGGATTCGTCTATGAAAATTTTCCATTTTGGGAAGGAATTGCCAGCTCTTTGGGCTTTGTGGTGTAATTTTGCTTTTCACACAGTACCATTCCCACAGTTAGGTTACCATCCTGCTCCCCGTCCTACCTCGAATGTAGGCTATGGTCCTCGTCCTCCACCTGCTGTTAAACGTTGAACTAGAGAATTGCTCGGGGTAACTGACTGTTTGAACACATCTACGCTGAGATTTAAGCATACATTGGTGTCCTGGTGCTTGATTTAACGTATCCTGTCTTTACATTACACTTTTGTGCGTAAGTGAGTTGGCAGCTAAACTAGTTGGTGAGATAAGAGACCGTACGATTTTTCTGTCTGTATCTCTTTCAATCACCAAAAGGGGCAAAGATTTCTGTTCACATAAATGCAAGTAAAATGATTTCTGAATCTGGCTTTGATGTCCGGCCGCTGCAGAAAGCATGTGGTGATAACCCGAAACCTCTCAAGTCCTGCAGTCCGCAGATTTTTCCAAATTTGTCCATACACCTCGCTTGCAGATAAACGCGTTATAATAACAGAATGAAAAGGTTTACCACATATATTTGCGTTCCAAAACGCTAAGATTGGAATACAATTGGGGCTTGCCCCTTCGGCAAGATCGCCGCCCATGGTACCGTTTTATCTCAGACTGTTTACCTCATGTATTCGAGAAAACGCTCATCGACTCTGATTTTACGCACAGTATTTTTTTTTTAATTGAGGTAATTCCCCCCCCCCCCCCCCGTCTAATATTAAGATATTAAGAACCCCGCACGGCCAGCCCTTGTATACAGCCCGAAAAGCTGGGGAAAGGAACTGGGTAAACTTAACCTTACAGGAAGTGTCTCCCTGTTGGCGATCCGCAATCCTTCACACAAAATTTGATGTTTATCTTATCTTCCTTAAACTTGTTTGCCATGTATGTTGTTCTCCGCTACTGCACCATAAATGTGAGATTCAATATAGGGGAAGGAGGGTTGAGTGTGCTTTTGAACTTTTTGAAGTAAGAAAAACTGTTTTCCCAATTTAACTAAAACAACATTTCAAAATGAAAAACGCTTGAACGCAAGCTGGTATTTTGACACATTTATTACACTTAAATATTTAGCTTCACATACAAATGAAGAGTGTCACATGTTATAGAATGCTTTCACGTAATGTCACAATTGGTAAGCCACGCCCACTGCCGGAAAAATCAACAGTGCTTTAGTGTAACATTTACATGTGGGTCGTCAGATGTCTCTCAGTTAGCTTCATTGAATGCGTACTTCACTTGATGTTGTAAGTCAAATGGGCGGGCCTTGTGACATCAGGGAAAGCACTCTACATTCCATTATTTGATATTCTGTAGTTAATTAACGTTAAATTAAAACAGTGTTTTTATGAATGGACTAATGACTCTGAATGGCTTTGCTCTTCGTTCTCATCAGGTAATTATGTTGAAACTTTCTTTTCTTTTTCACGAAATCTTTCAGTTTCCATGTACATTTGTTTTTTAACATTGCTTTAATTTTGTACAAACCTATTTTAGCATAACATTTTACTACATTGATTTAGGTTATATACAAAAAAATTAACACACGCAAACGCCTGTATGTATGAACAACATTCACAAAACATTCGCTTGCAACAAACCCAAACGGCAAAAACACGCTTGTTTTCAATTTGTTGCACAGTACAGACAGAGGGTACAACAATCTCAAATGATGTTTAAAGGTGTTTCCAAAGAATGGACATGTTAATTCTTCGAAAACAAGTTGTGCGAATGTTTTTGTTGCAGAAATGTTGCTCTTATATACAACCCTTTGGACTACGAAATATACAAAATATCTACTGTTTGCAAATTAAAATTTAACGATATTAACACTTTATACATTGAACTCTTGTAACAAATTCCCACAACCATAAAATAAACGAATTACATAAAAACATAATTTAATAAATAAGGTTACCTTAATTTCATTATTAGTGCGTTTGATGAGTAAAATCTAGACAGCTGATGAAATATCGTTCATGCAATATTCTAACTACATCATATCCTAATAAGTAAGTTTGTAGAGTTTTTTACAAAACAGGAAAACATCAAACCATCACACAACAGCTATCCATAAAAAGAGTTAACCCTTTACCGTTGTTTGGGTCCTTTTGGACCCACGCGGAGAGCTCGGCTGTCACCCATCTGTACCGTTTCACGCGGAGCTCGAAACTGCGAGTAGCTACCCGAAAATTCGGCCACAACAACGAGAGAGACAATAGTTTAAGATCACGGGGTCAATGGCCTACGGAAGCCGATGCGGGGCCGGCTGCGTCCGCTTTTCCGTCCACTCCCGAGGCGCGAAAATATGCCCCGATCGGAGCACAACGGTAAAGGGTTAAACTTCAAACTTTTCCGTAACTTAGAAACGGATGAACAATGACTTGCAAATCTAAAGCAAAGTTATAAGATAGCCAATTGTGGTTGGCAGATATTCAAATGAAGACTATTAGATAAAATGTTTAAATGGAAATAGACACTTTTTATGATGCAAGATGTTGTGTACGATTTTGTTTCTGCTTTTTTTTTTTCGTTTGATCAAGCCTTATAGACAGATAGAGGGCGTCGCTAAGAAGGTGGAAAAAGAATAAAGCGTACCCATACTGAAAGCACTTCTGATGCATTCTTTTACCAAACATGAACCCTTTCGTCAAAGGAACGATATTAATATTATAACTATTATGAATAATGATTGCATGTTAAACTGTAAAAATGGCTCAAATTCGCTGTAAATTTACAGAATAAAAAATAAAGAGAAAGATAAAGATTACAGAAAAGTTCTGGTAGGGAGTTTCTAGAACTTTTCTGTTATCCTTATTTATTTCTTTAATTTGTTGTTCTGTAAATCGACCGTAATTTTTTACATTGTAATATATTGTTTTTATGATGGATTTTTTGTACAATTTTGTTCGATTAAGCAACATATACCTATCAGGAGTTGATGTTAAGGAGGAGAAAGAATGTAAAGCCTAATGAATGCATTTTTTACCAAACATTTACAGTTCAATTCAAGATAGGAGGTAGAGTGTAGAAGAAAGAGAAATTGAATACTGAACAAGATTAAAGGGACAATCAGAGTTTGACAGGGAATATGTAGCTTTTGCACCAGAACCTCGTTTTTATCTTCTGAACTGATTGCTTACCAGAACCCCCAGAATACATAAATATTTTGCGTTGATTACTTTTAAGTAAAGATTTCTGAATATTAATCGGGTTAAAAAATTGCATACAGATGAAGACAAGACAGTCGTATTTATACTGTGATCTATCACGACGTTCGAATGTGATTTCGTATCATATTTTCGTTAGTTTTAAATCAATGTACAAACGTGGTGCAAAATTCAATTTGAAAAAAAAAAAGAAATCTCTGTTGCCGCTTTAATTAGGGTGAAATCTCTCAAAGGAAATCGTCAACCGACTGTGATTTTGCTTTGTCCTTAAAACGTAAAAACATTTAAGTTGCTACCAAACACAAAGGAAATGTTTCATTAAGGCCAATATTATCAACCAATTCTGCTCAATAAATCATGAAAAAAAAACTTTTTTAAAGCTTACAAGTCTAAGCCTCTCACCGCAAAAAGTACCAATTCTCCCGATCGGTTTACTTAAAGGCCCAGTTCTCTCGCCCCAAACAGTACCAATTCTCCTAACCTTCTTACTTAAGCCCCTCCCAGAATTGTCTGAAATTCATCCTCATCCAGATACAATCTCAGTTTATTGCTTCTAGGTGAGTACAGACAAACTCAATTTATATAATCAAAACACTCTCAGTACCATTCATGCTGTGTAATATAAGCTTTGGTACTCTGCATTGTTTGAATTAACTGTCAGTCAAAGAGCTGAGCCAATTGAGAATTTCGGTACCCGGGTTCCAAAATTGCAGTTTGGGGTGAGAGGTTTGGCCCTTTAAGCTCCTCCCAAAACTGCCTAAACCGCTAAAGCTATATACCCCTCGTCCGACACAGCGTTTGCAACAGGGTTCTTAGACAAGACCTCAATGAGTAATCAAAACACTCTCAGCCTCACAATGCATGTTGCATGATATGAACTACGGTGCGCTGCATTTTTTAGACTTGCTGTAAATCAAAGAGCTGTGGTATTTGAGAAATTCTGTGGACTAGTACAAAAATTGTAGTTTTAGATGAGAGTTGACTGCTTTTAAAGCTCGTATGCAAGCTCGGTATTGCTTCAATTTCGAGTAGTGCGAGATGAAGGAATAGTGAAGTATAAAGAAAGATGCGGCAAAATAAAATACGACGTTGGCTCTTTACAAATAACATGTAAGGTGGTTATATACAATACAGTTTCTTCTAACCATTCAAATGTATAACAAGACGTTCAAAATGACAAACACATAAAAAATATCTAAAGTTAAAGTAAATTACCAACCAGGCACGACAACAAGAATATTAATACCTTCAGCCGAGCTCTCCGCGTGGGTCCAAAAGGACCCAATTAACGGTAAAGGGTTAAAAATAAGCCCGTTAAGTGTGTTTACTGCAAAGCTGATTCCGCTGTCTCTGCGTGTGTGCGCACAGCCCCGTGCTGCAGATACTTAAGATTAAATCTATTATTACACGCGGGCGTGTTTTTTGGGGAAGGATTTGGAATTAAAGATAAACCATTTAAGGGATGATCGCTTCTGAACCTCGAAGGAGGCAGCCTGGGCCAGCAGGATCTCTCGTGATCGAAGTAGAATAGTTAATGTTATAAATGGATTGTTAACCGATGAAACTACAGAGACAATAGAGAAACTAATGAGACTTCAGGGACAATGAAGATCATTCGAAAAACAAGAAAACGTTGATTGTTTTGTCCGTTATATCTGGAGGTCTTTGTGCTTTCAATCCGAGGTTTCACCCGGCTGAAAGCCGACGTCTTGAAACGGAGAGGGAATTGCAATTCTTCGTCAACGAGAACTTACCTTTTCGTTACAGAGTGCTACAAGTCACACTCCTCAGAAACTAAAGGAGTGTAATAAGTGTAGCCTACTGTTTTATTTAACTGTAATAGATTAACTTGATTCCACATTCTTCATCTATTGTCATGTAGTATGGTGCACTCTCCATGACCTTTACAAGACGCCATCTTGTTGTTTACGAGCAACGCTCCCTTCCCTTTGTTCTAGATTCCCAGGGCCCTTCCTGTTTCCCGTCACGTGTTACCAGTGGACGTGACATATCACATTACCGTAGCTCCACGTGTACGCTGTAACCCATATTTTCGAGGTGTGGCCAATTTCCCCCTTTGCAGCCTCCTCATTGGTCATTTATATCATAATAATTATTTATATGGGTGCGTCATAACTTTTGACCAATCAGGGGGACTGCATGTGTTCAGAGCTCGCACGATTCACAAGACCAAGCCTGCGAGCTGGACACTCGTGCCGTAGACGCAGAGGGATACACATAACAGGAATCGTATTAGGCTGGCAGAATAATTATAAATTAATTCAACTTAATCATCTTTTGTGGAAATAAAATCATCAAATAAATATTTTTAAATCAACTCAACTCTCTCATCCTTTTTGTGGCCTGGAACTCGATCCCGTACCACGCAATACACAACATGGTGGAGGAGCGGACTCGACTTACCTAACATGGCGAAGGAGCGGCCCTTCAATATTAGGCCCCTTATTTAATTTAGGAGCGGACTTTCCTGTTAATCCACTTTAAGGAGCGGACTTTCCCACCGATTGAGGAGCGGACATTTGCACCTATCCCAGCCGAGACGTCCCCGTGTTCATCTCTGTTTTTACACGGTTCGCAAATCCCTTCCTCTGGACAGCAGCTCATTGTGCTACAATTCTCCTGTACGTTTGTGGATCACTCCAGACTTAATGCAGTTTCTCTGGATTGGAATTTGACTATCTTTTGGACAGGTGTTGTTTTCGATCTTGGCGATATCGTCATCCAGGATTCCTTGCAGCCCGTTTTCGCACTCGGATAGCCCTAGCCTAGTTGGTTTCTGTAGCCATTATATTTTTTTGGAACCTCACGTTAGCCCACACAACCTGATGCAGTCATCGATCAGTAGTCTTCGGTAGACAGACGGGTTTACTTTTGGGAGCGACAACGCCTACTTCAGCTCACGGCCAAAGACGGACGCTACCCAGAGGATTGTTATTGTTTATAATTAACAGGTGAGTGCGAGACAACCCCCCCCCTTCCCACCAAGTATGTTTACTTCTATCTGCACGGCATAGGCTAGGCTAGGCCTCGATCACTTAGTAACATGTCCGTATTTCAAATTTCATGTTGTCACGTGTGATTCCCTAATAATATGTGTGCATTTTTGTATGATTTTATCGAAGTCTGCATTTTATGCCATTGTTGATTCATGAGCTTTACCGTTGGGCCTAACTTAGGCCTAGGCTTGTCTACTCAGTCATTATTGTTTTGATAGCCATGCATAGATTGACAGTTGGGACCTAACCGCTGGTATTTATTTGGAATAGCCTAGCCCTTGAACAGGGCTGTGTCAGTGTGTGTTACGTTACATGGCCTAAGCTCATTTCACTCCACATCACTGTGATGTGGAGTGAAATGAGCTTATCACTGTGATGTGGAGTGAAATGAGCTTAGGCCATGTAACGTAACACACAGCCCTGTTCAAGGGCTAGAATAGCCTAGCCTACCTGTTGTCATGGCGAATCTGCGCAGTACAGACTTCCTCCCAAGCCGTTTTGAGGGCGATAAAATTAATGCAGATTTGGCAAGAGCACATTTTCTAGCCTTTTCAGATATCTAGAGGCACACAATTTGCATAATCCTGCCGATAACGCCCAATTTTAGACCGTTCTTTCGCTTTTCAAACGTACTCTTCAAGGTACTGCACGTATTTGGATCGAGGGCAAGGTTTTTCCAGATCTTCCAAATTTAAGAGCCTCTTTTCTTGCCCGATTTAGTGAATCTTCCTCACATCATGCCTTAAGCAGACAATTTTCAGAACTCAAATATATTGAGGGCAATACTGCACAACAATTTTTAGCCTCAATAAGAAAATTAGCTTTACTTCTGGGCTATACTGAACTTCAGGTGCGTGATAAATTTTTAGCCGCTCTTCCTAGCGATTGCCAATCTGCCGTGTTAATGTCGACAGACCAAAATGCAGACATAAACGCACTTGTGCAAAAAGCTCAGATCTATTTAGATTTGAAGAAGTCCTCTTCTTCTAGCCCCGCTTCTTCTACTAAAGTGGCTAGTACTTATGACACGGCCTTGTCTACACAGACAGACAATGTGTTGACTAATGCAAGCATTGCAGAATTGTGTAACAAAATAGACGGTCTGCTAAATAATCGCTCTCGTCCTTCCGATAGGCAGGCAAATAATCAATCCCCTCGTCAGCGTTACAATTCTAGAGATAGCAGAAGACAGGGTCTTCCTCGTACGCCACAACCACGGGCGCATTTTCACCAAAGTAGGCCTAGACTTGGATTTCAGGGGCTGTGTTTTTATTGTAATGTCCCAGGTCACAAGGCCGCAAATTGTTTCCTGCGTCAGGAACATTTAAGGGCGCAGTACGGCCCCCATTTTCACTCTTATCAGCCTACTGACAGGCACATGACCAATCCAGTTCCGTCTGCACCCAGTACCCAAAATTTTCAATAGGGGATGTCAGTGAGTGTACTCCTCACAGGCATTCCGGAAAAGAGGACGTGCAAAATTTCAATGCAACTTATGTTAGTAACACCGCTTCATACCTAGCCTAGGGAATGAGCCCGAAGCAACTATTCAATTAGATCGAAAAAATTTTGTAAAGGCACAATTAACAGACGGAAAGAATATTTTATTGTTGTTTGACTCTGGTGCCACAAGGTCTATTTTATCTGCCTCTACTGTTAAGAATTCACGTTACTTATCGTCTCTTAAGCCATGTAAAATTAAGTCATTGTCTTTTCGCTTGGGAAATGGTCAATTTTTGGTTGCTCATGAGACTTTGACATTGTTGTAAATATTCAGGGTCATAGCATTCAGTTAAATGCTTTCATCACTGATAACCTCACAGGTATAGACCTAATTTTAGGAACAGATACCTTAAAACAACTCAATGGAGTTCTAGATTTTTCAAACAATTCCTTTAAGATTAAGCCAGGTGTGCAACGTTTTCGTCCTACGAGTAAAGTTGTTATTTACCCAGGTCAGTGTAAATATATTAATTTGCAAAGTCGTGTGCCATCTTGCTTACGTAACACTGACGTAGTTCTTCAGCCTGCTGCATTTATTGCGCACATGTGCCCTACTTCAATGATGGTAAAACTGCATAAAGGTAGGACTAGATTCATGTTAAGAAATAACGGTACACGCCCATTTGTTGTGTCACCTAGGCAAACTGTAGCTTCTTTTGACTTGTCTGATATTGTGTCAGTAACTCATGAACAATTCATGAGCATTGTTATCGTAAATGGTTAGAAGAACGGCAGTTCTTTAGGCAGTCTTTGGAGCATGTTAATGCTACAACATCGCAATTTTCAGGTGATAATTCCAGTGAATATTCACAACGTGACCATATACGGCGTTATAACTTGCAACGTTACCCACATTTGAGTTCAAATGATCCCTTAGCTTCATTGACAGAGTCTGAAATCATTAGGCAACAGGTTTCTTTACAGGAGAGTGTTTTAGATCCAAATGAACGGGACGAATTTTACCAAATGTTGGATAAAAACAAGGAAGTCTTCTCCTTAGATGGGGAACTCTCCAGTTGCCCGAACTTTGAGGCAGATATAACGTTAACCAATAACGAGCCTTTTTTCATTAGGCCATACGAATTACAGTATCTCCCGATGATAAACTTATTGTCTCAAGAGAACTAGATAAATTGGTAGATCTTGGAATCTTGGCAGTTGGGAACCAGTCTTATACGTCTCCAGTTTTCTTAATTCCAAAAAAGGGCACCAATGAGAAACGTGTGGTAACTGACTTCCGTTTTTTGAATAGCAGGATTCAGAGAATTAATCACCCCTTCCCACTCTTGAACGAGACGTTACGCACAATTGGTAACTCTGATGCCACAATTTTGAGTGTTTTAGATTTGAAATCTGCCTTCTTCTGTATTCCTTTAAGCAAAAATGCTCAGAAGTACACAGGCATTGCATCTTACAGTGGAGGCCGACATTATTTCTATAAGCGTCTGCCACAGGGACTGAATCTTAGAAGGTGTATCTTTAGCGCTAAGATGACTGAAGTACTTTTACAGGTACCAAATTCCGATCAGTTTTGTATTTCTATGCATGACGACATTATTGTTTACAGCAAAGACAAGTCGTCTCATTCCAAACACTTGTTAGCAATTTTTAAAGCTTTGATAGCTAATGGTTTGAAGATTTCACCACGCAAGTGTAGTTTATTTCTTTCATCCGTTACCTATATGGGACATATCATAACTGTTCATCATGATAGAAAGGCTACAATTCAGCCACTAACTAATAGATGTCATGCGATTCGCAACACGCCAGTCCCACACAATGCAAAGGCAGCACGCAGATTTGTAGGTGCAGTAAACTATGTATCAAGCTTCTTTCCTCGAATACAGGAACATTTAAGACCTATTCACAAATTAAGTAGGCAGAAACGTCACTTTCAGTGGACAGAGGAACATCAGAAAGCATTTGACACACTTCGTAATTTAATGTGTAGTCCACCAGTTCTTCATATGCCTAAAAGAGAAGGTCGTTTAACTCTTTACAGTGACACATCAAGGATTGCCACTGGTTCGTACCTAACTCAGACTGTTGATGGGAAAGAATATCTTTTAGGTTACTACTCTAAGGTTTTACCAGAAGCTTGTACTCGATATAGTGTAACAGAGTTAGAATTATTTGGTTTGCTCATTAATATTAATGGGTTTGTTCACCTTCTCAAAAATGTCGAATTTGACGCATATGTGGATCATGCTGCACTTGTTGAAATTCTCACATCAAAACGTGAGCCCCCTACCTCACGACTGAGAAATTTGTTGTTTAAGTTGTCACAATTTCCATTCAAGGTTGGCTATAAGAAGGGTTCTGAACTTGCATTAGCAGATTACCTCTCTAGAGCGCCTCAGAATGGCGACTCTGAAATCGATAGGATACTTCCTCTTGCATTTTCTGCGATCTCAGAATTCCTGGAAAATGACTCTGAAGATCACGCTCTTCCAGTTTTGACTAGAGCTAGAGCTAAAGCTTTGGGTGTTCGGGTACCAGATTTGTTCCCTGGGAGGAAAACTTCTCCACCCCCTGCAGCCACGAGTGGGAATGTGCATACTCCTGCACAGAGCAGTGATACGTCACAGCAGCAAAACACTCCAACCCCACCTCCCCCACCTGCTTTTCGTGGTAATTCAGCCCCCCAACAGGTGACCCCCCTCTCTGTGCAGCAACCGCATCTCCCGGCGCCGCCTCTCTTACATCACCATCCTATACCTGTACCATCACAAGGTCCAAAGGTGAGCACACCAAAAGCCCAGCCAGAGCCACGTCTGGTAGATTTGCCAGAAGAACGCCACAGGGCACCCCCTGATGACTTGCTTTCGCCGAGTAAACCCCTCCTTGCCGATGTGAAGAATTTTCGGACTTCACACATACCTCATCAAAGAGATATACAACGTCTCATGCACAAAATTCAAAGTAAAATCATCCGAAATTACGATTTACCATTTGATGCAAAGCAATTGCAAAGGCAACAGGCAACGTGTCCCTTCTTTAAGCCAATCTACGATTTTTTGGCGTATGATATTTTGCCACAAGATGTTAAGTCTGCTCGTACTATTCGTACCCGAGCTGAACAATATATTATGTGTGATGGTCTTTTGTTCAGGTTGACTTTGCATGCTAAGCACAAGTCTAGAGTGGTACTGCAATTAGCTATTCCTGACACAATGATAGAAAAAATTCTTTCGAAATATCATGATGATCTTCTCAGTTGTCATCAAGGTGTTATGAGAACGTATCTCACCATAAGACAACACTTCTTCATGAGAAACATGTTTCAAGTTGTCAGCAATTATGTTAAAGCTTGCCTTAAATGTCAACAATTTAAACCTAAGCAGGATAAAATCAGACAATTTCGTGCAAGAGTACCAGATTCATATTGTCCTTTTGATAAGATTAGTTTGGATTTCAAAACCATGCCTACATCCAATGCAGGGTATAAACATTTAATGGTTGCATGTGACGAAATTACCAGATTTGTTATTTGTGTTCCTTTAAAAACACTTGATGCTCCAACCATTTGTGAGGCGATCTTACAAAAAATTGTTACTCTTTTTGGTCCTCCTTCTACGCTCATAACAGATGCGGGCAGGTCTCTCACTGGGAAATTAGTGGAATTATTGTGTTCTGCACTAAATATAGACAGAAAAGTCATCAGTGTCTGTAATCATGGTAGCCTTCAAGTTGAAAGGCATATACAGACACTTTCCAAATTTTAAAGGTCAACCTTAACCAATTTGGCACTGATTGGGTGCGATATATTCCTACTACGACCTATGCGTACAACGCATTTTCCTCCCCCATTTGGGTGACCACAGCCCTTTTGAGTTAGTCTATGGTCGCAAACCACGTGACCTCACTAATTTGACCTTTAACCCCATGGAAGGTCTTTCTCACTCGTACAGTGAGTATGTTGATCTTTTGAAGAAAAGGTTTGATCACTTGTCGCAAACGATGCTAACACTTCAAAAGCATAATCAGGATAAGCAAAATTCTAAGATCACGAATAAGCTTGAAAAGAGCCCCATTTATTCAGTGGGACAGCTCGTCTACTTGTACAAGCCAACGAGCTCGTCACTTACTGCCAATTCTCGTAAGATTGTTGCAGAATGGGTTGGACAGATTGTCATACATGAAATTCTTGATCGTACTCACTACCTTCTGCAGACATTACAAGGTGATGTCTTGCAAGACGTATTTAACTTTAACAGGCTCAAACCATGTTTTGTACGAGCATCAAATCAAAGTAAACCCATTACAAATGTTGACAAACTTAAAGCAGCATGCAATGAAAATGTGCATATGAGTGTAAATGACGATTCTCATCATATTCGATTCCAAGATGAAACAGGCAATGTTTTGCCTTCCGTCACAAGCAAAGATATTTTTGCCATTTATCATGCAGATCCCATTGATGTCTCCCTGTGCCTGCACCACGTTAAGCCCAATCATAATTTAGTTGCTATAGTGCCTTTAAATGACCACCAAATAAAGTTACAATTTCGACGTCTTGCACATGCTCCTCATAGCACGATGGAAGTTTGCCGTGCACGTTTTCATGGAGGAAATTTACAAATTTTGCTGAGTATGCGATTTATGGGAAACTCCCTGATGCTCAGCCCTATAAATTTTGGTGGAATGCTCATCAGTATGCGGACACGACTGACATTTTAGATCACTTATTAGATGCACGTGTCCCAATCACAGGTGGTCCTCATAAGTTTGTTCAGCGATTGTTTCAGTAACAGGAAGCCTTAGGCATCAATGCGACATTTACTTTTCCACGTATGTTTTGCTTATCATACAATCTTCCTTGCATATTGTATTGATCATAATTTCGTGGTCCTTTTGCCCTGTTGTATACATCTCTGAAATGCATTGATAAACTAGAAGAAACGTTATGCACTTTATGAAAGTTTATTGCATCTTGTGGTGATAATTTCACTATACTTTGAAATGTGAGCACATATTCACTGTCAATCAAATATGTAAGACAGGAGTGGTATGTCATTGTGGATTCGTCAGAGCGTTTACCCAGTTTACTAGAATCTACCTGGAACATTAGCAACACTGGTCTTCACACAGAAAATGCTTATCACAAATGAACTTTTGTTGAACCTGACAGTGTTTCTCTGCATGCTCACAGTCGTAACGAGTTGTATTACCTTCATCTATCAGTTTGAGTCTAGTTACACATCTTTTTCAACAAGAGAATGTTTTCACATTTTAATGTTGTTTGTAACTCCTAAGCTTAACATTTTAATAACTTAAACGCATCCTTGCAGTCAGATGTACAATGTTTCAAGTTATTGCGTAGGTAGAATTTTCTGGTTTACGCCTCACCAGATGTTATAATTCTGAGTACACCTACATTATCTTGTTTCAGTTGGCACTGCTCAATTTAATCTCTTCTTAAGCGTAGTGAAGTAGCCCTACGTCTACTTTCGGGAGTTTACTTATGTTATTCTCTGCTCATGATTTTATTTTAAAGTCGTCATGAGATCTATTCCCCTGACATTTGATGTTTCTCGTGTAAATACGTTGTTCGCTTTAAAGAAATATGTAATTCCACTGTATGATTACGCCGTGCTCATTTTCATTTCATTCTGAGTTTGGGACCCACCTCCCTTCCTTTGTCTCGCACTTTACCTATCTCTCTCATCATTTTGTCTTTAATGTTTAATCTACTTGACAAAGAATGCATTTTTTGTAATATCCTCCGGTCGTATTCAATATTGTAATTCTAAGAGTAAAATTTTTTCACTGCGTTTCCAAAATTTTAAAAAGACAAAAGGGGATGTCATGTAGTGTGGTGCACTCTCCATGACCTTTACCAGACGTCATCTTGTTGTTTACGAGCAACGCTCCCTTCCCTTTGTTCTAGATTCCCAGGGCCCTTCCTGTTTCCCGTCACGTGTTACCAGTGGACGTGACATATCACATTACCGTAGCTCCACGTGTACGCTGTAACCCATATTTTCGAGGTGTGGCCAATTTCCCCCTTTGCAGCCTCCTCATTGGTCATTTATATCATAATAATTATTTATATGGGTGTGTCATAACTTTTGACCAATCAGGGGGACTGCATGTGTTCAGAGCTCGCACGATTCACAAGACCGAGCCTGCGAGCTGGACACTCGTGCCGTAGACGCAGAGGGATAGACATAACAGGAATCGTATTAGGCTGGCAGAATAATTATAAATTAATTCAACTTAATCATCTTTTGTGGAAATAAAATCATCAAATAAATATTTTTAAATCAACTCAACTCTCTCATCCTTTTTGCGGCCTGGAACTCGATCCCGTACCACGCAATACACAACACTATGTTAGCAAAAAAAAAAAAAAAAAAAAAAAAACACTCCTTTCAGTGATTTGAGGTACAGTAAGTGGTGGTGAGTGATCCCATTAACACACCGACAGCATGGTCAAGTGAGTAAGAGTACAAGTCCTGGCTGGGTTATACCCTAGACTTAAAGATGGATCCTGCTGCCTTTGTGCTCGGTGCTCAGCACAAGCAATGGAGTAGAGGAAACAAACCAGGGAGCATCAGCTTAGAAAAAGGCAGTGGCTATCTTGGTATTAACCAATTGGTTAGAATCTGGGCCTTAAAACTTCATCTAATTAACAAGCCATTTACGCACCTCAAAATTTAAGGCCTGTTTTAAGGCACTGTTATATATTTTTCCATCTTTTTCAGAAACCACTTGGGAGTGTCCAGGAAAAAATATAGGAAGTGATGAAAAGTATTCAGTATTGTGTGAAAGATTTCCCTTTTCTGTGGTTTTGAAATGAGAACAAAGCTATGAATAATACTCGAACAATTAACTAAAAAATGAATGCGCAATCACCGATGATAATTTGAAAAAGTTGTCTTGTGATGTCATTTATGTTATGCTAAAAGTTTACCACGTTAATTAAAGTTCATGCCCTTTGGGACTGTATTGCTGGCACTGTTTTAGTGGAAAACCTTTTGAAATGTTGTCTGCGGGTTCTTAACTTGCAAAATCAGGATGAGAAGCAAGGTGATTTTAATTCTTTTTCTTGTTCCCTTGTTAAAGTGTAAAGTTTGGACTATGACTTCATATGTGTATTTAATATGGCATTTGCTAGTGGCTTTTTGAGTAGCAACAGAAATTTTGAATTTTGGTTTTCTTGGCATTAATCAGGTGACATTGTAATTTGTAGTCTTTATCTTTTTACCAGCTAAGGCTTATGCATGGACAACTTAGAGAGCAAGGCATCTTTACATCCATGACTAAAAATAGTAAGATACGGAAAAAGGTAGCTCACTTTACTGTTGCACCTTTGTTAGGAGATATCATTGCTCTGACTTTTTCATATTCCGATAAGTCAACATAAAGGTCAGTGTTAGGAGAAATATCAGGTCTAAACCCAACACTGACCTCATATACCAAATGTTTGTCAAATGAGTCTCAGAGCTCTTTGTGTGGTATCATGCTTTGAATTAGAGTACAAGGCTATTTTTATTCTGGTGGTGTCCAAATAACAGTGATTTTAACATGCAATGGGTGGGTATTTATTGTGAGGGTACAGATTTTTGAAGTGTTTTGTTAAACAGATGACGTCAGTGTGTCGTCCTTACAAAAGTGCTGTAGTGGCAGTATCCTTAGGCATTTGCTGCCCTGTGTATTGCAAAATTAGATACACTTTTTATGTTGTGGCATGTTATCATCGTAGCATTAAAACATAGCTACACATCTGCAGCATGTGTGGAGGCAGTTACCATTTCATGCCTCCCACAGTATCTACTGCCCAAGCTTTAGAGGTGGAGAGGTTGTGTGACATGAAAATGACAAATTTGGGTATCTAGAGATAAAAGTATGAAAACAAAACAAGAAAATTGCCCAATTCCCATCGAAATTCATCAAAACTTGACCATTAAACACAAATTTTGACATAAATAACTTTTAGCTGTAATTTTAGGCTAAAGCCATTATTTCTGAAAAAAGAAAAACAGGAATCAAGTTTTTGGTTTTTCAAGTGTGCTACAAATCACAATCCTCAGAAATTGAGGGGAGTGGTTGGTGTGCTGATGTATCAAACATTGGTACAATTACAGTACTGGCGAAAGATCTGTACTTTAGCTCCCAGTCTTCATCTAGGTGAGTGAAAAATGCACTTCTCAGTGATTTTACGCAAGTGATGTGTGCAGTTGCACTCTAATACTGTAAAATTCAAGGCTGTTAGTCTTATTAAACCTAGTGAGCACTTGCACAAACTTTTGAAAAATAGAATGCATATAATCTGGTTTCAATTGATTTATCCAAATTTTGTACAAATTTCAAATATTTGTACAGATGTTAATAAAAAAATGATGTTAGGTCACTAAAGCTTTAAAAGCAATTATTTGGTTTCAGTGATGTCTGAGATGTGAGTGAAAATGACCTTAAAACTGATTGGGAAACAATATGGCTGCCATGCTAACGTGTATGCCAGCTCATTCTTGAAATGGGGGCATAGCTGGATTTCCCAGGGTTTTAATTTACCAGGGTTCAGTGTTCCCTATTTTCCAATTATTTCAATAATTAGCTACTGTTTGATTGCAAGGTCTATGAAAGCTGGGTACAACGTTTCTTGAAATGTCAATGTCCCCAGATTCAATTTGCCCAGAGTTTAATGTTTGACGTAGTGTACGGGCTAGGATAAGGATTAGACACTAGAAATATTGAAATAGTCCCATTGTGGTAAGTCGCATTGAGGGTTGTCTTGCTGAGTTTTAGACTGTCAGAGGTAAAACAGCCAGTTGTGTGTATCAATCCTGAGGAACAGAAGGGACATGCTGTCCCTCTCCTCATTTTGGGAAAACACCCATTGACTTAAAATTTTGATTAAAGTTTGGACCTACTGGTTCAGACCTACATGTGAGTTTGCTGCATAACTCAAGGATCAACTGTGAAATGTGAGAATAAAACTTGAATGCACATTTTAACAAAAAACAAGTTTTAAATGCACAAACTGCAGCATGCATCCCTCGATACTGGTGGCTGAAATTTGAAAAAGGACTAGTCGATGGCTGGAGAAAAAAATGCTGTCCATGCCGGTGGTCTCAGATACAGCCGAGGATGAAAAGAATATGAATTTAACACGACTTCACTCACCATTCACTAATCGCAGCCATAAACAATAGAACCGAGGAGGTGGATCAAGATAAAACTGGAGGTGGAGACATTATGCTAAATGTCAAGCGTAAAGTCTTGGGAAATCACTCGGAAGCATTCTGACTGAGTCTGAGTGAGTAACAGTCTCACCATCCTGTTGACCATTATACCTGTTTAACTGTACTTACAAGTGATTCAAATATGGAATCATTCTGCACAGTGCTCTTTCAAAAGCAAAAATTTACCTCTTAGACCCGCCAGGCAGAAAAGCAAAGCATTCAATCTTATGCCTTCTCTACTGAAAATTCCCACAAATTTCCAGTTTACCATCTGTTCACAAAGGAACTAACTTCACTTTGGTCATTAGGTAGGGCTGGAAAATCAGTATTTCCAGGACATGAGAAAACCTATTTCCCAGGAAGCGAATAAAATTTCTCACAAAGCTCAATCTTTTTTATGTATAGAAAGTTAAATTTCCTTAAACTGCCAAAATTTTCCTGCAGATTGCCACATTTTGCAGGAAGGAGCCCCCGAGTTTTTCAAATTTTCCCACTCATGAGACCAGGGGCATCATGTCATGCCTAGCCAGTTTCAATGGGTAATATTTATCAGTACCTTCCTGCCTTCATACCCTTCCCCCATGCTCATCATGATAATGAACAATTTTGCTTCCCAATCCTTAACACATTTCCCACATTATTATGTTTCTGATGTCACACCATCATCACTTGAGAGGGCAAACAGCAACCTGTGGAGGACAACTAGCTCTAGAATGTTTAAAGCTGTGCCACTTATTTAATTACAGAGTTGCTTCCCCATGTTGGACCACAAATTATTGTAATGAGGGAATGATATCAAAGCCCTTTTTTATGCATTCTCGAATCATTCATTCAATCAAAATATCAAGTCACATTCTGTTATCAGTAGGAAAACCTTTCTTCAAATAACTGTATCATACTACCAATTTTATATTCTGTCCGCGAAGAATTGTTTGAACTATTTCACATAGCCAGAAACAGGAGAAATGTAACAGCGTCATAAATAAAAACATTCATTCACATTGGTAATGAACAAGAGGCATGGTAAAGATTCCCTCTGCAACTGCAATAAGAAGCTTGCTGCCCAGCTACAGCATGGTGTACCTACGAAATCATGACATCAGGTGCACAACCTCAATGTAATTCACATTCCAAAATCTTTAAAGGGAAAGGTCAAATGCTGTTGCCTCAATTTTGATAAGTATCCTATTTAATAAATGGTGCTGGAGAGTCATGTTAAAATGTTCTTTCTCACCCGATATTGAAATCTGCCAAGAGTAACTTCTTAAATTATCATACCGTGAATGTTAAATATGTAATATCCATGTCATGACTTGGAAGGGGGGCAATTTTTAAGATTGAGCTGTTTTGAAACAAGGCTAGGAGTGAATGGTTTGCATCTTTTAAAAGTGTGTGGCATCAGTACCCTCACATAAATTAAATGAATAGTCCAAAAGTTTATAAAAACTATTTCAGGATTTTAAAAATATTGTGAAACAATGTCCTTCAGCAGCATTAGGTTCAAAATGTTTTGACCTCGGAGAAAACTAAAAGAAAACTTTGAATTATTTTTGAGTTGGTCAATGAGGCCATTACGTTATGGATTCAATTTGGATCTAGCCAAATTGGCAAATACGGCAGAGTGCGACTGTGAGTACGAAACCTTAAGCTAGGCCTAAGCTAAACAATAATGTCAGCCTTTGTGCAGTATTGCTGTCGCTACAAATGAAGTGTAATGTAGCATATTTTTTAGGTTTCTTTTGCACTTTCATGAGGCAAATACCTCACAGCACAACTAGCTTAGATTGTAATAACAGTGCATTTTCGTAAACAAATATGGTTTGAACAGCGTATGCGTTTAGTTTTAGTTAATCTTATTAGTGTATATATAAGCCTTACTTGGGCCCACTGCACCCAACCACGGACTTCCTATATACATGGGCAAAGCACGTAACGCGTACGTCCAACCCGCAGAATGTGTCCAGCGACTGGGGCAAAAAAGGCGCACCAAGATGGCCGCCGTGAAATTATGACTTGTATGATTTGACGACGACTCTGTTATATTTTAACAAAAGTTCAACTTGAATGGCTAACAATATCATATTCCTGCAATGCGTGTAGTAATTTTGGCATTACCTTGTATTATTTCTAAAATTATTCATTTTTCTTGCAAAACCTGTTTTTTAACTTGAGCGAGTCAAAACTTTCACACAAAACCATAGCAGACAACCCACATATCCAACAGCGACAATCTACCGTGTTCCTATCTCTCTCCATGTATAGAAAGTCCGCGATCTCCACATACAGTCACATTATATTAGAAGGAACTCACGAAAGTGATCCCCACAAACAACCAGGGCTGTAGGACTCGAGTCCGGACTCGAGGTCGAGTCCGGACTTAAGTCCACTTTTTTGGACTCGGACTTGGACTTGGACTCGGGGTCTCTGGACTTGGACTTGGACTCGGACTCGGGCCCTCTGGACTTGGACTTTGGCTTGAACTCGAAGTCGAGTCCTTCAAGTCCGGCAGCCATTTTCTCTGATTCTTTCTTTATAATTTCATGATGGATCCACCGAAAACCCCAGCACTCAACATATACTTGGGCTTTTTTCCTTTATATAGGATACAGGACTATATTGGCCTGAATATCTTTATGTAACTTGATCATTTTCAAGAGTCACATGCCAGTTGTTGACATGGTTCGAATGAAGTTTGTTTCTTGTATAATATTATGTAAACAGTGGTAACATAAAACAGCTGCAATATGGTACTCTTCTTTCAGTGCCATCCTCTGGGGAAGAGCCCTAAAATTTTCCTTGCCCCTCAAAAATTAGACAAATGCCATAAAAATGCTAGGGAATGCATATGCGACTCCTAAAAATGGTTAATTAGCAACAATGAACATGGTCTGGCTGTGCCTTGCCCCTTGCAGCATTGTCAGTATTCCTTCTGAAATCCATTTCTTTGTTGTTATGGATTCCAAAGATGAGCCTGTATACTTTTTGCATCCTGTTTCTTTTTTTCTTCATACAAATTTTACAAAAAGTCTGCATGGGTTTCACTGCTGCTCATCTAACTGCTGGTTCTACAAAGGGAATTATTGCCTTTGTTAATTATTTTTGGATACTGTAAGATAGGCCTATAAATAACCTGCCAATATTGGCTTCTGCTGAATCTTCATATGAAGTTTGCAATACTAATATGTAAGTCAGGTAAATACACAACAATAAAGCTTAAATTTTATAACATATAAGGCAAGAGCAGTCACCCCAACTTGAAGTAGTGTATACTGTCCTGTTTAATGAGATGACTCTGGAGTAATTCAGTACGTGACAATATTTTTTGTACTCAAATGTGAAAAAATACTGCTTAGTTTACCTTGAGTATGCAATATGGAGCGGGTCCTAAAATGTTATTAAAGATGCTTTGAAGAGAAATAAGGGGATTATTGTGACATTTTAGATGTTGCTTCAAAAAAAATATATTTGCGGCAACTGCTCTTGCCCTTTATTTCTGGAACATTGTTTACCATAACAGTTTGATGAGGGATTATAATCATGGGGTGATGCATTATGTGGGGTCATGGAGTGGCAGAGTGGTCAGGTAGTCTAGCTGTTCCAGAGCTGCTGTGTACCAATACTGTGTTGCAACATACATGTGCATATTTACATTGAGTCCTCCTGCTCAATGTATGTGGGTTTTTCTACGGTAGTCCGGCTTTCCACCTCCTACTTGGAAATTAACAGGCACAAAGTTAGTTGCACACTGGACTGAAGCACCTTTGGGTGGACCAGTTAACTAGGCAACTTTGGGCTTTTGCATCATGTGGGGATCAACAAGGAGAGTTTGTAGCTAAAGGCCTAGGCCTACAGGCCTACGTGATTGTCAATGTCACAAAATTAACCATCAAACTTCAAAGACATTCTTCACATACATCTAACCCATTTCAAACAAATGTTAGGCCTGCATGATCTGAATTAGTTAATGGTAACCTTCCTAGGCATTTTGCATCACACAGTAACAATGCTACTTAGATGCAGGTCACAGTATAGGGGGCACAACCAAAAAAAAAAAATAAATTACTGTGGTAGGTATGGCAATTACAGTTATGCTCCAGAAAGTTTGTACAGGTGGCACTAGGTCTGCGAGAAAATTGTGTGAGATCTATTGACAAGGCTGCCAAACAATATACACTGTATTTTTAACATACCTTATTATTGACCTGGAAGTTATGCATATTCGACTACAGCCAAGTTGCCTTTGTGGCTTTGTTCATTGTCTGTTTATTTGGTTAAGTTCTAATGAGACCGGGAGCCACTAACACTATTGAACCGGCTGCCAAACCAACCCAGTTGTACATAGGCCTACTATGTTATTACAGTATCTAAATTACTACGTCATTACGTACACAGGCCTATTCGAATTCCTGCCTAGCCTATTGACAAGTTGTATGGTTTTCATCATCATACCTCCTCCACCTTGCTGGAACAAATGATCCACCCCATGCTTCCCATGGACTAGAAACGGAACAGACACAGCCAGGTAAAAATTTCTATAATCTAGCAAGTAACAGTTAATAAGGTGGCCGGTAAAGTCACCTAAATAACTTGTCAGGCCATCTGCGAGTCGGATCATTTACATGTTGTATGTCAATACTGTACAATGCCCTGAACAGTATAATGTACAGTACAGTATGGCAATGTTGTTTTGTTGTTGGTCCTAACAAGTAACATATGTGCAACTTTCATTAGCCTCTGTATATATATGTGTGCTGTACTACTGTATGATATTCATGAAGACAAACGGGGAATATGGCAGCTGGTTTTGCATGCATATATGGCATTATCCAGAGATAGCTTTGTGGGCTTTGTGCTAGTAGAGCAGCTACTAAGGGGTTCTCCATACAACCAGACGTCTCCAGTGCAGCTTTAGACAGGCTCGACTTGAACCAATAGGTTGGAAACTGCATATGGGCTGTAAAACTCTTGTCTGACTAACAAACTAACTATAGACAGGCCATACAATTAAAGCCCAGCTAATGCCTCTGTTATTTTAAAATATTTGATGTGCCCTCCCAAAATTGGTTTCAGGTTGCTTTCAGCACTGAGTGCATTCCCACTTTTGGGAACCCTTCATGCAATTCCTGCATAATCACCAATAGCCTTTATATTGTACTATATTCTCAAACAGCTTGTCCTTTGGGTTACAAATTTAAAACCAGACTGTATTTTCACAGTGTTTCTCTAGCTAGCCTGTAGTCCCAGGACAACTTAAAAAATCCATTACCCCAACAAAAAGGCTTTGGCCCACCTACAAAATTCCTGAGTATATTTGAGCATTCCCATCAGGACGTACCCCATGCACTGCTGTAAATATCCCCAGGCTGGGGCATTTTTCCCAGACAATTGGCTGATTTTAAGTGAAAAATATGAGCTCCTGTTTACTTAGTATGTAAGAGAAGCACAATTTTTAATTTAGCCAGATAAGTGGACTCAGCTGCATGGGCTCCGCTTCGATTTCAGTTCCAGTTGCAGCCCATTTCGGGCCAGTTCCAATTTAAGGACCATGCCAGGCCAATTCCAAATACAGGAAAAACCAGATTATATCAGGAATTGAGTTCAAGTTTGTCCCTGTTCATACAGCTATACCCCCATAGGCCTATAGATCTTTACCAGAAAATACTATTGTTGTTTTACTACTTTTGGACTTGGACTCGGACTTGGACTCGAGAGCACTGGACTCGGACTTGGACTTGGACTCGAGCCCCTTGGACTTGGACTCGGACTTTAGCTTTTGGACTTGGACTCGGACTTGGACTCGAGCTTGTTGGACTCGACTACAGCCCTGCAAACAACACGGATATTGCTGTAATTTGGCTGTGCCGAAAGAATGAAACCATGCCCTGTATCTTGCTGGTTCCTTATTAGGATGTGGGACTGTAAAAACTCCTTTCGGGCAATTTTGAAGGGTTGTTCGAACAGCTGTAACGCGAGAACTTTGTAGACTTGGCAGATTCGACTTGCTGGTAGAGAAAGGACGTCATCTTACTTCATTTCCATTTTCGGCACATTGTGTACCGTAAAGCTTGGAGTAATAATAGACTTCAGGCCGTAAAGTAAATATCCGTAAGTGTTAGTTGTGATTTAGGTGCATGCATAGTGCCACTTTTCTATAACAGTGAATGATTTCCAACCAATAAATCTACACTTGCGCAGCTGAACTCAAAATAGAATATGACATAAGGTAACACTCTCTCCCTAGCCCCATTTTCAGCACCTAGGCATGTTTCCAACGCTAACTAGTTAGTTAGTAAGATGAAGTTTTACGGCCCAGTTTCCATCCTATTGCTTCAAGTCGAGACGGCCACAGCCTTTTTTCCAGTCGTGTATCACTGCTGGTTAATGCAGCACACACACGGACTGCTATACATAAGTACGAGACAAAGTTTACAAACCAAGCTGAATTCATGACGTCAGAGAAAAAGCCCCATAAATATTAATGTAGCAGACTAGTGCGTTTTGAAGTTGAAAATTGGGGACGTTTTTTGCTTTTTTTCAAGTCTGCAAGGCAGATTTTCCTTCAGAAAAAATGGAGCTTAATGCCTGAGTTCTTGCTAACTTGCTGTGGCCCTGCCACTCCAAATTGCTTTGGCCTATTCTTTTAAGGGTCATATCAAACCATTTAAGAATGAAAATTATACTTGGAGCTGTGTACAGTGTTCGGTTGATGTAAGTTATAATGATACACATTTAACGTCTCTATACAAAGCCCACTGTTTACTCAGTAGCTGCAAATATACAAGGTCTTTAGGTAACCAAACAATGAAATGCTAAGTCATAACCTATTTCTCATTGTGGATTCATGTTTATGGGCTCTTTCATAATGGCTTCATATTTTACTTGTGTCTTAATAGTTCACGTCATATAAAATTTACTTTAAACTAAAGTCGAATCACGTCATATAAAATTCACTTTAAACTAAAGTCGAATCAAATTAAGTACTGGTGAAATTGACTTGGTGTGTTTTTAGAGTCTCTCAAAAAGTGTCTTGGTAAGTTTTTAATGTCCTGTCCTCTTTGTATTTCTATAGATATTTGTACAGACGAGATAAATAAATGAAATGAATGAATGACAGAAGAGCAGTGGCAGATTATAAACATTTTAAGACTAACTTAAATGTGTTTTTTCTTTTCGTTTCTTCGCAAAATGTGGCTTTTAGTAGAATCTTCCTATATAAATAACATACATATGTAAACACATTTTGGTACAAATTGCAGTAGCTGTGAAGATTTATGTCGTATTTGGATTCATTCACAATTGGTATGCTTGTGATTTATGTAAAACTCAACCTGTTACCTTCCAATTTAATCTAACGGTGCCCGATGTTCCCTTTTCCCAGTTGTGGGGCACCGGATTGTTTCCCTGATCATGTACAACAGCAGTAGGCTAATGGTTTGTAAAGAATTTTTCTTTTAAAATTTGGACTTCAGGTACATATAAGATGTAATTCTATGAAATTCCTGCCACAGATTGATTAGCCAACAAGCAAGAACTAAACTGGAACAAGGTTGCAGCAATTGCTGCATGGTCTTTTGAACAAAACGAAACTTCATTTTAGGAATGATATGTCAAAACGAAGCAGCTTATGATTCATCAGCCGTTCTGCAGCAGTTGTCACTCTTTGTTGTTATATAGACTGCCATAGGTAGCTGAATCCTGATTACCTCATGGGGTAGCTGCTTCTTAGCTGTGGCAGCTTTAGCTTGTGGTTTCAACATGTTTTTTCCCCTTTCAACACCCTCAATTTCAGCTCTTACTTACACGTTCGTTTTGCATAATGAAGTTACACGAAATCCCGTATTTAATACCGAAAGCACTACGTGTTAAGAGGGAAAATGGGGTTTAAATTTGTTCATGTGGTTGTGATTAACATGGACTCAGAACATATCTTTAGCAAGAGACTGAGATTCTGACATTCAAAGGACTGGCCGTATGGTGTATGGCTCATGCATACAAATACTCTTGACAAAGGTTTGACATCCCGTTTTCAAACCAAAGACTTAGTACCTTTTTGCACCTATGTGTACACTTTTGTTTACTCAGCTCAGCTTTGGTTGTATCAGGCAGGGCCCGGTTTAATCCTCTCAGGGACACAGTTGTTGCTGAATTGTAACGAAACTTGGACACAATGGGCTATTGAACATAGGGCTACATGTTGTGTTCAAAAAGTTGACGTCAACCTTACTGAGGTGTGATTACTAACTGATTTGTGAGTATCTTCATACTGTCACTTCTCCCACAAACAGTGCATTTTGTTCTGAAAGGTGGTTAAAATATTCCTTACTATGTAGTGGTTCTTGAGCGTTGTACGTAGATCTGTTATCCAAGGTCATACGATCGTATGGTCGTACGAGATCAAAAGAGGCACTATCGGTAGCGTGGTATCGCGCTGCACCTGTGAGTCCTATAGTTACCAAAGAGGACATATTTAATCAACTTATGAAATGCTTCTAGCTCGTAAGAAATAGGTCAGTGATCATCCAAGGGTTATTTGAGGTCATATATGTAAATATTTTTGAATTCCATTTTCTCCTAAATGCGTTTAAAAGTTCTCAAAATTGCCCAGATGGACGGCTGGCATGCACAGATTACTGTACATACCTCTTGTTTGATTTTGAATGACTGATTTTGGATGAATAATAATTTTGACACCTTTCTGACCGTTTTGTGCCACCCCTCTATTTTTACTAACTCATACGTTCAGTTAGGGATGCATAGGGGAAATTTATTTCACTTGTGTTAAGGGAGGAAGCTCTTCCTTACTGTTGTGTTATGACAGCCCATAAAACTTGCCTTCTGTCTCCCTAATTACCAACTAAACTTACTGTTTTCTGTAAAAACAGTAAGCAAGGCAGTAGGAGTTACCTTTTTACCTGGGAGAAATTAACACATTCTTAACTGTAGAAACATCTGTTTATGAAGAAACAGCCATGTATAACAAGTACAGTACAGTCTTGTTGTGATTAAAATTCCATTGCATGAGGAGGGACTTTCTTAGCAATGTGCGTTATCACTGTGTAGTAATTCAACAGGCTTGATCTTAAGCACCGATGAAGCCCTAGTTAAGAATTTCTTCCCCGGGTGCCTCGAGGCCTCCAAAAGATGCATACGTGGACCTTATATGAAAATTCATATCTGGCCCATATCTGGTCCAGATATGGAATTTGTATCTTGCTAAAACAAATGTTTGGAAGATATAACTCGATAAAGGAATATATGGCCCATATAAAATTTGTTTTGGCTCAAATTTCATGTGGGACAGATATGGTCCATACATGGTAAATCCACCTGAAATTTATATGCGGTCCAGATAATGGGAATTTTTAACTGGCGTTACAAAGAAATGGGCAGATATTTCTTGATATAACATAAATCATGAGACAGATATGGTGTGTTTTCACGGGAGAAGGGGGGGGGGTGCTATCGTCCCAGCCCCCCCCCCCCGATTCCTACGCCTATAAATTTTATGTCTCATTTCGGATTTCCACAACTGTCTAACTAATATTTTCAAGTACTATAGCTATCAGTATATTGACTTGTGGTACGAAGGCGTGTATGTGGGTGGAAAGGGGACTTTAGGGATAAAATTAAAGGCAAACCGTGGCGAACCATGGTTTTGTTAACTCCTTCAGTTATTGCTTGGCCACGTCATTTCTTTCCCATGTTAAAAAATTTGAGAAAAAAATTATCACCTGTGCAGGATGTTATTAATTTTATTGCAATTTACGTGATTTGAGGTGAGATAGGAAGATCAGTAGTAACACCCGCATTGCATCGCCAAACCAGAAAAAAAAAAAAAACAAGGCTACTTCTACATTAAAAACAAGACTTTTATTAAGATACGGGCAGAAATGCCCTGAAGATAACATTTCAATGTTTGAAGCGATAAGGCTAGATGCAAGGCATGAGAAGTGCCACTTCGGCTATCCGAAATGCAAATGACGCTGCAATTAAATATGGTTTTACTACAAGTTTCTCCCACCTAGAACTTTTTTTTTCAATTGAAGACTTGGTTGTCTTTGAATGTAATACTGCTAAAACTTTAAAATTTGTAAATATCTTTCCACGAAAATAGAGAATGAAGCTTTTCCGTTACTTACATATGGGATCGGTACATTGCTAACGAATTTGATTTTTTATTTATTCCCTTTGGTAGTGAAATATCAATTTAACAAAGAAATGACCACTTCTTTGTCTCATCACTGTGCCTCGAAAATGGGGTAGATTTTCAGTTTGCTTGCTTTATTTCTAGAAAACTAGTCCTTCTTTCAAAATATGTGGCGTCTTCCGAACTCGCGCCGCGCTGTATACTCTTGAGATGCAGTTTTCCTTCCGAAACAAAGTTACATTTGGCATTGTTTGAAGTTATTGAATTACATCATGTGAACAACATTTTCTTGTGGGCTCTGGGAGGGTGGTGTATTTTTCCCTGCCGTGTAGTATGACTAAATTGATCGCCGTGGTTGTGTTGGTATTTTAGTAACTTCAAGTCACAAAATGTTGTTCTTCCTAGATTTCCTTCAACTGATTTTCTTTCACGCCCTGAGACTTAATTACGCGTATTATATATTATTATTATTATAATAATATATAATTACCTTGCCATATAATTGTAAGAATACCATAAACTATTCGTCCAAAATATATTTTGAATCCGTGATGCTTCCAGATTTCATCCTTCTTGCTAGGCCTTAACATCGGTTCTACAATTTTGTGAGAATTACTTAACACATAGTGATCTGATCTTATTTTCGCGTTGACCCATATTTTGTTGGAATTTTACTCAGAAATGATTTGTGCATCCCAAGGCACACACCAGGTGGTTCAGATTACACAACACATTGGTTCAAATTATACATAGGCTTAGTTGGTGTAACTTGGAGTGTTTAGTCTCATACGAAAAGAGTATTCCGTTGCTCTACCAATATGCCCCTGAGAGCAGTTGGTTGCGCTCATCTGAGGTTTTGTGGGGATTTGTATCGGGGGGGGGGGGTCCAAATTACATAGGTTTTGCCTCGCACACCGCCTTATAGGCGTTGACACCGCCAAAGGTTTTATCTCGGCATTTTATCGACATTTCAATCAGACTTTATTCGAAACAAGTAGGCTAGTAGAATCTCTATTCAACAATTTCTCAAGAATAAGACGTCTGACAACTGACCAATGTCAGAGATGTAAATATCTGTGTTGCAACTCCCTGATAGTCGCACCGTTTCTAGTACTCAGCGCAGAGTACCTAGGTTGCAGGAGTCCGCCATCCCAGTCATATTGCTCACCTCTTTCGTCTTCCGTTGTTCCAAGTTTTCGCCGCCAGTCTGAAGATACGTGCGATATGTTACGTACCCCATCTTAAACATGTATGCATTGTTAGCAGGATACAACATTTCTGAAAGTCGAGTATAAGGGGGCATTGTGACGATATTATGCACCACAGTTGGACCATCCCTTTAGCTAGGTTCTCAATTTATTATTACAAAATTTAACATGGGCAGTTAAGCAGTTTTTTTTTAACTTTTTTCCCTACACCCCTCGAGATCAACTCACAACCTACAGGCCGCTTTCAACCGACTGGTTGGGGCACTCCTGTACTGAGTCTGAGGCACAATTGATTAGTTACATTCTGAAAAGGATAACATTTTAGGAAAAATCCATAGTGCACCGGGTGTATTTAATCAGTACCAGTTAAATTGTATATCATAAAGCTTAGCACGTGAAAAATTGGTCTTGAAACCTCCTTGAATCCACGAAAAGGAGTTGAGAAGGCGATTGAAAAAATGTGCCATTCATGACTTCTCCCGACAGCTTTTTAGCACTCTTTAAGCAATGAAAACCGTATAACTCTGAGCAGCAGCTAGCCCTACTGGCTTTCAGAAGGCTATAACGTTACCCCAACCGAGATGCAAGTTAGAAAACAGCTAAGCTCCATACGTGTAATCAATGAAGTAAAAGTGATTGAGTAAGTCACGTGAAGTATAGCAGCGCAATAGAGTATAATCCTTCCAGTTGAAAGCAATAACACTACTAGATGAACTACTAGATACGACAGAAGGCTTACAAATACATAGAGCAGTTTGCTGTTGTATCCAATATTTTCAGTAAAATGTAGAGGATCATTTAACTTGACTTTTTAATATTAACTAAAAAAGGTAAAAATGCAAGTAGACGTGGCATTCCGCTTATTCGTTTTCGTTTCTTTCATAATAACAGAACGTGAGTGTTAGTCGGCTTGGTCCTGTGTTTGGTGCATGACCCTCAACTCGGTCTCTGTTGTAAGAATTCTCAGTTAGCCACCGAAACCATTCTTTAGTCACGTTCATGCCGTATACCTTTAACGGAATGGTAAACGAATACTTAATTATTACGCAGGCAAATACAATACTTCATGGAATAATATTGAAATGAAAGCATACGGTGTAACCATACATCACCGATCCAAAGGGAGGGGAAGGTCGGAGAGGGCGGGAGGTTCAAGTATTACCCCATCTTTTACCCATATCGACAATCTACACTTTAAAACAAAGATGGAAAACTAAAAACCATATTGTCTGGAGGCCTATGTTCATTGGATCGCCGTTGGAGAAAGCAATAACTTTCCACATGGAGGTGTTTCAACTAGGGAACTGCAGTAATTAGGAAGGAAACGGAACGGAAAATTTCATATACGGTGGAACTTTAAAATCCACTAAAAAGAATGCAGATAAGTTGTGCAATCATTCAAGATCATTCCTGGAACACAATCCGTTTAAGTCCTTAGACGGGTGACTCATGCAGGAAAATACTTTGATAAAGAAGGCCTGTTCCGCCAACCAGTAGTTTGGAAGCCGAGCCCTAAAACTCTATCCATCCATCCAACCAACCAACCAAGCCAAGCCAAGCCAAGCCAAGCCAAGCCAAGCCAAGCCAAGCCAGGCCAGGCCAAGCCAAGCCAAGCCAAGCCAACTCTTACTCCAAATCCAGATATGGATTGATATCTGGATATATCTGGTTAAATACAGCCTTTTTTATGGCCAGATCAAGCCAGATATACAACCAGATTTACATGCCTTGAATCAGTGTTGTAATCGAGTCACTAGATTAGTGACTCGAGTCACCAGTTTTCAAACTTTTCAGTGACTCGAGTCGAGTCATTGACTCGAGTCACTGTACTATTTCAATGGGGAAATTACTCCTGAATTCTATCGAGTCACTATCATTTTGAAAGGAAGTGACTCGAGTCGTGACTTGTTACAACACTGCCTTGAATATAACAAGTTTAACATGGCCATATCAAGTCAGATATAACTTGATTCAAGAAAAGCCTAGATATGCAAATAAAGTTTTATATGTCCATATCAAGCCAGATATAACTTGATGAAATGCAATTCCAGGTATGCAAATAAAGTTGGCTATATCAAGCCAGATATGAATTGATGAAATGCCTTTCCAGATATACAAATACAGTTTTATATGGCCATGACAAGCCAGATATATATTGATGAAATGCCTTCCCAGATATGTAAATAAAGTTTTATATGGCCATATCAAGCCAAATATAACTTGATTCAATCCCTGCCCAGATATGTTAATAAAGTTTGATATGGCCATATCAAGCAAGATATAAATTGATGAAATGCCTTCCTAGATATGCAAATAAAGTTTTATATGGCCATAATAAGCCAGGTATAAATTGATAAAATGCCATTCCAGATATGCAAATAAAGTTTTCTATGGCCATATCAAGCCAGATATATCTTTATGTAAATGGTGTTCAGCATGATCTTAGTGGACCTTACGATAATGTGGCGGGCTTATATATAAGCCCACCACATCATCCTAATGCCCACTAAGATGCTGTTAAAATGAATAGGATACAACTAACCACTGCAGGGAAAAGCCCATATCAAAGAAGGTAATAACTAGGAAAAGGCAAGCCATGTACACTATGCATATTAATTTTTATTACAGTGATATGAAAGTAAGTCAACAGTATCAAACTATATATCCAGATGAAAATTCAGTTCTCTTTCTACCTAATGTGAAACCAGTTTATGAACAAGGTGTGCCAATTCCTTTTGGTACCCGTTGAAATTTTAACAGATATTAACAGGTATTAACAGGTATGAACAGGTATCCAACAAGTATGAACAGGGATTCAACAGGTACCTGTTAATATGTAACAGGTATTAACAGGTATGAACACGGTTTCAACAGATACCTGTAGTATGTAACACTGAGGTATTAACAGGTATCCAACTAGTATGAACTGGGATTCAATGTGTAGCCGTTAATGTCAACGGGTGTCTCCCCCCTAGTAGGTTACACAAGCTTCAAGATATTTCTTGTTGTACAGAGAAGTATATCCCCTTCTCTCCTGTCGTTTCCACCATCGTCCCCACTACTTTTATACCCAGGGCTCCTAGCTGCCTCCAACATCTAGTGTTTGGCACAGATTTCCCTGTATACAGACAAACTGAATACCATAGCTCCCAAGTGAACAGGCGCCTATAATTTTTTTCTTGTACTTATAATAATCAAGCCACCCAGAGATCTGCTAAAATTAATTTCACCCACTTCATCTTTTATTATATCTTCTCTTCTCCTGATACCACATAAGAAAACAGTCTAAATCCCTTTGCTGCTCTCCAAGTATACAAGCTGCTTATCTCTTGTGAAGCGGTGCACATAACAAAGCAATCGCTTGCTTACACGACGGACTACCTTCATGGCCCCTATGCAGTGACAACAGTTCTCTGTACACACAGTGTTGTTGTTAGATAACAGCTCCCTGTGTGTATTGTGCACATACTCTACTATTACTGTTGCATACAGAGCCAGAGCCGAGTTGTGCTGAGCATGCATGCGTCACATTCACAAATTCAAAAAGGTGCAGTAAAAGTGAAGACAATGGAGGAAGATTTCTTTACAAAAATACTCTGAAGCACAGTTAGTCATTTCTTTTTTATAATCCATTTGTTGTTCCAGTTTTACACTAAAAAGCAGTGTAATTTAAGAGGCATGGTGACTGGTTTAGTAATATTTAATTGTCACTGTTCTGTTTGGCGTAACGTTAGGCCTAATGTACACAGGCCTAACGGTAGGCCTAACTTTACGCCTACTTGTTGTATTGTAACTTTACTATTGCCGTATACAGCCTAAGCCTACACTGTAAATAGTGTACACATCCAAGTTTCAATTATGATTTCCTCCCAGTAAAGTCATAATACTGCATGGGAAAATCATTAAAATTTGGGCTTTGAAAGCTTGGTACTCAAGCTGATAAAAAGGTGTTTGCATACCATTACTTAAGTCTAAGCTAGGCCTAGCCATAGCCTTGAATGGGGCTGTAGTGTATGTATATATTCCGTTACATGATGGCTTAATAAGGCTCATTCCTTTAGACAACACCAAAAAGTCACAATGGTGTGGAATGTGCCTTTTATTAGGCCATTGAACGTAATGCACAGCCCTGTTGAAGGGCTGTTCTAGCTATGCCTTACCTTATGAAATCATGTGGTTTAATTGAGGTTAGATCAAAGGGAAATACTGCTTTTGTTATACAAGAAAACTTCATCCATTTTAAACCAATATTTATTGACACTGAGTGATAAATGATTAAATTAATTCAGTATGGTGGTCTTCTGTTCAAGATATAAGTCCCCTAAGCTTGAAATTCGATTTTTTTGTTGCTGAAGAAAAATTTGCTTACCCAAGCTTTAGAAAATTCAAATGATGCAATTTCCATAGCTTTTCTTGTTCACAATATTTTGAGAAGCTATTGCTTGGGTGTACAGTATGTTTAACATAACATAACATACAGTAACAGGTTAAAGGACAAAGGAGGGCTATAAAGTCCCCATAAGATGCCCTGTAATCCAAAAAAAAAAAACAAAAACAAAAAAAAACAAAAAAAAAAAACAAAACAAAACAAAAGGCAAACCAGCAACACCTAACGAGCCCAGAAAAATTAGATTCTACCACAGTCATGGAAAAACTTGTCAATATTTACCTTACAACGGTGCACTGATGTGTAGTTAACAACCCACTGAGGCAGGCTATTCCACTCCTTAAAAACTCTGTGAGAAAAACTGAACTTCCTATTGTCAGGTCTACCAAAAGACTTATTAAGCTTTTTACAATTCCCTCTTACTCGAGGATTACTTTGGACCTTTAAATAACTACAAGCTAACAAATCATTTCCTTCAGAGAGAAATTCGTTTACCTGGGGCATGTCCCCCTTGATGACAATGAACGACTGGACAATATCTTGAGTTATTGTGTTTGAACGCTATGTTGGAACATTTCAAACGCAATTTCAACGGGAGATTACTGTAGGTCAAACTGATTATTTTAATGAAGACTTCAATTACATCAATGCTGGACAATGTTACTCATGATTCTTAATACTGAATAACAAAGTTCTCACTGCATAACCCCATTCCGTTTTTGGTGTTGTTTGTACAGTAGCTTAAACGATAGATCATTAGCTTAATTAAGACCTACGCAGGCCTTTGCATATTGTAAAGCTTGTACTAAATTAAGATCATACTTTTACCGTAAGTATCCCAATAGCAATGCATCTTGAAAAATTTGACTCCAAGTTAGGTAATAGGTATATGTTGTCAAGTCAAATGAACAGTATGCATTTTGCATCATCTTTAAAATTTAAATATTTTTCATTCCATTTACAGCGTGAGTTTGATGGTAATACACTGCAAAAATGATGGAGCTACAGTATTTGCCGTTGCTTCTTTAATAACTAAAACGTCACAGCTACGTTCAGAAGTCCTGTCATTTGCGAAATTAGGCTAATATTTTACAGTAGCGAGTGAGTTGGAATCACGGTACAAGTGGCATTAATAGATCCTTTACTGACGTCCGGGAGTTAACACACCTTACCTGTGAAACTCTCAATGTAAGTTAGAAACATATTCATCGAACTGATCGAAATCTGTATTTGTACTTTCATTAAAAAATGGTTTGTGTGGGCGCATCTTCTGATGTTGTCATCGATATCATTTTACTTTGTAAGCTGTGTCTAGCCATCGATTTCTTGAATCATATTCAGGACAAATGTTAGCAAGTTCTACCTTTCATATGCTTCCCCTGGACTGAATGATTTTGTAAACTGAATACCTACAGCACTGTACTGATAGAGGAAATAGATGATGTGATTGATGTGATGCAGTTAGTAGGCAACCATCCAGTATGAATTAGAACTCTAGTGCATTTCAGTACGTTCGCTGCAGATGGCTATGACGACCTCAATTTGCAAAAGACAGATGTACTGATTTCCTAGCTTTGCATTTCTTTTACAGAGTCTAAAAATTTGAACAATCCTGTTTATACTTGGAAGTTCGTCACTGGTGTTGATTAACTGAGACGAGTACCTGGCCCATACTGTAGGAGGATGGCTAGTTGAGAAATTTGAAACATTCAGTAAATGTGATCACTTCATGTCTTTTGTCGATCCATGTTTGGACAGAAGAAGGCAACAGTTTTGATTTTACACTTTCACATAATTTTACATAGATTTTGTACTAGTTGTGTAACTTGTGTTACTTTCAACTTATCTGCCTAATGCCTATCCTCTACATGTATTCTGTGCAATGTATGCAAGGGGCTTAATTACTCTTAGTGTGTAAATACGACTTCCCTGGTTGCACGATCATGGTCCAAGAAATCTATGGAATGCTCCTATTTTGTCAATTGAATCCCTGTGTTTGGAGGAGGGATTTATTCTCCCCTCTTATGTGTGTTTAGAAGAGGGATTTATTCTCCCCCGTTATGTATGTTTCGCAGAGGGATTTATTCCCGGTTATGTTTGACAAAACGGAGAAGATATTTGAGGAAGGATAAATTCCTTGCATTGCTTTGATAGGTGTACCTTAAATTAAAGTATTTTTTGCTAGGCCTCCGATGATGGGTGGGCAGACACTAATAAGATTTGAAGGCGTAAGAAAGTGTTCTGGTGTGTATTTTATATTTCATGTACCCGCTGAGGAGGCATAGTTGTTTGTACAGTTATATTTGGTTAAATTCAGTTAAAACCCTCCAAAGCCAGTAATAGCCAGTTATATCAGTAATAGCCAGTTATAAAATATCCAAAGAAACGCTCAAGTTTTAAGTTTCTTACAAGTACATTATTTGGAGATTACAAAGGAGTGAATAAACCGGAGATTAACTGTAACAAAGACGTGTCTCATTCTTTGCTCTCATCCAATGTTGTAAATACACAACAGTAATAGCTAGAGACTAGCCACTTAGGGTTGAAGGCTCTCCATATTTTTTGCGGGCAAAACTGGAGAATACATTTTATCATGGACAAATCTTTGATTTTAATTCAGCAAACATCTGAAAAGACTGATTCATATGATTCTTTTAACCATGAAAAACTATTGTTTTGTGTTGGAAATTGTGAAATGACTGCCTGATACATGTTTGTAGTAATTACAGTGTTACCTGATCAGACTTTGATTTAAATTGGAAAAAATTAAATTTCAGTCTTTAGTTTCACCATAATGGAACCAATGTTGTGGGCTTTTTTACCTTGGACACAACCTGGCTGGCATGCCTACTTATCTCATACCTTTCCATGTGCTGTTACAGAAAAGCAATATGTGGTTTCATTTTGGAATATGCAGGGTTCTAGCCAGGAAAAATGTCAAGAGTTAATCGACATTGCATAGTTCTCGCATGATGTTGGCCATATCTCAAGATCAAAATGACATTGTCTGTGGTTCTACTTTAGATGGGATCAATACAGTTAATTTTTATATAAACCTATATGGTTCTACTCTATGTGGGATCAATACAGCACACCTTTACATAAACCAGATATGGCACTGCTTTATATGGGATCAATACAGCACAACTTCATATAAACCAGATATGGTACTGCTTTATATGGATTCAGTATGGAAAAGCTTTATATAAACCATATATGGTATTGCATTATATGGTACATATCTGATCCAGATAAAGACCTGATCCAGATTAAATTTTATCTGGCCCATATATGGATTAGATCTGGTTCTGGCGTAGATCAAGGTTATGTCTGCCCAATTTTTTATCTGGCCCAGATATAAATCCCATATCTGCAGCAGATATGGGCCAGATATGAAATCCATATCCGGCCCATGTACGGAATTTCATATATGGCCCATATCTGGATTTGGAGTAAGGGAAGCCAAGCCAAGCGAAACCGCCACCAGTTGAAGAGCAGATGCAATCAAACTAGAAACGACTATTTAATTGAAATACATGAATCGAAATAGCCCTTCCCTTAACAGGGCAAGACATGCAAACAAGCTGTTGAGGCAAAAGTCTAATTACAAAACAAGGGAGAAATTGATGGGTGAAAGTGGTGACCACTGTTTAGATGTTTTGCCAACCATCAGCTAAGTCAATGGAGGTCAAAAAAATTCTTCTCTCAAAACATTTTAAATCAGAGAAACATCATTTTAAATCAGCTGTCTGCATTTGTCTGTGTTGGTGTGTTTTGCCCCCCCCCCCGGGCGTACTTTCCGCTCTGTGACATCATAAGGTCTTTTCAAAAAATAGGGACGCTTTAGAAAAAATCACATTGTGAAAAGAATCAACGAAAGAGTACCTAAACAACACGTTCTATGGCGCATAACATATTTCTCTGTCTATTATCTAGAACAAGCGACGCACTTTACTGTGCGCGCTCATCAAAAATAAGCGATCTTGTTGTTTTTCCATTGTTAGCGCGTAAGAATTTAAATGCGTGAACAAAATTGTCCCGGTGAAGACAACATAGGAACTGACCAATCAGTAGGTCCATGCATAAACAAGTCACTGCATATTCTTATTAAAAAATAAAAGTATAAACGAATACGACCAACGCTTGTGTTTACTGACTGCAAGCAGCCATTAGTGGGTCCATCAGTCTTTAACCGTCTCCATTTATTGTCTTAATGTAATTTCAAACCCTCGTTTACACTGAAATTGAGGGAATTAAAAGGCATTACAGTGTAAAATCATCCGTGGTAGCTCTAAGCGAAGAAATTGAAAGATTAAAAGATGATAGACCCCAGTTATGGCCGACTAAAAGAGACCATCAATTGCTGTCCGGATTCGTCTATAGAAGGCATAGAGAAAAACAAAGTGTTCCAAGTTAGTAAAACGAGCAATGGTAGTTCTTAGTATATATCATTGGACAATAGCAAAGTGACCTATGTCTTACTCGGGCAGTCGGGTAGAGCGAGTTAGCTACTAGGAGGCAGTATAGACAACTTTTAGGGATTAAATCTTTTCTTAAGCTTCTTTTGGGTATGTTAACCCTCGTAAAATCATCTCTCACTTTGCGACGAAACTTCAAGGAGTTCTTTAATAATCAGCTCTTACAACAACTTTACAGAGTGCACGTATGCCTATAGATGACATAAGCGATATAAACTTCTCGGCAGCGCTTTCGTTTCGAGCAACTGCTAGGACCCATATGAGAGCTCCTTCGGTTGATTTTCACTCGGCTTAACAGCCCCATTGACACTTGTTACAATTGACCCCGTCTCCCCTACGAACATTTTCCTAAAGAAATATCTATACTGATTAATCACAGAATATTGATATTGATATTCATATGTAAATTTGGGAGGGTCACACAGCAAATTATCGTGTTATTAGAAGTAAGGTGTATGTAGGGGTTATAGTTATGAAAAATCATGTCTTTTTAATAAGCCTCAGGCTCTACTTCATCATAGATACTAATTTGCGATCTAATGGCACGGGTTTAGCCATTTGAAGACTCCATCCCTTCCCCTAAGGAATGATCGAACCCCCTTATCGAGACAAAATTTCCCCGTGTTTTTAAAGTTGCACTAAACCCTTCCGCCGTCTGTCGGTAAACCAGTCTCCTCACCCATGGTGAACTCCGCCTCTGCAGTGGAAAATCTTACCTTGTAACTACTTTGCTAAAATAACAAACTAACATCCTATTTAATTTAAATAACAGCTTTGTTTACCATATCAAAAATGTACCAGAATTTTGGCGATGAATCGGCGTTGACTGTTAAAAGGGAAGTTTAAACAAAAATTTCATTTCATATGTGAAAAAGGCGGAACCAAATCTACACAGTGTAGTGAAATTTCCATTCAAATCAGATATTTATTTCTTGACTTATCAGTAAATGAAGTCGCTAGATTCTTGTTCCAAAGTAATTTTGAGGGCAGCAAGAGTTGTATCACTGCCTCACATTGACAACGACTGCTTTGTGTACTTCCTTTTGCTACTTGGACTTTTGTTGACCCTCAAGTTATATGGAACCTCTCTGTACGTACGTACGTAAAAAGCACACCTCTCTGTGGGGAATGTAAAGTTTGTAAAATTCACATGCCACTAATGCAATCACATTTTTGTAATATAGGATTGCTGAGGAGGAAATTGATTGTTAAGTTTAAAGGGAAACAAAAGGCTACCCATTAACGTGAAAGATATGATGTCATATGTGCTTGCTTCAAGTTCACTCTCTGCTGAAAATTGACAAATTTACCTGCTCATTTCTTGAAAGCAACATGTCGTATTTTAATGCAAATTTCGCCGAAATGCTTAGAACTTGTACCTCTCTAATATATCCAAACTTGATGTGACCTTAAAGCCTTCTTTTAAGAAAAACTTATGATCCGACAGAAAGAATTAAACATTTTTGAGTTTTTCGGGAATGTTGGTTTGTTAGTTTATGAGTTTGAGTTCCTTTGTTCTTGTATTCGGAAGTTCGCAAGTTCATGCGTTCGGTGGCACTCTGTCGGTCAGTGTTAGCGGTTAGTTAGTGACATAGAGTTTTACCACCCAGTTCTACAAGTCCGTTTTAATCGGTCCGGTCATGGCCCTCTTTCCAGTTGATGCTCAAACAGTGGCGGCGGAAGCATAAACATTTAGGGGGGGGGACAATCAGTGAACAAGATGGAATGGTTGGACTAGTGAAACGAACCCTTTGTGCGCGTAGCGCACATCAAGAGCGCGAAGCGCGAAGTCCCACTGGGGTGGGTCCAGGGCCCGCCTTAGGGCCCTGGAAGCTCTGAGATTTTACAATCTCTCTCGTGCAATCTAAGCCGTTTTTGGAACATTTTACGGTGAATTCAATGCACAAAAATGTGCGAAATATTTGCGTTCACAGATAGCCTATAGGCTATTTCTTGGACATCAACAGTTGCTTTGTTATGTTTGTAATTTTGGTTTTGTTAAAATCATTTTTCAAATCCAAAGGAAAAGAGGCGCAGTTACCTAACTACTCTAAAATCAGTTGCCCCTTGTACTCGCCCTTGGTTTGGTACTGCACCTGTAAGTTTGTTTTGATTTTGTATTATTGAAGGTCTATTTCTTGATATTCTTGTACTTTCACCGGGATTCATTTCAACATTCAATCTGGTGTAAATTCATTAATATTTACCTTG
The DNA here is from genome assembly GCA_037179385.1 of Holothuria scabra. Taxonomy (NCBI): domain Eukaryota; kingdom Metazoa; phylum Echinodermata; class Holothuroidea; order Aspidochirotida; family Holothuriidae; genus Holothuria; species Holothuria scabra. Next base: position 32,034,744 of record CM074190.1, read on the forward strand.
GAATCAGTCTGAATCTGCCTATGCAGACGTATCTGATCAGGATGAATCCGAACCTCTGAACAATGTGTAGGCTACCTCGGTATAATACCGAGGTAGCTTACTCTTCCTAAGTTCCAACCGGACGGTCATGTACGTACGCACACTTCATGCGAACGGAGCTACCATTCGGCGATTTTCCAATAGATGATACGTTTCGCTCATTTTTGGCGGATTCCGGATTCCAATCTGTTAAAATAACTAGGTTTGTGATTGAGGTTCTTGGCAGTCACATTTCAAAGTTAGGTCGCAGGTTTCTGTAGGTTTCGACTGTTTGTGACCTTTTATTGCAATAGCATAGTCTAGAATCTAGATCGTTGTTTGTTTTGAGGTTGCCAGATTCTTGTAATGATTTGTAGCCAAATACTAGGTCACAGGCATAGAGCATGGTCGCAGGGGACCGTGACAAGAATCAGCCAAACAGTGGCAGAACATAGGCTAAGTCAATTTCGGCTGCTCTGTTCGGTGGTGGGTTAACTATAGTCTCAACTTTGAATTGGTTCAAGGCTCCCAAGTTTCTTTTACTTCTTCTCTGATTTTTGGGGGGACGTCCCCTCGCTAAGTATTTTAAGGGGGGGGGACGTCCCCTCGCTAAGAAATTTAGGGGGGACCTGTCCCCCCGTCCCCCCCGGCTTCCGCCGCCAGCGTGCTCAAAAGCATGTTTCCCTACTCCATTGGCTACAATGAGTACCAAGTACAAATGCAATAGGTTCGTTTTTAAAGTTTTCGGTATGGGACCCGGCCAGAACTCGACTTCAAGTAGGATGCCCTAACCACTTTACCATGCATGCAATCAGTAAGTGAGTTAGTGAGTCAGTCAGGCAGTCAGTTACTTGGATAAGGTATTACGGCACAGTTTCTAAATAATTGGTACAAGTCGGGAAGGCCACAACCTTCTTCCAGTTGTGGCTCACTACTGTACGCTGCTTTTCCAACTTCACTTCTTATGATGAGCAAGCAAACTGGTAGGTTCCATTCTTAACGTCTTCGGTATGATACGGCCAGGAGTCCAACTCCAACTCTCCTGATATCCGATTGCCTAACCATTTATCTAAAGTTACGTTTCCCATCTTCACAGTCAGTGCTTGCGTTCAACCCGATGACGCCATCATATGAAAACGCATAGAAATCCTAAGCTTTAGCTGGAAAGAGCACACCAACGGAAATGCGCGAGTTAACAGGGACGCAACTTAAGGGCCACGTGCCGAGGGGATGTAGTTGGATGTATAACATATTTTTATGCACCCGAATCGAGCTCTATTTTTTTTACAAGCGTATGGTGACATTTGGTATGCTATCGCAAATAATCGCGGGTCAAGCAGATTACTACAAAGCGCCACCGGGACAAGTTTTGCCTTTATTTTGTCACAACGTAATAACTGTTTTGTGACAGCTGACTACGCTAAACCCAAGAAAAATTATAGTTGTATGTTGTAGGTAAATTGCAATGACCTTTAGACATATTTTTATTTTTGTTTGTAGAAATATGGGTTGAAATGACGGGCGATTGTTTATAAATGACCGCTGAACATTATCTTCATTTTAAAATTCGCACTGGGCTTGAAGAGGGTGAAGGTACCGCAGAATGTTAGGAACACTAATTTAACCCTAACCTTAACCCGAATTCTAATTCAAAAACCAAACCCAGGAATGACCCCCATTAGTCTCATCATAGTGACCTAACTCTGAAACGCCGGCGTAGTGTGAAACCTGTGTGTCATCAGAATGCCTGTAGTGCATTGTACACGCTTAAAAACAGCGCTCCATACGATTGCGTTCAAATACACACTGTCGGTTTCGCAGCAAGAAGCAGTTAGATAAAATTCAACGACACACCAACACGAATGTGTTATACAGTGTCATGCTGTTCAAATACTGTGCAAGTCCTCCCGTTTAATCGCCTTTTACGACAGGTAGGGAACACCGCGGGCATATTCTACTACCCCCAGCCCACAGGGGGGCAACCATGAAGGGGATTGCTCGATTATGTGGCGCCGACAACCCCTCAGTCAATGAAGTTGGGGGGGGGGGGCAAACTTCTCGCAAAACACGACCTCCTCAACCCATCTGGATGCAGTTTAACGTCATACCCAGGACACATGAAGGATGCACAAGACTAAAACTGCAACCACACTTTTATATTCCCGCGGCACGTGACCCTTGTGCCTCGTCCAGTTTGTTATTGTGAAATGCTCCTTACAATGGTTTAGTTAACTTCTGAAAGAAAAAGTCAGTTTACCAACCATGACCTTACAATAATCCAGACAGCTATAGCTGTCGTCTTCACCGAGAAATCCTACACTGACTAAACGATTGCATTCATGGGGATAGGTTTAAACCAAGAGTAGTCCAATGGTTGATAAATATCCTATGACATAATTTGTAGAGTACATTTAAAGTAATTTTCATTTACCGAGTCTGATTGGTCGTAGCAGAACTGGTCCTTTTACAATGACATTTCATAGGGAGAGATTATGTGGGAGAATAAATTTTGATTTTGCGCAATTTGGTCCCCTACAATTTACATGGTAACGTGGGAGCACATTACCTGGAGCAATCCTCTACCTCTTTTATAAGACTAATTCAAAACTTCTCCACAGAAATGCCCTGAGGCACAGTTTGTTTCGGAGGAACGCGTTCCTTCATAGCAACTTCACTCCTATTCATCAATCGCTAGACAGCGGTAAAACCGCATTTATAGCAGACTTAATAAAGGCACGGTTTATATACTTTCAGTTGTTACATTCTTTTGCGTCAACATAACCAATTTCGTCCAAAAAATGTAGCCTACTTATAGCATGTCAACTTGAAATAATTTTCAACAATAATTTTTACCGCACTTCAATAAAAAGAAACCTGTAAATTGTTCACTACTTTTAAGTAAAATATGAATAAACGCAAGACTTGAATACAAGGAAAACGTAGCCTACCTGCTGACACTCGAGGGAATTGGAAAAAAGCATGAAAGGTTTGTCAGTCGGAAGAAGGATGGGATTCTCGTAGAAACCATCGCTACGGCAACAAAAGTGGATGAGAGTGTTCCAGTCGTAATCGCCGTCTGGCACAGATCCACCCAAATCATCAACACAGCAACTGTCGTCCCAATAGACAAGTCCTTCGGAGAAACCTTCAACGGAAGAAGTGTAAATCTAGGTTATACTGCCAGCAAAAAGTGATGTGACTTTACTGCTTGCCACTGGTGTGAAGTACCGGGGCAAGAGGGCGGTCGCCCTCCCTATCACTTGAGCTTTTGGGAGGTTTTGTCGGTACATTGACTGGCTGTGGAAAAATATTACGATAGGCTTATGTATATAATGATTGCCCATGCACAGAAATTAAAAGAAAAAAGACATACAAAAAATTGCGCGCTTCGCAATCATCTTCTGTTATGCTTTCAGTTATGTTGGCAGTATAGGTATAGTTTCACGTTTAGGATATTGCTCTTTCGTAAGGGCGTGATTCTAAAGAGTTCTCTTTTGCTACTTTGTGGAAGATTCGTAACCTTCTTATTTTACTGATAGAATCTATATTAGTGTTTCCATTACGCGAAAGTGAAGGATATTTCACTTAGAGTGTAGATTCTAACGAGAAAAGCACAGCATGGGCGGGTTTCGCGCGCATGTGTTTATCTACTGCCGATGCCGGTTAAGCTATCTGTCAGTCTGTGGTAGGCTTGAAAATGTGGTTCCTGAAAGTGATTATCATATTTTGTCACTTCTGAGAGACTGCATATAAGCATAAGGGTAATTCCCGCGTTACTCACGTTACATTAACTGCTTATGAATGTTAAATACTCCCTCTAGCAATTTTGTGGAATAACAGAAACATTCATGTTTATGTGCTTTAATAATATTACACCATTACTAAGTAACCAGAAGAAAAGATAAGAAAATCCTGTATTGGTCATTCTGTCAGAGTGTTTTATGTTCGAGTTACTTACGTTACGCAAAAATCTCATGAGACTTTTGCAGAAAATGTGGAATTTATATTCTCGTTCAACAAGAAATGCCACAGCCTCAATTTTAGTGGGTGAAAAGCTGCTTTTGTTAACTTTTATGCTACTCCAAATAGTTGGTCAATCATATTGGGTTGTTTTACGGAGGAGTAGGAAACAAAAAAAAAAACAAAAAAAAAAAAAAAAAAAATGGTGTTACTTCCGTTACGTCAATTCCGTTACGTAACTTTTGCTGAACCATTTTAACTGTAACAACCAAATTTACTGCTTTTAACTTATTGTTGTTAGCCTCCTGAAAACATAACCACTTAGAGAACTAAATTGTTTGTATGTGCATATATAACCAAAATAGATCAGGGTCAATGTATTTACGTATGGGATATTATACAGTAAATGAAATGTTCACGATTATTTGCAAACATAAAATTCCACAACTTTCCAACAAACTACGAGGAAGCTTGTAGTCCATAATTTCATGACAGTACCAAACAACTGCTTAAAAAACTCTCATTGCTACTGAATTATTAAGTACATAACAAATAAAAATTGACGCTGTATGGATGCAGGTTTATCACTATGTGTTGATGCCGGTTATTACCCAGTCACCATATAGGGGCCTAACAGACAAATGTGAGTTGTCCTTTCCCTAATCCATATGAAAAAAATTAGGAAGTGTCTAGTTTGATAGTTTGAGATTGTTCCTTCCAAAGAGGATTGATGTTTATGTCTTTCCAACCAGCGGATTGTCTGCCTATGTCAGCAATGTATATAAAAGCTGTATATGGCCTGAATTTATCCCGTAATACAGTTAGGACGACCCTTACAGCATATTGTGAACACGCTTGGTAGCTAGTGCACATCTATGTATGTTGATGGAAATATTATTAAATATTCTTTCATTTCAAAGGTTGCTTTACTTGCGTGACATACCAATAATTTAATGTTAATTAAGTTACACCATTGGCGTAGCCACGGAGAGGGACTGGGGGGTTAGAACCTCCCATGACCCAATCTTGCTATGCAAAAACACCTTAAACAGCGGTTTTTCCTCTCTGTCCTTACACTTTCCCCTCAAAACGTGCCAACCCCCATGACACCAAAACCCTCTCAATGACACAGTCCTGGCTACGCGCCTGCGTTACACGTTACTTACGTAACCATACTTTGCCATTCCTGTGCTTAGGGGATAATTGGTAATTCTCTTGTTTTTAACATAAATACACTAAGTACGACTGGTTGAGATTGTTATAAAAGAAAAATCATACTCAAATTAAAAAGCAGAGTGAGATAGCAAGTAAAAATGCTGAAATTTTGATAATTACGTTACACATTGCAACCAATAGTTTGGTACCATGGTACGGTATGTTTATCTCCACATCCGAAAAGGAATTTTAGTTGTTGTATTAACCGAACCATTGCCTAAACTAACATGATAATGTTTGACATTTAATTTCTCGGGCGGTCTTCATTTTAAACAACGGACTAAAGAAACCCTACCTAAAGTATGATAATCACCCACGTTTAGGGCAATCAATTATAATGCGCCACAAAAAACACAAAAGTGGTGCGATTGATATGAAACTTTGGAAAATTTGAATTTGACTTGACTTTTGTTCAATGGAATAGTTGCTGGAGCTGAATTTACAGTTTGAAATTTTAGGGTTCATGAGTCTGATTCGATGGAATTGCACATAACACATTTATGTGCCTCCTGCGCGGCGACAGTGCTCCCTATATCAGAATTCCTGACAACTATATGAACAATTATTTACAACCAGTAAAACTGGATTCAACTGGGCTGAACTGGGTGTCTACCAACTGGGTTTTAATGCGGAATTTGGGCATTTTGAACTGGGTTTTTGAACGGGGTTCATTCAACTGGGTTTTCCGACTGGACTGACCTGGGCTTTTCAACTGGGTTTTTGGGGGACTTCATGTGAGTTTTCCTGCATTGACATGTATGTATGCTGTAAAATTATCACTATCACTTTTTGACCAGAGGTTCCAGTAGTCCTCAGTTTTAGATGTAGCTAAGAGCTGTAGAACATGCATGGCCATATCCCAAATTTTTCGTCATGCACTTTCACACATGAAAATATTTAACACTGATATTAATCATGTATATTGTGTGGCACAATATATAGCTCGAATTTCAATTTGTTAGGAATCATAGTTGTTCTTTTATTTCCACATCCAAATTAATTTATCAATCCTTTTTCCAGACAAAGCAGTAGAGTCCATTATTAGTCCATGGTTTTTCCCAATAAAGATTCCATCAGCTTTAACACAAAAAGTCCATTCAAGTTCATATGGCCATGCACATGTCGTCTTCAGTTCATATGATATATGCTGTACACTGATACTACTCCCTTTAAATTAAGAAACTTGTAAAAAAATGTTACATAGAATACAACATTCAACACTTGCAACTTCTTTCCTGGCTTAATGCTCTAAGTCCAATTTTATCCTGACTGCAGAGCTTGCAGCCTTCATGAACTGTGACTCTGAGTACATCTGTGTGTATACTGTAAGTCTTTACAGTATATATGTACAGAAATAGGTAGCTTTATGTCCACTGTAGGCTACACTTAGTGTAAAGAACTGTATGCATGCAAGCAGTCTGTGTGAGCATCCCTACCAATTGCATTATTGTGTTCATTTGAAAAGCCCTTCTTTATCTGGATCTCATCAGCCAATCACAATGAGCTTTCTCTATTATGCTTCATATGCTTGGACAGTTTTTACTGTGTGATGTATATAGTTTCAGTGTGCTACTGTGTGTATACTGTGAATATTGCTGGTTTATTGTGACATAAAAGCTGGGAAGACTGGGAGACTGAAAGAGAAGTAGGCTTAGAACAGTATCATATGAAAGATGAATGTGCATTTATAGCTGGGTTTCTCAACCAGGATTTCAAAGTGGCATGTGCTCTTCAACTGGAATTGGTTAACTGGTTTCTTGAACTGACTTAATATAGTTCTTCGTACTTGGTTATACAACTAACAAGGCTCGAACACACTTGAACTGGATGTTTCAAACTACTGTAGATGTCAAAATGACTGAAGTCTTCTGTGTTTCTCAACAGAACATGCACATGCTTTTAGATTGAGTTAATTCCTTTCCAACAGACTAGCCCAGCCCAGAATACAACGACTGTTCAAAGTAATTCAAATACATAACTGGCTTAATTTATGTACCCTAATAGATTTTATTATCAACTTGTATATCAGTCCCAATGAATTAAAAGTTATCTCTGTTTTACAGTCTTGGTGGAATATTTCAGAGTTATAGAAAACGAAGATGAGTTTATGTGAGGTCTAGTTGAACACACAATGTCAGTTAAGTGTGAATGCAATGTACCCAGTCATGAGTCAGAGATCATTTGAGAGGCAGAGATCAGTGAAACCCATTTGAACTCAGTTCAGCTCGAGCTATCGATCCGATTAAATTCAGTCAATCATAGTCACCGTGACAACCAGGGTTGTCACTTCACCGAGCGGTGTGTGTTACCCATAGCTCTGAAAACTTCCGTCCGGGCGGTACTCGCTATCAATTTCAGCATCACCGCCCGTCCCAATTTCCTTACCCTAACTGCAAATAAAATTCTTAGATTTCTTTAGAATTGAGTGATAACTCCATGGTTTTTTGTAAGCACTTTCCAATCTGCAATAATTTTTCAAAGGGGAGCTAGGGGGATACCCCCTCCTTAGACATCTCCCCCAGGACGGTGATCACAATGTACCCGGCTCTCAAAATGGTATGGTGACAAACCTGGTCATAAACCACTTTAACTTAGTTGAATGATGAATGGTTTTAAATTTTTAATTCCACACACGGATAAATGGATTAAAATGAGCCCTATTTGACAACTTGGCGAAACACAGTTTAGAGTTGGCAACAACTTTGACAAAATGTGAGGCCCCTTTGGACAAATTATGAATTCCAGTTGAGTGTGAATGCAACCAAGCCTGCCCGGGGGTCAAATCCAGTTGACATAAGTTAGACTCAATTGAGCCCAGTTCTGTTCTGGTGAAATATAGTTGTAACATAGTTGAACCTAAATCAATGTATTCTACACAGTTGACCTGGGATGTAAACCAGTTGAACCTAGTTGAAGCCCAGTTAACCCCTATGACATCCCAGTTTGAACATAGTTAAGCCTAGTTAAAGACCAGTTAACCCAGTTAGATTCCAGTAAGACCCAGTTCATTCCAGTTCAACCCAGTTGCTAATTGAACTGGGTTTGAACTGGAATTTGTACCGGGGAATTATCATGAATATATTTCTTAAACTTCGAGCAACTTCAGTAACCAGCAAAAAAAAAAAAAAAAAAAAAACCCTTGCACAACTTCAAGGGAGAATAGCAATCACGAAATGCATCATCGCACTCCACTATTTTCATTTTAGTAAGGCCTATACATGAGATTGATTGAAGTGTACAGAATCAGTCTCTCTTAGCCTGGCCCTGCTGACCTGATCAACTGCAACTATTATTCTTTTCCAGATCTTGCTCTAATACCGCAGTTGTTTCAATCACATTTAACTAAGCGTTTAAGATCTAACCAAGTTTTGTTGTGTGGAGGGTACTTCTTCTAAGCATTGCCTTGATATTTGCATTGAAAGTTCCATGTGTGGTGTTCATAATATGTGCAGGTTAAGTTGGGCCAGGTTGAAAACGCGGAAAGGCGGAAATCGCGGAAACCGCTGAAATCGAAAAACCGCGAAAGTTGTCAAAAAAACTGTACACGGTTTCCGCGTTTTCGACCTGGCTATATGGCCAGGGCGAAAACGCGGAAATCGCGGAAAAAGTTCCCTCTTTAGGAATTACAGGAAATTTCTCCATGAAAGAGCCAAAAGTGTTGCAGAAATTGATAATATGTAATAATAACTGGGTTTATGTCAAATGACAGAAGCTGATTAAGGGCCGGACCTACTCATAATTTGAGAGTTGAAAACTGCCATGCAATTTTCATCTCAAGATACTGAAAAGGGGTCTTATGGCTTTTGCTACACTGAATAGGAAATGATACGAAAGTGATAAAAGAGTTTTCGCTTAGGCCTATCATGCATAAAACACTTTTCCGCGATTTCTGCGTTTACGACCTGGCTATATGGCCAGGGCGAAAACGCGGAAATCGCGGAAAAAGTTCCCTCTTTAGGAATTACAGGAAATTTCTCCACGAAAGAGCCAAAAGTGTTGCAGAAATTGATAATATATAAATAATAACTGGGCTTAAGTCAAATGACAGAAGCTGATTAAGGGCCGGACCTACTCATAATCTGAGAGTTGAAAACTGCCATGCAATTTTCATCTCAAAATACTGAAAAGGGGTCTCATGGCTTTTGTTACACTGAATAGGAAATGATGCGAAAGTGATAAAAGAGTTTTCGCTTAGGCCTATCATGCATTAAACACTTTTCCGCGATTTCCGCGTTTACGACCTGGCTATATGGCCAGGGCGAAAACGCGGAAATCGCGGAAAAAGTTCCCTCTTTAGGAATTACAGGAAATTTCTCCACGAAAGAGCCAAAAGTGTTGCAGAAATTGATAATATGTAATAATAACTGGGTTTATGTCAAATGACAGAAGCTGATTAAGGGCCGGACCTACTCATAATTTGAGAGTTACAAACTGCCATGCAATTTTCATCTCAAGATACTGAAAAGGGGTCTTATGGCTTTTGCTACACTGAATAGGAAATGATACGAAAGTGATAAAAGAGTTTTCGCTTAGGCCTATCATGCATAAAACACTTTTCCGCGATTTCTGCGTTTACGACCTGGCTATATGGCCAGGGCGAAAACGCGGAAATCGCGGAAAAAGTTCCCTCTTTAGGAATTACAGGAAATTTCTCCACGAAAGAGCCAAAAGTGTTGCAGAAATTGATAATATATAAATAATAACTGGGCTTAAGTCAAATGACAGAAGCTGATTAAGGGCCGGACCTACTCATAATCTGAGAGTTGAAAACTGCCATGCAATTTTCATCTCAAAATACTGAAAAGGGGTCTCATGGCTTTTGTTACACTGAATAGGAAATGATGCGAAAGTGATAAAAGAGTTTTCGCTTAGGCCTATCATGCATTAAACACTTTTCCGCGATTTCCGCGTTTACGACCTGGCTATATGGCCAGGGCGAAAACGCGGAAATCGCGGAAAAAGTTCCCTCTTTAGGAATTACAGGAAATTTCTCCACGAAAGAGCCAAAAGTGTTGCAGAAATTGATAATATATAAATAATAACTGGGTTTATGTCAAATGACAGAAGCTGATTAAGGGCCGGACCTACTCATAATTTGAGAGTTACAAACTGCCATGCAATTTTCATCTCAAGATACTGAAAAGGGGTCTTATGGCTTTTGTTACACTGAATAGGAAATGATGCGAAAGTGATAAAAGAGTTTTCGCTTAGGCCTATCATGCATAAAACACTTTTCCGCGATTTCTGCGTTTACGACCTGGCTATATGGCCAGGGCGAAAACGCGGAAATCGCGGAAAAAGTTCCCTCTTTAGGAATTACCGGAAATTTCTCCACGAAAGAGCCAAAAGTGTTGCAGAAATTGATAATATATAAATAATAACTGGGCTTAAGTCAAATGACAGAAGCTGATTAAGGGCCGGACCTACTCATAATTTGAGAGTTGAAAACTGCCACGCAATTTTCATCTCAAGATACTGAAAAGGGGTCTCATGGCTTTTGTTACACTGAATAGGAAATGATGCGAAAGTGATAAAAGAGTTTTCGCTTAGGCCTATCATGCATTAAACACTTTTCCGCGATTTCCGCGTTTACGACCTGGCTATATGGCCAGGGCGAAAACGCGGAAATCGCGGAAAAAGTTCCCTCTTTAGGAATTACAGGAAACCTCTCCACGAAAGAGCCAAAAGTGTTGTGGAAATTGATAATATCTAACAATAACTGCGTTTAAGTCAAATGACAGAGACTGATTAAGGGATGGGCTACTCATAATTTGAGACTACAAACTGCCACGCAATTTTCATCTCAAGATACTAAAACTGGTTCCATTGCTTTTGTTGCACTGAATAGGAAATGTTACGAAAATGATAAAAGAGTTTTCGCTAATGGGTGATTCCATTTATTTGGGTACCAAGGGTGCATATGGGGCATTAAATTGTAGTCAATATTTTTGCGTCTCCCTGCGGTTCAATCAGGCCTTGTACGTGTTGGTGTGACTTGTTTTGACCAGTAAATACAGCAACTGACCAATTTAACTAGAGCGAAATGCCTGACTTGACGTGGGTTTTGCCTTCACTTGACTTCACTTCAAATAACATGGCCGTACACAGGACGGGGGGGGGGGGCTGCAGCCCCACAATTAGCCCAAACCTTGCCAAATATGGCAGACTTCGGTGCCTTATTCGGGCAGAGACAATAGGCGTACTAGGCGGGGTATGAGGGCAAGACTCCTACAAATTTCCGCAAATTCTAAAATTCGGACTCGGACAGAAATTTGAACAAATTCGGAAAGCCAACTGAGTTCTCACAAATGGTATAGTCTTTCAGGGAATTCCTAAGCGTACCCAAATTCTTTAAAAAAGATACTATGCCCGAAAATATGAACGAACGTCATAGTCCCGGTAAATTTCTCATGAAAAAGCAACAAATTCCAAAATTTCGCTACGCATTCGGGCAACGCAAAAAGCTATTGTTTGTAAAAAGTATCAAAAATATCATTTTTATGGAAAATCAAACAGATAAAAAATCGTGACACATTTCGGAGACCTGTTGTTTAAAAGATACATTCATTCTTCAGCCTCGTTTTTAATCTTCTGCAACATGATGCCAGAAATCACCCAATTTATACGATAGGAAATGCATTCTTTCTAGCTTAGTACCGTCAAGTGTGATACATTCCTAAAAGGTACTAAGCCTGAACGGTACATATCACGGTTAAGAAATGCATTCTTTCTACCTTAAGAACGACGAAATCTGACATCCGTACGTATTAAGTGCCGAAATAGCCGATTATTTTAATAAATTCAAATCTTTGCGCCCCCCCCAAAAAAAAAGAAACAGAAAACAATATACATCTTAAGTAAAATTTTCATGGAAATTAAAAATAATCTGGAAAGATTTGCGAAAAAGCTTGTGAAAAAGGATTTTCTTCATCAGCATACTTAATGCTGAAGTCTTGCAAAACTTTGCCCGAAATGATAAAATATTCCGGGGAAGGTTGAAAATGCTGGGATGTTTTCGATTGCCGAATTGCTTACAGGGACATACGTAAGAGTGTTCAGGTGCAGCGTTCAATAGTTTGTCATCTATCCTGCCCTTAGAGCCGAATTCGGGCAACGGTAATGAAAACCGGGTTATTTGTTTTTCAATTCTGTAATGGTTCATTGTATAATGATTCAGTGTGAGAACGCCTTCCCATAATGTCTTCCTGAACATTCATCTTAACCCACATCGTTGCGTGACTGTTTTTTTTTAAAAGGTGCTCATAATAGAATGAAAATAATTTACATTCGGGAGTCCGGACAGTCACATAGACAATTGTAACTATTCAATATGTGCTGAATTAAGCAAAGAGTGAAAAATATTAGCTTTTTTTCCAATTAAGTTGTTTCGTTTTTACCCGGAAACATATATAGAAAACTATTGCAACCAATGGTAGTGGCACATTTTATTTGGTAATTTTCTTACTAAAAAACTTGCTATTTCAGATTACTCAGCAAGTTGCTGATTTTTTCTTTTATTGCAAACGAAAACTCGAGTTATAGACTGTTGATCCTTAAAAACCTGATTTTTTCTTTTATTGCAAACGAAAACTCGAGATATAGACTGAAGATCCTTATAAACCTGCCATATCCTGCTGCCTGAGGGGTCGATTTTTCAAATTTTTCTGTACGCTTCGCGCCAACCGATGGTGACGCTCCGCTTGTATGATTTTTCTGAATGAAATTTAGTTTGAAGTGAACGTTTTTGCAAACGAAAACTCAAATTAGCTACTACTTAGCTACTTCTTATCGGCTAATTCGAGAAAAGTGACTTGAATTGCGACTCTACTACCATTGGTTTGACTTGACTAGTGACTCGAAATATAAGGTGATTAGTTACAACACTCTTGAGAATTGCTACCAAGAAAGGGTAAATGTGCTTTGTAGTTCACACAGTCATCTGCCTCTGCCAAATACACAATACCTATCGGCAGGAGAATCTCTAAGAATATTTCGCGTGTTGTTGAAGCTTTAGAGTCGTGAGACGCTTTAGGCTTTTACTTAAGTAATAGCTCCAAGCTTTAGGCAAGCAAATCATCTCCCGCCCACACTCTAAAAACACCGGGGTTAAATTTAACCAGGGATCGGTGTTCTATTTACTCCAACACAATCCTGGTTAACTTTTAACACAAATCCTGATTAAACTAACACAACTTCTGGTTAAAATAACACAAAGTCTGGTTAAAATAACTAGGACGTGAGTCAGTTTAACCAGGAGTTGCGTTAAAATTTAACCAGGATTATGTTGGAGTTAATAGAACACCGATCCTGGTTAAATTTAACCCCGGTGTTTTTAGAGTGCACAATTTCAGCTAACCTCGAGTAAACGGGAGCCATACAACTTTCTTTGGAGAGCATATCTACCGTATGTCCTCACCAATACTATGGTACTTTTGAGCAAATTTTGTGAGGAAGGGGATATGGACGATGCCGACTGGCACCCGTGGGACCCAGTCTCAATTACAAGGAAACGTTCGAAGTTTGTTCGTTATGAAGGTCAACACAGATTCCCCTGTACGGTGTACCGGCAGTATCTTGTTAGTTATTCCCTAGTAAACGCTTTAACGCTTACTCGATACGAAATGTTTTACGCTTACCCAATACGACACTTGATAGGTAGCCTATTCTTGGTGTACAAATATGGTGTTTCATTGTTGTAATGCTGTTAGAGTACCCTTAATTGGCTTGGTAGCATAACAGGGTTGTCAAAAGTGAGGAAGGCGTGGATAAAAAATAACGCAAATGTACCGATCGCAGAGAGTCAATGTACCGACACTTGTCAAAATGGAATCACTTCGCAAGTAAACCCCGGCGTCCATGTGGCCGTGACCACAGTCCCCTCCTTCCACCCCACAGACCCGTAGCCAGGATTTATGATGTAGCGGCACTGGCATCTAGCAGAATTCACCTAAAAGTTTATGTTTATAGTAAGTCTGTCAATAGTGACACCATGTGAAAACTAATTTGCAGGAACCATATTCTGAAGCCCACTACTTATAGCTTAACCAGCGTCGGCAGTAGATGAGTACATGCGCGCGAAACGCGCCAAAATTTCGCTTTTCTGGATAGAATTCACAACCCTAGTGAAAGTTTTCCAAATGCCAAGGAAATGGAAACACTAACATAATTTTTTTATTATGAATATGAAGAAAAGCTAGAACCAAAATAGCAGTTGCAGTATTTTCACTTTTAAAGAACTTTTTAGGACTAGAAAGGCCGTATTTGATTTCTTCATAAGTCGTTTTCCTCACGAGTAAAATTAAATTCAAGTATACTGCAGAAAATCCTCGATGATGCACGCCAAAAGACTTGAAGCCTTTCCCCAGCTTTAGTTACAGTTCACTGGAACTTTCATTCCATTTTTTTTAGGTGGTACAACTTTAATTGTACAACAGTTATGTATAATTTACATTAAATCTACATTATTTTCTTCAAATTTAATATTTAAAATAAGAAAATTGATATATAGCCCTATAGGTCTTGGCTACGTCTTAAAACAGTTTAAGAGTAAACATTCCGTACCAGATGGACATTCGTTCCCCTTCCTGTAGATGCAGTAATGACCTTCTTGGAAAATCCATTCATCCATTACATGTTCGTCTGTCGTCTTCATGCAAAACCTGTTTGTTTTCCTGTAGGCATTATCGATAGTAATGTCCACATGGAAAGGGTCACTTTTACCGTATAGATAAGATTCGGTTCCTTGTGTACGGAACCATTCTTTCCATGTTTTTCCAGGACATCAAGTTATCGGCTTCGGGAGACCATAAGTTCCTTTCGGCCACGTTATCGGTATTGTCAGTGCTGGATCTAGACGTCCATAGAGAATCACAAAAATGAAAAGTTTTACGGTACTCAACTCATAGTAATCTTAACAAACTAGACTTGTGTTGAATTTTCAAGGGGATGGTTGTCCGCCTCCCCTTTGGGGAAATTCTCTTCTTCGTAGAGCTGAGATGCAATAATGGTGGTTTTGTGAAACATTATAATATGAATGGTGGCCAACGGAGGGTGCGCTCACACAAAACTCAGATCTACTTTTAAGTAATTGTCTCGAACAGCTGATTTCCCCCGTTTTGATCCAGAGGTAGAGGCACATCTTCCACCCATTGTCAAATTGTCCACTCTACTGCATCGCGGGGTTCACTCACTGGGCTCACCACAAAAGTGTACTAGGTTCATGCAGACAGCTGATTTGTCACCCAGTTGAAGCGCACATAGTCTACTACACGGAGAATTCTTATGCGAAAGGCCACATGTTCCATTGCTTTCCCCCCAAAATGGTGACGTCAGTGTGTCGTCAATGCATAAGGTCTATTTATGAAGTAGTCTATGTGAATGAAACACGCTAGAATCAGAGTGTCTAGCCTTACCGAACGAAATTTTGATCTTGCCCCTACGTTATGACAAATTGATATACAAATATACACCGAAAAGGCAACTTATATATAGACCACTGCGAAAAACCACAATTGATGTAGGTACATGTAAGCATCCACAACTGGAATTACTGAACTCCCTTATTTAACAAATTCAGTAAACCAAGTAATATCTTGAGAATGATTAAACATTTAAAACAAGGACTTTGGGGTAATAGCTTTGGGGTTGCGGACTTTGGTTGCGTGTAACACAGTAAATTTACTACCTACTGAATTGAAACTGGACACAGCCTTTTCACCTTTTTTCCAGCAAGAATTCTCGTATCTAATTACTGGCAGGTGGGCATTGGACGATGCTCCCTCACGAACGCCATTTTTAATATCATCAAAATACGACATTTTGCTTAAAAAGCATGTGCGGCACCATGCTGCATGTAAGGACATCTACGTTTTAAAAAAATCCCTTAGGCCCCTCCTCCATGCCGGCGGTCAAGCAGCATATTGCATGGGCCCATTTTGAGAAATCCTGTTGGAGGAAAGGTTGACCGTTGGTGTTGATCAGTTTTCACCAACCTCTATACTACCTTTGAAAACGTTCTAATACTGCAAATGGAAAAGTGAGGTTCTCGTTGAGCCTACCAAAGCCTTTTGAGCTGGTCCAGCTGACGAAGAGAGGTAACTGTTTTTGGAACGAAGCAATTAATCAGGCGAATTTAATCGGTTAATAAAATAGTCAGACAGCCGGTAAAACAACAAATATATACGCTACACAGTCAGAGGGGAAAGGCTTTGGTCGAAAATATGCCTTTCGCTCGCGATGCTGCACCTACATATTTGTATATTTGTCAGAAAATGTCACTGCCTCAAAATTAATAGACTAAAATTACTTAAAAATGTCTAAGTAACACGTTTATTGGAGGAATTGCTCACAGAGTATGAGATCATACTGGTTCAATTAAAGACACAGTATCGTGGCGCGAAACGGGGGCGACATTTGGACAGCCTCCAAAAAAATTGTTATCCCACCCAAAATCCCGGATGTAGCCCATAGACACCGTATGATAACAGTTCATACGATTGCGTGGGATAGCGTACTGCTACATATGCTTCTTTGTGTGAGCGTTAACAGGCGTAGTATCTGTGTCAGTTTGTATGTAGCAGGGATTGTTTTCCTGATACAAGTGAGTACCTTGCTCAGTGACAACAGAGAGACCCTTGGGAATTTTCCCAATATCTTGGGAATTTTGAACCGTCTCGATCATTCTTTTCCTTCCCACTTTGAAAAAAGAAATATTGTGTGATTGTTTCTTTTTTCTACTTTTTTAAGTCACTTATTAATTAGTTATGAAATATGTGAATAAGTTCTAATAAGAATGCCAAGGTGGCTAATTTGTATTAAATTTCCGGCTTAATTGTTTTGTGTTTTAATCATCAGTTTGACTGCGATGCTCTTATAGGCTATCATTACTGTAGTTCAACGTTGAGAGGCTATACGTTGTTATTCCATGGTAGTACTTCCATGGTTATTCGAGACGTGATCTTGGGAATTTCTAAAAGACGAACTGGCCTAGGAAACCTACATTGAACTTGAGAGATTGGTCGAAGCGAAGGGGCTAGTCTTAGTCTTACGACAGCAAAATGTCTTCCTGTTCAGAACTTCAGAAAGAAAAAATGGAAGGACAGCGTTTGCACACGTTGTCACGAGAAGGAGAAATCAAACAAGAAAAATACAGTAGCAAACGAAAGACGGAGTTCCCTTTCTCATTCTCACGCGGAATAGGCCCTACCTAACGTTAGCCTAGATCGCCGCAGAAAAAGCAGGTTGATTGATTGGGGAATAACAAGTCTCTTGTTTATAACAGCGATTTTGCGAAACATCATCTCACAGATCATGCTCAAAGGTAAGTGAAATGTGTTTGTTCAGTTACTGATAGTAAAAAGTAAACAGGATTCCCGTCTCGTTAGTGATGCACATACCCATCTCACACGCGTGTTTAGCTTATGTACAGTACAGAGCGCATAGGCCTAACGTTAGGACAATTTTATTAGTAGCTATGTGCCTAGTGAAGCTTTTGACGAGCTAGCACAGGTTACAGCAGAAGTGATCAGCACTACATTTATCGCTTCATCAAAATCGTAACCCCAGAATAGCCACACTACTCTTGAAAAATCTGACTAGCCCATGTCCTCAGTTTGCTCATATACATGCCCCAAATAGTTTACACTTATGATCTCTCAGAGGGCCTGGCGCGGAGCTTGCACTTTCCCCAATATTGTCTTCTCAAAACTTTCTCATCAAGCATAGACCTACAATATGCTATCACTTAGATAATCCTAGGTGTTTCATTAGCCTACAGTCCACTTGACAATGAGTATAAGTGCTCAGCTTTGCTCGATCAGTAATTTGCCAAAGAGACTTGATGAGAACAACAGTTCTGTACTAAGCCTGAGCATGTTGGATTTACAGTATAATATAAATGAAGATTATCTGGTGCAATCAGGTGAGCAGGATCAAGGCGCCATTATCCAGTAATTGATTTCTGTAACTTTGCTTATGCTTGAGTGATATCCAGCTGCATTGATACTAGTTATATGAATTGCAAAAAAGGAAATGAAGGCTTTGATATTGCATTCGTATACATGTATCATTCATGTGTGAATGCATTCCAACACATTAAAAAACTAACGAATGCATTCAAACAGTAACTGAAGGTTTGGTAGACTTCAAAGGAAATTATGAAAGCTTATTTTGAATGCAAGGAAGACTTCATTTGAGGAAGAAAATAAGCATTCCAACTCACTGACAGTCCTTCGAATGCTAAATGATACATTCAGAAGGCATAATGAATGCTTATTGAAAGCATTCAATAAGGGTGATGAGGGTCCCCATCCAAATGCCAGTAGTGGTTTGCCAGGTATGTGGTAAAAAAGAGTTGTAAGGCAACTGCCTTCCTAATGTAAGGTAAGGCCCCATATATAGGCCTAGGCTTTCAAGTACGTACATCATAAATTTCCCCCGATGTGTGGAACAATGCTATAGTATAGAAAGTTAACTACAATAGGCCTTCATCAGTGGCCTAAGAAAACCTGGATCTGCAGATTTTGGGCTCAGTCGCAGATCAAGGATTTTGAGAAAGAGGGGAATTTACGCAACGTCAACAAACCATACACCGGGCCATTGGGGGTCACCTCCAATAAAAATTTGAATTCTGCTTATATGCTCATATATACAATTTGGCATAAATAATTACCAAATATTCAGCAATTGGTTGTACCTGTATGCAATTGAAAACTGATGCTGATCTCCTTCCCCTCAATCACCACCACCCCACAACCCCCTCCTCACAAGGGAAATAAGAAATCTGCATTCTAAATTCAGTTCAAGCCAAAGTACTGGGGACCTTTGTTTTTTTTACTTTTCGAGCAGTTTTTACTCTATTTTAAGGGCTCAGGGGGCGCATTTTTCTTGTATTGAGGGGCGCTAGACTGGTCATAGGGGGGAAGTTGACCCTAGTTGCCCCCCCTGGATCCGCCCTTGATGAACATAATTATAGCCTTCTGTTTTGTAATTAAGTGAAAAATATTTGGACAACCAAATTTCCTTCCTTAAAAAATGGAGGCCTGGGTTACGAGGGGTACTGTAAGGTAGGCTAAGCATAGTATAGCTGCTGTACCTGTACATACAGTATTAAAAGTTGTTTTCCCCAAGATCTAGGCAGAAATGGCGTATAAATTCTATTTCTGGGTTAAGGTTCCAACCAAGTAGTTCAAGTCAAGCTAGTCTTGACCTTTTTTCTGTTTTGGTTCACAGGCTTGTTTTCCCTACTCCATTGCTTTTGCAAGCACAATGGCAGTAGCTCCATTTTTAAAGTCTTCAGTGAGACCGGGCTGGGAATCTGTACGTTGAGTGTACATGAAATGCCAAATGCAATAAAAATTAGTGCCCGAGCAAAATTTATGTCCTCGGTTATTGACAGTGGCATTACTAAACTTTTTCATTGGGAGAGGGAAAGTGCTGAAGTGGTGGGCCAAAGAAAATGCTCCTACTGTATATCGAGTGCCACTATTGACCAGCACATTGCATACAGAGAACACTTTGCCTGAAATGTGTTTCAGATTGCATAAAATGGTACTTCCCAGCTGTTGTTTTTACTACTAAAAAGTGCTGCTTTCAAGAGGTGTTTGTGAAGTTCTTACACGTTTTGCCCAATATACTTTTTACGTAAGGGGGGTATACAAGAGCCACTGCTGATGCCACTGGTAATTGGTATAGGTTGATTTAAAATTCCTTTATACAGAATAGATTGCAATCCCCCCCCACCCTTGTCCCTTTCTGTTTTAATGGGGCCTATTGTTCACATCATCATCAATCATCATTATTATGACTCTTATAACAACCAATTTTGACACCACCCCTTAATCATTGAGGGACATGTGATTTGAAATCATGGAAGTCTTATGCACTCTTCCCTAAGATAAAATACTGTTTCATTGCAAGTAGTCTTGATTTACTTTTCAGGTGTTCTTCAAAGTACTGTACATGCGTGGGCCACACAGACAGAGCCAAGTGAATGACCAACCTCACCTCAGTTGCTAGCTGTTACACCCATAGGTGAGTGAAAATAACTGCAGGATGTATTAAAACAAGTCTTTCAATTTCCAAAAGCATGTTTTCCCAGCTAACTTCCAGGTAGTACTTCCATGGTTCACAACACTATAGCACAGAACAGTCTACCTTGTGCTGTTCAGAATTGGTCGTAACGTTTTCACGGCTTTAATTAGCACCAGGAATGGTGGCTCTATGTTGGGGCAAGAGGGGGCATTTGCCCGCCATAGATTTTGTCCTTGGCCCTCCTCAATCCCCCTCCCCCACCCAAATGTTAGCTGGTCAGAAAGGAGTTGGGTTTGGGTTTACTGAAAAGAATTTAAATAACATACCTCTCCAGAGACTACACTTTTCATTCAGAGATACAGTATGCTAAAACCTCAGAGCTTCCAGGGGCGAAGCCTGTTTGATCCTGCCTACTATAAGAGGTGACTAAAGGGAAAACTAACTTGTACTTGCATTGTACTTGAACTGTACTTGAAAGTAAATTTAAACTTTGAACTTTTTATTGAGTTGTCTGACACAATACTGTACATGACATGTTCATGTTGGGTATAGTTAAATCTCATCTTTGCTATCTAGAAACTTTATATCTATATTTACTAAAATATTGCACAGTTTATGAGCATCGTTAGGCCTTTATCCAATATCTTGTTTGATAATGATACAGATCGAGTTGCAGTATCAATTAATTGTCCACAAAGCCTGAGTAAATATTATTTTCTCCCAATTGCACAATATACCCACTATGGTAATGTTTTGACATTGCCAACATTTTCAGAATTATAATTGTAATGTGCTTGATTAGTTTACCTTTACAAATTGGGCTAGTTGCTCTGTTGATATGATGTGCTCCCTTCCTTGAAGACAAGAGCATTCACCCCAGTATACAGTACAGAAGTGTACAGTAGTTAGACTGCCCTGTTTCATGATTGGCTATAGATTCAAGTGACAATATTCTTTCCTGATATGTGCAATTTACTTAATTGCTTGGTTTGCCTGAATATCCAGTATTATGGAATGAGAAGAAAATTGTGAGATACCTCCTTAAAAACAAGCCTTGCCCTATTATCAAGTTTACAGTAGTTAGAAGTGTGGTTATAATAATTGAAAATCATCCATACAGTTCATCTGGTGCTGCAAACTTGCATCACCAGCTGTAAATATGATATTCCATTGGATTGCAGCATTGACATCTACTCCTGTCAAGGGCCACTATGACAGTATATTAGGGCCAGTTTGTCCCTCATCAGCAACTACAGGTAATTATGGAAGCCAAACACAGGGAGGATTGCAAATGGCTGTTCAACTTAAAACCAATAGTTATTGCACAAGACTAGCTGCACTTTCATACATGCCCTATACGCACGATTCCCTTATACAACATGTATTACACAGACGGTGTGTTTGGTCTAACGGTACTACGGTAGAGCATCCACCTCTCACGCAGAAGGCTCACTTCCCAGGTCGAGTCATACCAAAGACTCTACTGCCATTTTGCATGATCGTTGCTCTGTATAAGCAGTGGGGTAGGGAAAACAAGCCAGTGAGCCACAACTGGAAAAAAGGCAGTGGCCGGTTCGACTTGAACCAGTAGGTTGGAAACTGGGCCGTAAAACTCCATCTAACTACAACATGTATTACAGCCAGGGCTGGAAAAATATTTATTTCCCAGGAAGAGAGTAGAAGTTTCCACAATTCGCCCTGCAATTTCATGAAAAGGGAAATTTTCCTCCAGATGTCCAAATTTTCTGGGAAGGAGCTTCTCAGCTTCACAACTCTTTTCACCCATGATTATAGCATTGTAGTACGTGCTGTAATAAGTCACAACATCCGGCATGGTGCCATGCAGTCTCTTTCCAAGGGAATGATGAAATCCTTCATAATACTGTAGGCACAAGCAACCCAAATCTGTGGCCAAAACCCAGAGATTTGTCTGGGAATTATTTTGAATAAAATGTTATGAAAGAAAAATTGAAAATTTGGATTTTAAATTCAATGTTGATTTGGGTTTGAATATTAAATTTCAAGTTTTGTAATTTTTAAAGGACAATTGCATTTCCTTCAAGAATTAGAAGGAAGTACACAATTGGAATGTTACTTGTCACTTTCTGGACAATAAATAGCATACCCATCTATGCTCCCTTGAAAAGAATGGAAAATGTTTCCTAAAATGTTTCCCATATACAGCGGGGACCATCCATCATAACTGGGAGATGAATCCCCTGTCCCACCTCACTCCCCTTAGCACCTCTCTGGCACTCCTGGTTTACTGAACACTTATGGCAAAATAAATTGCCAAAACACAAAGGGTCATTCAAGATTTAAGCATGGAGTTGTTTTGCCCTCTACCTAAACAAAAAGGAATGGGGGTATTGGATGACAGTCTTCCCATGTCTTTCTGCAATGGAAGTGTGATAACTTTGTCACAGTGTGGGAGGGGGTGCTATATTTACTGTAAATGTTCATAAATTTCTAAAGCTTTGACTATTTTCATGACAGTAAGCATTTCTTCTGGAGTACAGTACCATAGCTTGACTGTCAGATATGCATCTCTCTTCTACTCACAGTAGTTGTATTTCCTTTTATTTTTTAACCTAGCTAGGCTACTCTCATCATTTCAAAATGGATTTATGAAGTCAGAAGTCCTATGTTTTTTATTATTACTTATTTTATCTATAATTCCAACAATATATACTACCCAATCTGTTTCTTTGGGTGTTAATTCTGAAAATGCAAGTTTTTTTCTAGTGATAACTGATTGACCACTTTCAAATGCAGTCACATGCTTGCAAAACATGTATACCTGCTTTCCAACGTGCTTTTGAAATGTGGGATATTAACATCAAAAAGCTGACTAGGAAGGAAAAAAATCCTTTGTTAAACAGAATTTGTTTTGTAATTTTTTAATGTGCTGTATAGGCTCAGTCCTGGCAGATCTGCAGTCACTGGGTCTTCCCATTTTAACCATACTACTCCAAGGTACATGACTGCTGTTGTCATTTTTCCACATTGAAAGGCAAAAACAGTCATCCCAAACTTACTGTATTTCGAAGCAAAGGCTAAAGCTGATAATTTTCTTTTCACTTTTCTTAATTTCTTAAAAGTATCTTTAATAATTTTTTAGGACTTTAATATTACATATTCTAGGAAAACCAAGCAGTGACTCCCCAAAAAATGGCACATGACCGTGAAGAGCCAATCATGAAACAGGAGAGTCTACTACACTACTTCAAGTTGGGGAGACTGCTCTTGCCCTTTAAGCTTTTCATTAATCACGCTTTGATATCAAAGGGCAGAAAAGAGGATCTGAGATTTCCCTAGATTGAAACAGTATCATGAAACTGCATGGTAGGAACATTCACCATTTGCATTTGGCATGAACACATCCATGGATAAAAAATACCTTTACCCAAGTTGCAAATTTTTGCCATTTGTCAGTTTGTTAGTTTTTTCTTCATTCATTTATCTTCATAATATGATATAAAGGATAAAATGTAGTTTTCAAACTTTGCTAATTGCTCCATTATTATTGCCTGCTTGGACAAGAGGTGACTTGAAGTACAGGTCTAAGTGCAGTGCAATCTATTTTGTCAACAGTTCAGTTGAAGATTTCCTGGATTGCCACATTGAAAATGACACTGATGAGGCAGAGGCAGACAATATAATGTGGGAGGAAGCAGTCAAGTCTAAACATGAAAGTAGACTATCTAGGTAAATTCACTATGCATTTGTTTCAGTTTCTTTGAAACGAGAATCCTTGTACCTGATGGAAAAATATCAAGTTTTTGTTATATCTTTTGAATTTCCATTTTGATCTGGATTCTGCTCACAATATTTCCGGATTGGTAGTATTGCCTATCCCCAGTTCCAAGACCCACTGACAGTAATACCAACCTCACCTCTGAAGCTCTGGCCTTGTCCAGTTAATCAAGTTTTGGCACCACAAGTTTGAAAGAAATCTTTTATGAGTTGCTCTCTCTTCAAGAAAGTGAGAAATATGAGAACAATTTCATCTTTTTGGAATTTGTGACAAGGAGAATAAAGAAAAAAATTATAAATGTTATTCATACATTTCTAGTTCCAGCTGAGCCTGCTTATTACATTTAATTTGAAGAAGTATCAATGCAGATTACTAAGCAATCCAGAAAAATTTCAAGTAAGCAAGGAAACAAAACTCAGACAGAGCAAAAATATTTCTGTGGGCATTTCATATATTATTCTGTTTTTTTTTTTTTTTGGCACAGGAGGACCAGCCCAAGGATCCACCCAAAGTTGTCAAGTTCACCTCTGCATATGCTAGTCATGTACAGTGTCACATTCAGCTGGACTGAAGATTCAAAATCTCAGCTACAATTGGGGTGAAAAAGGCACCTGGTTGATACTTCCCAACTAGGATGGATTTATGCATGATTTTGAGTAACCTGGCAGAACCCCAAAACCACATCAGTACTGGAAAGATTGCTTGCCTTGCTTGCCATTTAATGGTTTACATCACAAAATCAATTTTTATTGGCCAAATGTGTTTTGTGTATGAAGTTTTGTGAATAGGAAGATGGTGTGATACCTGAACAGTATTGCCAACCAGCTTGTAACTGTATTGAAGGCTTTCATTTATATGTTATAACATCAGCTATACCTGAAACTTTAGGTCTGAATTTTATTCCAGCTACTAAAAAGCATGAAAGAAATAATGGGACTATCATATCATGCACAATAAAAACAACAAGAATATAGGAACAATTTTTGGTGCACTCAGTGGAGCATGTGTCTTTTGTAAGCTTCAAATGAATCATAAGTTGAAGCAGGGTTCCTACATTTCTGGAAACTAAATTTTCACATTTCTAGGACCAAATGTTAAAAGAATTTGCAGAACTTTTTTTTTTTTTTTTTTTTTTTGGGGGGGGGGGGGGGAGCTGTTACATCAAATTATGAAAGTTTGTGAAAATTTCCATGAATTTTTCATGACTTGGTTAACACACCTTTTTTGAACTGGAAAACTTTACCAGGCCCTGGAAAATATTTTTTCAAATTTCATGACTTTTTAGATTTTCAATGATGGCAGGAACCCTTCTAAAGGTGTTTAAGTCATTTGTTTAATAGAGACATTGGTATGCCAAAGGAAGTGGAAGTTTGAACCTGCATGTTCAGGATATTCAGATTGATAATTATAGATTATTTATTTGTAGTAACTGTACTGTGTAAGAAATAGCCATGCATCATCCTGATCTGTGATATCAAATTCAAGAATGCAGAGTGGCTCATATTCCGACAAAGAGTGCAGTCTGATTCAACAGGGTTTTGTGTGCTCACTTTGATGATATACCCTTCAAACAGTAGACCAGGATTGTGTCTGCAGAATGAAAAGTTTTAAACAGCTGTGGGTGGGTAGAATTAAAAAGGTTGGGAGAATGTATGAAATAGTGAGAGGACTTGGCTTAGCTTGAATATTCTACCTCCAGAAGTAGACCCTAATTCACATTTAAAAGATATCCTGTAAAAAAATGTTTTAAATAAATTTATGTTTAATACGGTGAAGTAGAATTTTGTGATAAAATTATTAAATCAATTCTTCAGATGCTCAAAATATATGCAATTAAAGTTTTCAGATTTTTAATACAATTTTTGTGAACTTGGAGCAAGCTTGTGTTACATATCCTACACTTGCAATGATCAAATGTGTTTTCTTAAACTTCTTGTGCAAATGATCGAAATATTTCTTTTCTAAGATTTGAATATGCCATGAGCAAGGGTGCCAGTGGAAAAACCAGCAAAATGGGAAGCTCCTTGCCAAGAATTGTTGAAAATTTGGAAGAATATTTTTTTTTTTTATAGACGAACATTTAATTTCCAGTGTAAATTTTATTTGTGCTAAAAATACACATTTCCTAGCTATCATCATGTTTGGAGCCCTCGCCATGGTTAGTGGGAGACAGAAATTTTCCAATCTTGAAATTTTCTATGAATGGGTTAAACCAAATCCCTGTGTTTCATTTTGAATAAGAGCAATTGTAAAATCAGGACTTGATACTGTAAGCATTGCCCATCTGTGCTGAAACATTGATATCACTCCTTGAACAGTACTTCCTTCAGGTTCAGTACTTCATGACGTGCTTTGGGTCTGTGTTGCCACATTCATGTACCTTATGCCAACATCCCAAGGACCAAATATGACTTGAATAAAATTTTTGATTACATTTACTTCAAGCATTTAGCAATCCATGAGAACTCTTTTATCAGCTCTCTTCCACTAATTTCGTTTAATCCTACACCTGATCAACAAGCTTGTTTATATGTGATATTGTGCAGTACTTTATGTGCCCCCACCTGAGTGCCATTTAGAAACCAGCCTGGTAGTAAATGGTGCATGCTGGTGCATGCATGGTGCCTCTTAAATTGGAGACTGTGGCACTGCTTCGATGGGTCTCATATATGTCCTAGCACCCATCATTGTTTGCTCTTAGTTATGGAGGGATGATGCAGAATTAAGTTGTTGTCATAAGCAAGAGAAAATATATTTGTGCAAATTGCATGCATACAGTATGTGCACTTGCTTACTGTACAAACAGCACTGCTACGCTTGAAGGGAATGTACTGAGCATATCCACAAAGATAGTTAGGAATATATAGCACTTAATATACATGAAGATCAGTACCAATTGGTTAAATTTTGATATGAATTGAAACAATTACTCCACTCTTATTGATCAATGTTTTTGGGGTACTGGTAGTTGTGTACACAATCAATGGCATAAAAAAGCCTTCTAGATGCATGGGGAAGGTAGACAGCAAGGGGGTACCCAAACTCATTTTTCTAAAAGCCTCTAGCTCCAATATTCATGGGTGGGGGTGGGGGTATGGGATAGGAATGAAACCTTGCACACACAAGCTCTGAGGTGTTTGAATTCTCCATGTACCCCTGTGCATTGTCCACCCAGGTCCACCCTACTGCTACGTAGAAGTCCCCAATAAGAATGAAGTTGTATGTAATTGTAGACTTTTGAAACTCAATTCAGCTTTGCTGAACTTCTACTGCAAAGGTGCACTAGGCTGGTGTTCTTGTTCAAATCGGAGAAGGTACTAGCGTGTGTAGAACACAGCTTTTAAAATAGGGCTTCATTGTGATCCTTTGTGAAGTCTGAAAACTATGTAAAACTTGCTGCCCTTCAGAAAAAAGTGGAATGTGGTCTATTGAAAGTTTGACCATACATTTTCTATGGATGGATTGTAATTTTCAAAAAGGAGGTGGACTAGTTCTTGTCAGCCTTTCAACCTGCAGGACAGTGTGCATGGTAAGTATCACCTCCTCCTTTCTCCCCCTCCTCCTCTCCCCCCCCCCATTTTGGTCCAGAATGCTAATAAAATACGCCTGGTGCATGCTAGATTCTATATGAGAATGAACAGCTCATTAATTGCAAACTCAAAATCATCAAAACAGCCACTGTTATTCTCATTCAAAAGAAATGGTAGGTAGGCTATACATCTGTGCTACAGGTCCTTGCTCCAGTGAATGCAATTTACAATACTACCATAACTGCTGTAAGCCACTGGAAATAGATTCCTCTACATCCTGTAAATACCCCATCATTTTTCTGATCTACCTCTGTAAGTGAATAGCCTGACCCAACTAGTCTTCAAGACATATGTAAAGGTATAGGAAATATGTAATTCACTCATATCTCATAGTAATATTAAATGATTTTTGACAAAATTATAATAATTACTGGAAGTCCTAAAAAGTCAATTGACAGAAATATTACATAAAAGAAAAGATGAAAATCAGGTAGAGTACCATATTCTTACTGGAATCTAGTACCAGCTGTTTCACTTTATTGTTTTACACTTAAAATTTCCCATCAACATGCCATAATACATTTCTTGATCAACAAGCATGGCAATGGAAAGCACTTATTTTTTTACAATAGTAGACACTATAATTAATTCCCAAACAAAACATAACTCTTTTTTTTTGCATGTTGTTATGAATTCACTTCAAAAATGATACAAAAACGTGTTTTTTTTTTCTAAAAAAAAAGTTAATATTTAAAGTGATTTGAAAACTACTACCATCTTTGTAAATGAAGTTTTTAAAATGTAGGAATCCGAGGCTTTCATGCAACTTTCATGATATATCTTGCATCATAGTTTGGGTCTACAAGTTCATTTTTTGTCACTGATATCATGACATGAAATTCCCATCTCAATGTACTTCTGGGTGGCCTTTCCACTCCTATACTTGCACTCCTGTCACTGTATCCTAACATGATGACACCGGCCGTCTTCCCCAGTCTCGGAATGTTGCATTAAGTAAATATTGACAGTCATACGAAGCAAGTTTGAATAGTTGAATTCTCTAGGCAATCAGCTTGCAGTGGAGATGTAGTTCTCAAAGCCACCATACAGACCTGGCCTGCACTTTCTTCTTTAAAGAGAAGACATCAATTTTCCTTCCAGCCTAACAAGAAGATAATGGTAGGTTCCCATGCATGAGTTCTGCCATAGAGTAGGTATTGTAGGTGATTTTTTTTCCAGAAAGTTGATGCAGTTCCTGTAGTGCTAGTGCCTTCAAGGATACAAAGAAGAGCATAATATAAATAAGTAATATGTCACATGTAGTAACAGCCTTTTAGTTTGAGTAAACTGTTGAAAATGTTGTACTCTCGAAGGTTAGATTACTCTGGTATGATATTTTAATTTACTTCATGCTATGTACATATAGCAATATTGAAGATTCTTGTGACAGGCAGAGGCTACTGAGCTGTTACATGACTGACACAGGCCTGGATTAATATGATGTTTATTTCATATGATGTTAATTAAAATGCAAAATAGTTAGCATATGAAACATGAGAGATGTACACTAGCTTGTGAAGGGAATCTGTTTTAAAAAATATGGATACTCATGTGGATTAGTTACGAGAGAGTAACCTTTGTAATAAGTGACTGCTCTTCCATTGATCAATTCAGAAGAAGCAGTAGGGAGCTAATGCTTTCATTACAACAGGCAGTTGCATGCACTGCAATTGTTCTGTTTTATTAAACATGACAGCTACTTGACAGGGTTAGTCTCTTAGCAACAAAAGTTTGTGTGTTTTTTGAGGAGCTAAAGATGTTAGCCATTTTACCAGAACTGGCTGGAACCATCTGGAATGAAGAGATTCACCCTTTAAAGAAGCCTAGCAGTGGCAAACATAGTTTGACGAAAAACTTTGTCATGTGGGGTAGCTAGAACCTTTCTTTTTCCTAATTTGGAGGGTAAGGGGGGGGGGGGCTTTAAATGATTGATAGACTTATATTCAGTTACACTTCGGGTATCAGTGGAGAGAAGTTCTAATTGCCACCCCCATTCCCTAGTTAACAGGGCTGCATGTGTATTCTGTTACATGCAGGGAATTTCATTAGGCCATTTAACTGACGACATAGACCTGTTTGAGGGCTATTTAAAACCCTGATGTTTTAAAATGAGGTTACGTAATGGATTATAGCAAGCACCCTGAAAAGTCTTAAAATCTTTGGTCTAGTAAACTAAGTTCTCCTGAGGTTGGGTGTGGAAGGTCTGTTTCAGACAACCATCATGGCAAGACTATCCCTAGATGCAATTTGCTGTCACATGTCAACTAAGCGTTCAGTGGAAATTGTTGGCATTATTACAACAGTACTGAGCTGGTTGGATAGCATTCTTATCCTTTGAACATGGTCAGTCCAATTTATTTCTAATCATACTGTATATAATGCTTTCATCAAGCAAACCCTTCCTAAACTTTTGTGCACCACACAACTAGTCTTTTTTTATTTTGTCCTAATTTAGGGGATGAAAAGCCAATTGTCGAGCTAGCTAGGCCATCATATGTGATCAGAGTGTAGTCTGAAATCTGTCAATTCACACAAGTCTTTCTAACTGTGGGATATTTTTTACTATAACACTATGTAACTCAATTGTAGGACAAAGAGTGTTGTGCTTGAAGTAATTTCATACTGGCAATGACTAAAGTTTTGTCCCTTTCACAGCTGTTTAAGATATATCAGCCATAATTTGAAGGTGTATCCCGGTAGAAACTACTGTAGCATTAATTATACACTCAATAAAATAACAAGGATCCACATGCAACGTGACGGAAGTTGAATTTGTTTCGTTCTGTAGTGTATCGGACCTTGGGAATTTGTGCCCATAATCTTGGGAAAATTTCTCCCTTGTTCAATTTTGTATGGCATATACACGTAAGTAATACTACACATCGCCAAGCAAAGGATTTTTCGCAGAATTACTGTCAATGTCTACTAATTGCCATCGTATTTGTTCTTATCTCTTTTCCTTACCCTCTCGCAGCTTTAAACATCACAAATTACTCGTTAATTAAAGCTGATAAAGCGTTCCCTGGATGTCGTGCCGTCAAGCTCATGTTAATTTTGGGAAAAGTTGCCCTCGCCGACTTCTCTTGTTATTGCCGGCGATTGTTCGTTGTATGTGGTATTTGCAAATGTCTTGCAGAAATCCACATCGCCCGAATGAGTACCGTCTACTACTTCCATGCTTCAACTTCCCTCCGTCGATTGCACGAACATTTTTCACGGCTAAGGAGGGTGATGGCGCTGTAACAGTTTTTGATGCGCGAAGGAGAAAAGAACAATTCTAAAAAGATGCTGCCGCCCCCGTTTCGCTCCACGATACAGTGTCTTTAAGCCTTTATCTATTGCTACTGGCGGAAGGAAATATCAACACTAAACAGGCAGAACCGGTAATCCAGTATTTTCAAATCCAGACTCTTTCTAACTTTTAGACTATTACAGCTTATTATTTAGCTGTAAATAAAAAAATATAAGTCTCTTCCACAAAAGTATTACACTCTAAACATCTTGTCGATAGGGGCACGAACTAAAACCGAGTCAAATATTTGAAAAAGAAAAGTGTATCAAAATTTGGTGGAACTGATGAATGGATCAACTTGAAAATATTCGTTACATTATCACGCAAATCTAGACAAAGTGTAAACATGATTCCGGTTAAGTGCCCTTACATCAGTATATTGATTAAATTTTGACCAAATTGGACTAGGGCATTTTTAGAGTGTTAGTGATGCTGTTCCATACCGCATTTACATTAGAAATGCTGAAATATGGAAGGTAGAGAAAGAGTGGAATTAAAATGAGCTTCTATGCACTGTTAACATGTCAAATATCTCAGTTTTATTTTAAGAAAACTTACCATCGGATGGTGCAAGATTTTTCCATTGAGCGTAGCGGGTTAGGGCTCGATAAATGTTGGCTCTGACTTGGTTCAGACTGAAGTTTCTTCTGCAGTATCCTTTCTCCATTAATTGCGAAACACTAGTCCAATATTTTGATTTGAAGACGTCAAGAATGGGAATTATTTTGATGTGAATAGGTTCTGAAAACAGATATGTGAATAGTTTATTTTTTTCAGGCCAACATCATTTTAACAGCCTTGTTGATCTACTTAGAGCACCCAAATTCTTATTGCTCGACTTTCTGATAAATTCTTTCAGAAATGAAGGATGTAAAAGCAAAAGCTCATCATAACGTGGGATAAAGAGGAACATTGTCCCCCAATTTATTTCTTGGAGACCAAAAGGAAACCATTTTCCATCATTGCCATGTCTATATGTATAGTATTCCAGGATCAGTGACATAACCAAGGTCCTCTAGATGGGGGACTGAGAGAGGGGTGCAGGTTTTTCGTAGAATGCTTGATCTTTGAAACAATGGGTCCATCATCATATCGGAGCGCTACCATCAGTTGGCGCGGAGTGGACGGAAAAGTTTGGAAAGTGATGACCCCACGATGTGCCTGGTCTTTGGGTAAAATTTAGGCAGTCCTTATTTTGAGCCTTCGTTTGCAATAATAAATGTCCGCGTCAATAAAATATTGTCAAATCGCAGAATGGTAAAATAAATTACCAGACTAAATTTACCACAACCAGCTTGCAGGCAAACTTTAAGACACTTTACTTTACCCTGCAGTGTGGAATGCGAAAAGGGCAAATGTCGATAACCGCGGCTTAGCGAAAGATAACGATCATTTTTGAAGTGACAACCGTAGCTTTTTTATTGGTGGCGTCCGTTTCTTCGGTCTTGGAGACGCAAAATCAATCAATGGTTATCAGATTTTACACGAAAGAGGTAAAATGTGTGGACAACGGCGATTGAAAGAATGGTAACTATCACCTTTAAAGAAGCAGCGATCGCTTTTTAAGTGGTAACGGCAGCTTCCCAATGATGGCGTCCACTTCCTTGTTGTGGCCACGCGGAATCAGCCAATGGCTACCACTAGGTAGTGTTTCGCAGCTTTTCAAGTAGCGACTTTAGTTTTGTAGTCAAAAAGATAAAGAAGTAGTAACTACGACACCGTAACCACTCACTTAGGCTGAGTCAACAGCTGTTTTACTGAAACAACCCTACAGCTTGAAATGGATGGCATCCTTCCACAAGTAAACCTGGTGCATAATTTATACGATATTTTGCATGCTTAAGGGGACCCATTATTATGTATTTTATGAACTATTTTCTAAGTATAACAGCACTGAAATCAAATACGCACCTATCGCAAGGACAGTTTGGTCGAAAATGCCTCCCCGATCACTGGAAAAGGCGCCCCACGCCTGACTACCGTATACAAGTGGGGAACACTAGCAATATTGTTAAAAAACATAAACATCTACAAATATGCTCATTGAAGCTCTACCCTTTCGGCACTCACCTCCTGGCTACGCGTCTGCTTCACTTTACCCTCCAAGCCATCTACATCGTTATTTATTTTTATTTTCCCTCACTTTCCATTGACGGAAAAATATTAAAAAGATACATCCCAAGGCCAGTGCCCACGATTTTCCTTGGTGTATGCGAAGTGACGAAGTTTGGAATAACGAAAACCGGTAGAGGAAAGTCTATGGCAGCAGGCCCACTATCTAAGCGGAGCGCCACCATCAGTTGGCGCGGATCGTAAAGGAAATTTGAAAGGTCTTACCCCTCAGACAGCCGGAGAGGGCATTTCCCAGGCTTAGAAGGAGGATCAGAGCAGTGCTATTTGGATCAGAAAATTGCTAGATAAAATTTACCATTGGATGAAATAGCCTTGTATCCCTTAAAGGGAAAACTACAAAATGGAATTGAAAACATGCTGATGTTATTAACTCCGTTGCGATTCGTGGCTAAATTCAGTATATACCGGTATTGAATTTATGAAACTGTCTTTGTGACTACCTGCCTACCTTACTGTGAATGAGACTTCTATTCAGTGGCGTAGCTAGAATTTTTCCAGGGGGGCAAGCATCCCAGCTTTCCGATTTGTTTTGAGGTGTAAATACCACTTTTGATAGACGTAATTTGCCTCGGGCGAAGCGCGCCGAAACTTTTGGCCCTGTTTAAGCAAATTTTTCAAAATGTGAAGCTTGTATTAGTTAAAATTTTGCATTCTGGGTTCCGTTTATAAGGAAATGTGAAAAGTTTGGGAATTACTGAAGAATCTCTATTTCGTAATGGCAAGTCTAAGATTGCCCGTTGACCAAAGATCGTTGTTGCTACAGAGTTCAGTCTAGGGCCTACAAATTGAGGCTCTCCGACGTCATTTTAAGAATAAAGAACTTTTATTGGAGAAAACGTGGAATTAACTTAAAAAAATCATGAAAATATTATTGTTGTCGCCGATATCACTTTATGATCTGTTGATTTTGTCATTTCCAGAGTTCGGAATTTTTTGAAGAAACACAAATGCAGTAGTAATTCCAGACTGCTGTGCGCGAAGCGAGAGGGGAATTGTACACTTTTTGAAACAAATAGTTACAAAAATGGATTTAATTGAAGAGAAATCGGAATAGCATAAAAGAAGAGTTGGCCCGTAAAACCATTCTGCAGTTGATGGGTTTCACAAATGGCGAATTTCCGATTTTTTTTCACTTTTGAAAGCCTGATTCTTTTAGTAACATATTTTGAAAAAAAATGTCACATTACGAGATGGGTTAAAGTAAATTTTCGGGAAGACTCATGCTATGACAGTGTTGTAGTCGAGACCGGCATATCCGAGACCGAGGCCAGAGGGTAAAATTCGAGACGGAGACCGAGACCGACAAGATCGGAGACCGGGACCGAAACCGAGACCGAATGTACATGTTGCATAAAAAAAATGTCCAAAATTTTGAATACCTTTTTTGGCTACTGTAACTTTAGTTACTTTATGCTCTAAAAAGACAAATAGCACCAAAAGTGCATCATCATCGATATCTTACATGTTTTATCATATGCATGACTGAATGCGACGGGGGCCAGTGGCTGTGGCCCCCAATTGGTCAAGACCTTGCTTGCTGAATCTGGCAGACTTCAGTGCCTCAGTGATCTAGAAAAGTTCAAAATGTTACAGCCCTTGAGAAAGGCAGTCCCTTACGGTTATGGTCATATGCCAACACAAGTAGCTTCCAGTTGTCTGACCAAAAATAGAAGAAATAACCCTTAAACACTAATCCAAATTTTTAGTTCTAATGTGGTAATCACTGCCGTACATGCACAACTATTTCTCTCAGGGGGTGGTGACTTTTCCCGACTCCAGGTGCCCAACCAGCACTGAGGGACTGCGCTATTGAGGGACCAAAGTCCGTCCGATTCGGGAAAGTAATGGCCATTTGTGGGGTGGCAGTCCCCTACTCGGCCCCGTCCAGTACGGCCCAGGTGGCCCTGCTCATCAAATCAGACCCAACGGGTGCAACAGGTCTTAACTCAAAGAATTAAGATAAAGGGCCCGTCCTCTCATCCCAATCTACAATTATCGCAGTACTCAACAGATATTACCCATTGGTTCAGTTCTTTGAGTGGCAGCTAGTTCAAACAATGGAGAGTATTTAAGCTAATATTACACAGCATGAACTTTACTGTGAGTGTTTTGATTTATAAATGCAAACTGCTCTTTTACAGTCACCCTGAAGCAATGAACAGAGATTGCGGTTGGAAGAGGATGAATTTTAGACAATTGTGGGAGGGGCATGAATAAGAAGTTTATGAGAATTGGTGAGAGGTTTGGGCCTTTAAGCCCCTTTTAGATGGAGTGAGTGGACTCATTACATGAATACTTGTCTTTTCCTCAATAATTAGCCTATTTTTGTAATCAATTGGCGTTTTTGAAAAGTAAACGAAGTCTATGAGTTTATAAAGGTAAGGTCACAAGGTGAGGTGCAGTGAAGTAAGCAAATTTTCTAGGGAGGAGGGATGCAGTATGTTGAGTGATTGCCGGTAGGGGATCTAGGAGAGAGTGTTTTCCTTTCCTCTTTGAAAATTCTTGGCCTTTTCAATGAGTTTTAATCCAAAATGGTGCAAGATTTTTTAACTTTACAGGAATAGTCCTTAAAGTGGAATTTTGGTTCTTAATGGGGAAAAAACTGAACATTTTGTGTCTTTACATGCAATCAGATGCCATGTACGCTACCGGTGCCTATTCGAAGTAAAAGTTGTTTTTAAATTGGCCTACTTTTAGGAGTCAAAATAAATGAGTATAAGTGATAAGCTTAACCCTTTACCGTTGTGCTCCATTCGGGGCATATTTGCGCGCCTCGGGAGTGGGCGGAAAAGCGGACGTAGCCCGCCCCGCACCAGCTTCCGTATGCGATTGACCTCGTGACCTTAAGCTATTGTCTCTCTAGTTGTTGTGTCCGAATTTTCGGGTAGCTACTCACAGTTTCGAGCTACGCCTGAATCAGTAGAGATGGGGGACAGCCGCGCTCTCCGTACGGGTCCGAAAGAACTCAAACAACGGTAAAGGGTTAAGGGCACGGGAGCATGTCAGTTTTTTATGCACGAAAAAAGTAATTCTACAATAAATACAATACTATCTAAGTTGAGCTCCACCATTAGTTGGTGTGGAAAGAAAAGAAAATTTTGCAAAATCTCAAATGGTCGAAAATTGTGTTATTATGCTTTAAAAGTGTACCTAAATAGTCTTTATTTTTATCTTTCCTTTGCAATGATAAAAATTCTGCAACTTTCTAAGAGATCAGAAATTTATCACAAAATGTATCAAAACATTAGATGAAATGGTATTTAATCTTCAGGGGGAAACTCAAACGGAATTGAAAATATGCTGTTTCCCTATTGCAACTCTTGGCTGAATTCAAGTAAATTCAAGATACACTTAATTGATGCAATTGTATATGTAACTGTCAGAACTTCCGACTATAAAATGGCTGTACTCCTAACACCTGTTGCATGATAAATGTAAAACTATTGCTCAACGCACCTTAACACCTTCCACTCCCCTGCCCCTTTCTTGTATGTCTTTACCGGTTGCGGAACGAGCCTAAGGGATGACCCTTCCCAGGGCCCTTTGATTTTTTGTAAAGGTTCGTGTCCTTAAATGCAATCTGGTGCCACAAATGCTACATTCTGTGAGGAAGGGGGTGGTGTAGCATGCCCCAATGCCCCTCCCTGGGTACTTCACTGTTGGGGTAAGATACAATTTAGTGATGTCCATCAGGAAACTGGCTAAGTAAAAAAATTATTCATAATGACCAGGAAATCGAAAACGAATTTTATGTCGCTGAATGTTTTGAAGACTATTTCTCTAAGATTGGTGATTCTTTAGCCAAGGATATTCCTTTGTGTGATAGTTCTTTTTCTTCCTATCTTGGTTTGCCCAATCCCAACTCGATTTATCTCTCCTCCTGAAAGTTTTGAAGTAAGTTCCATTGTAAGCAATTTAAGGAAAAGTTCTTCTGCTGGTATAGACGGCCCTCCTGCCAACATTATCCGGGCAGCTTTCAAATCGCCAGTTTTGATTTCGTAAGAATCTTTCCACTTATATGGCTGTCCTGCATATTGTTAATTATATTACTAAAGGTTTTGACAATAAAGAGGCTACCATTGGTATTTCTCTTCATCTGTCTTAAGTTTTGGACACGGTAAACAACAATATATTACTAGATAAACTTGCTCACTATGTGATCCGCGGAGTTGGGCTTGATTGGTTTTACAGTTATCTCGCAGACAGAAGTCAAATTGTTAGCATAAAAAGGCAGTTTTCTCTCCCCAGGAATGTTATATATGGAGTTCTCCAAGGGTCAATTTTAGGACCCCTCCTGTTTCTTATTTACATTAATGATCTCTCTAACATCTCAACTTAGCTCTGTTTTGCCTTGTTTGCCAGTATTCTTTATAAGCATAGAAATATCCATGTAGCTAAACGTGTTATTTATAATGAATTGCCCTGTATTTTCAACTGGTTCCGAGCGAACAAATTATCGTTAAATATCAGTAAAACCAACTCTTTCACCCCTATCAGCGTAAGGTACATCATGTTGATATTTACATAGACAAAACCAAAATGTCCTTCTCTAATATAAGAAAATTTCTAGGTATTTATGTCGATTCAAGTCTCTCTTGGATAAATCACGTTAACAGTATCAGTTCGAAACTTTCCAAGACCATCGGTGTACTTTAAAGAATCAGTAGTTTTTAACCATGCAATATTATGAAAACCCTTTATGATTCTTAAATCTTCTCACAAATTGCCTACTGTAATACTGTCTGGGGTAAAACTTATCCGACTTATCTTAATCAAATTGATGTCCTTCAGAAAGTTTTAAGGATAATTACGAACTCGAATTACCGTACTCCCACTTATAGGTTTTTCTTTGATCTCAACACTCTAACTATTTTTGATGTTTATAAGTATCAAGGCACGATTTTTATGTACAAGTATGTTAACGGTTTCTTGCCCACAATATTTTACAGTTACTTTAACCTAAACCGGGATTACCACCACTACCATACTAGGGAGCCAGACAATTTTCATACTGGTAGGTTTCCTACACAAGTTTTTAATCGTTCTATTTTCGTCACTGGTCCTAAGCTGTGGAACAATTTCAGCATTGGTATAAAGAATTCCAAATCAATAGGTATATTTTGCAAACATTTAAAAGATTATATTTGACAAAGGTACAATGTTTAAGTCACTACAATTATTTTCTGTATTATTTTCTGTATACAGTTATCTTCTGTATTATTTTTTGTATGTTCTTGTGTATCTCCTCTGCTTGTACGTGTAAATGTTTGCTTTTTTTTCTGTTTATGTTGTTAAATTGAGGGGGGGGGGGTTGCTCATAAAAGCAACCTTCATGCTTCTCCAACCCTCCTCCACTGAAAATTATTGTCTATTGTTAATACTTTCGATTTTTTTTAATCTGTGAAAATAAATTGAATTGAACTGAAATAACAATGGACAAAAAGTACTCACTAAAAAATAAATAAATACATAAGTAAAGTTATCTATGCATCTTACAATGTACGTAACACTTCATAAAAATAAAAAAAAAAACAAATTTTTAGCCGGTGAAGCGAGACCCAGGACAATTTTGGACACCGCAAGGACCGAGACCGAGACTATGAAAGACCGGTCTAGAGACCGAGACCGGTCTCGAACACTTTACAACATTGTCCCTTTTGTCCTTTTTTGTAATTGAACAACAACTTATAGACAATTCAGTGAGCCACAACTGGAAAAAAGGCAGTGGCCGGCTCGACCTGAACCAGTACGTTGGAAACTGGGCCGTAAAACTCCATCTGACCAAATTTAGGCATGATTTTCATTATACCGTTGCCCGAGTTTCGCCTGTAGGGTAGGATAGACCTATGGCAAGCTAGTACGCTAGTATACACTGCAACTGAACGCCCTCCCGTCTGTCAGTTTAATTGATTTGGCAATTGAAAACATCCCAGAACTTTTGTAGCCTTCGACGTGAGTATTTCACCATTCCGGGCAAAGATTTTGCCAGTCCACACTATGAAGGGGGGCAGGAGGAAACATTTTTTTTCACAAGTTACCCGAATGTGTAGCGAGTCTTTGACCCAAGCAATCCAAACAGAGAGCTGTTCTAGTGACTGTTCCAACATGCCTCTGAATCACCTTTGTCTTGAGATTCCATGTTTAAAATTAATTCAGATACTGGATCAGGAGCTGTGGCAGTGCAGCCATTAATTTGGGCAAATATTTAAACAATATACTAGCCTAAAATTCTCGCCGCTCTGTAGAAAATATAAACTCAGGGGTTTTGGAGTTTACGATTAAGTATTGCTTCAGTTGGTACTATAACGTCGCTCATTCACCCTGAAAGGTAGCTACATCACGCACCTCACCCCTGAGTAATATTGATCCATCCCCCAATATGTTGGAGCTAGGGTGGTCGGAGCCGAAAATGTTTCTCCGTCCTACTCACTCCACTTCCCGAGTCAATGAACAGGCAGTTTGCAGCACTCTTGTTTACATTACGTCATTGCTACCATTTCGGCAAGTTTCCTCTCGCTCCCATCTTTATTCCTATTGTTCCCTTCTTTTTTCTTAATTTTTCTCCCTTTCACTTTCTTTCCTCTTCTTTCCTTTCTTTCCTTCCGCCTTCTTTTCTCCCTCTCTCATTTCCCCCTATAAAATTGGGGGATGGCCCGCTGGGCCCCCGCACACGCCGGTGGGGGATGGGGTTAAATGAACAAAAAAGCAGCTCCTCCAAAAGATCACGTCTACAATATCAAAACAATAGTGTTAGTGTGGGGGTACCTTGGGGTATATGAATTTGAGGCCCAAGATACCACATGGTCCATACTACCATTTAGATAAAAACCAAGCAATATCATTTCCTTTTTTCGGTCCAATGCTGAAATTTGTCACATCAGTTCTGAGGTAGTACTGATTTTTGCCTGCTTGTTTTAAGTATTTGGGTTTAGGACCTCACCCCTTTTGGACCCACTGTGCGCCTCAAAGGAAACGGAGGGGTATTTATATACTTACAATAAGTCTAGTACGTAGTATCTCCAGATTTATGCCACAGGCCTAATGGGTGTATTCACGATAACACATTCAAGAAGCTCCTATGGACAAAGCAAGGGCTCGCCAAGAAGAAAATTTTAATATTTACTACAGTTAAGCCATCTTTTGGAGAATTCTGTATGTATCTCACTCTCACAAATATTAGCAAGCAGTATAAAGACAGTGAAATAATGGAAGGGTCAAAAGTGTGTACGTCTCCAAACAATTTGTAGGAAGTACCATCCACCCCCATCAACACCATCATCGTTGACATGGCCTCGAGGTCTGACAGGACCTTATCTGGCCTTGTCTGACAGGACAAATTATACTTACTTATATACTTTGCAAGATGTAATTTTTTAAAGAGACTTTGATGAATAAAAAAAACAAATAGTTGCCAAAGAGGACTTGATCTCCATATCTTTATTAAAATATAAAAACGGTTTGGTAAATTTTTACCCATGGATAGGTCCAAAAACCACTCCTTTAACAGGTACGTAAAGGATTACCCAATGTTGGGTGAAGTTTCTTTAAAAAAGGGTAATTTTTTAACCAACCTAATCAGGTAGTTCCTTACCCCCAAATTTAGGAGGTGGTTTATGTTTTCAATCACTGCTACAGGTTTACCCTAATTTTTTAATGTACAGGATCATCAATGTTTTATTTCCAAAAGGAAGAGTTTCAAGCATTCTCTTAGATAATTATTTCAACTGGTTGTCTCTTGGGCTTTAACACGGCCAAATTCGCAGCATGTCATGCAGATCTCGTTGTAATACAAACACACACACACACAAAAGTACGGTCAATGACATCGGACGAAAGATGAAATATAATGTTGTCTCCAAGACCAGATCGTGTGTGATTATTCCATGTATTACGACGTTCAAACCTGTTAATTGAAATACTAGTATATTTCAATGTCTAAACGTACTAGTGCCTGAAATTCGAAGAGTGAAGGGGGGGGGGGGGCAGGGAGAATTTTGTCCGATTCACACTATAATTGTATACAATTTATCCGAAATTTTCCACCCACTGAGCACTTAGCTTTCGCTCCTTTCTACATTTGAAATTTTATAATGAAATGATAAATAAATGACATGATTAGAAGAAACAGTATATTTACCCTGAAGTTCTTCGTCTCCTATACGAAATGTATAAGAAGATGTTCCAAATTGCGAACTAAATGAGCTCCCGCTGCTAAAAAGATCTACGTCCACACTTAAGCTTGCTGAAAATCCCCTAAATCGACCACCAACTGTTGCGCTGTTTTTTATCTGTGTACAAATGAAAACATTCGAGAACTACTTGAGACAATTGCGTCCATCAAAATATGTTTCAAGCAATTTTGTTCAGATGGCTAAGTGAAAATTTATTTTGAGAAATTCCCCAGTGTTGCAAAATAGCGATATACAAGAACTTGGTTTTTTCTTTTCATGTTTTTCTTTGGAAGGAATCAGTTACTCTTTACATACATAATTTGTTTGATTCGAACAAAGCTTGGCTAACTCAATTAGGCAGATGACATTATCGAAGATGTGCCGACACATTTAACACACTTTTCGAATACCCTCAAAAACCCATTGAGCTCATGAGTTCAAGTTTATTTCTTCTCTACTCATTTAGCAAAATGTGCTCAGAACTTAGACTAAACTAAAGGCATAAATTTTCAACTCTATAAAGTTACTCCTGTAGCCACTGAAAATTTCATTCGAATACATTAACCTTTCGCTCACTTCCTGATCTGAAGAAACTATCAGCAATATTAAAGATCATTTGATTTTTATCAAGGACAGTTCAAATACTAAATGATTCAGTCAGGTCAACCCCATCCGTCTTTTTATATAAAAGTTCTTGCAATACATCCTTCTGCTAGATCAGTATAGAACAACTTTAAAGTTCAAAGCATGCATGCTTAAAAATTGCATACATGTTTCATGGCGTAGCTAAAAAATTCACTCCGGCTGGCTTCATATCGCTGAATAACTTTATTTCCAACATCAACCTCCACAACAACGTGCTGAAAAGAAAGGAAGAACACCAGTTTAGCGGTATAATAATAATTGGAAAATAAATAGACTAGGTTCCATAATTATGCTGCTAGAATGACTGTAGACTGTTATTTCATCTCGACTAGATTTAGAATGGATTCCAAAGGCCTATTCTGAATTACATGTATAATTTCATGCACTTATTTCTACTCCTAAATTAAGTTACAGAGTAGCATTTGTATCCGTTTAGCCCATGTAAAGTAGTTGTGGTCGGTGCCGAGTAGTTTTCGACTCGTAAGATAATCTGTGACAATGTTTTTTAAAATTCCCAGCAGTGTTTAAGCGATGTATTTGATGTCCTAGAAAGAAACTCCAATCACTTTTCAGCTCTTTAAATTTAAAATAGAAAGTTTATCACTAAGTGTAGGATTGAGAAAGAAAATACAAAAGAAAAAATAATGAGGTCGTCACTAATGCTAAATTTTTCTATAGAATTATACAGAAATGCCTGTAGAGCTCTACAGACATTTCTGTAGAAATGTTTGCTGTCCTCGATAGAAATTGGATGTCCCTTAAAAATTCTATACTACAGCCGTTTCTATCGAGAACAATCTCTAAAGACTAATTCTACAGGATACATTGTGTAGAAATCCAATAGAAACTTATTCATAAGTTTCTATAGAACTTGCACCAAGGTTCCATAGAATTTCTAATCATTTTGTATAGAACACCTAATTTGCACATTAGTTTGCATAATGTGCCATATAAAAGATTCATTCAGGTCCCTTCTGTGATCAATACAATATTGAAAATGTCCGTACTCAAAATATTATTCTAAATTGAGCAAGAATTGCTGAAATTTCATCTATATTCACTGAATTACTTTTGACATTGATTAAAATGGGCGTGGCCAACATTTTTACATAAAAATTTTGACACAAATATTGTAAATTTATGGTTAAAGTAGATTTAAACTATTATTTGGCAAGAAACACTTCTTTTGCAGAAAAGATAAGTAGCTCATCAATAAAGATAGATAATTATTAGATGTATGAATTGTTTTTCTTAAAAAAATATGAAGTTTTCACTACAAACAACGAGTCACACACGTGGTACATATACCATTTGCTGACATATTATTACGTTGTCAAACAATGTCTTCAACAATTAAGCAGAACTCCGCTCTCGGTGCCTGATTGTCTTTCCCGAGACAAAAGGGAATACTGGAAGAAGTAAAATCATCTTGAATGCAAAATTTCACGCACATATTATGCTTAGGGTTCTAGATGTTCAGTTTGTATACGTCTGTAATGTAAAATTTGCAGGCATTAATCGATAAAACTGTCATACAATTTTTATAGAATCTCTTTAGTAAAGTGGCCGATGTTTCTGTTAAAAATCTATAAAGAGTTTCTTTGGAACCTCAATACCGTTTGTACAGATAGACCCTCTATACGTTACCTATAGGACCTCTATACAGCTTCTAAATATCCCCACTAATTCTCCAAAAAAAAAACTTATAGAGTTTTTCTTTAGAAACCTATAGAGTTTCTTCAGAAAAGTTGCCCACATTTATAAAGAACCTCTACGGGGTTTCTTTAGGGTTTCTAGAGAGTTTCTAAAGAGCTAATCTAAAGTAACTCTATAGGATTCCATAGGGATTCTATAGGCTTTTCTTTTAGAAGGACTTTTACCGGAATTTCTATATAAATCTTATATAGTTTATATAGATTGTTTTCTATAGAATTCTGTAGAAGTTTTTTGCATGGGCAGAAAGAATGTAGAATGTGTGCGTGTGTGTGTGTTTGTGTGTGGTTGTGACGCTGCTTATAAACGGGATATCTGAAATAAGGAATGACCGACAACTTCAATTATTTATTAACAGTTTGGTCATGTTGAGAACCCCATTTTATTTTTTAGAGTACAAAGGTCATTTGAGTTCACCAGAGGTAAGACACTGTGTAACTTTGTAAATGGCTCGTAAACACGATATCTCAAAATATCAATGGCTTTAATATTTTTCATATGTGGTTGAACAGAGGAAGAACTCTATTGGTTTTGTTGGACATCAAAATTCATTGGAATTCACCAGAGGCAAAACTGCAAACCTTCCAATTGTCATCATATTAAAATTTTCTGTGCCCCTAGAGAGTTTGAATTTGATATAAATGTAACATATTTTTACACAGTTGCCCCCCTAAAAGACTCTTATCAGGAAAAAAAATATTTTGTTCCCTTCAGGACCAACGAAAAGGCTGAATTGCAAACACTTTACTGTAAGACAACAGTAATTTGCACTCCTGCATGTGTGTATATTTAAAATGGTTAGAAAAAGAAAGTTTAGAAAGTTTAGAGTATTGGTGCAACTCGACCTGGGAAAAGAACCCGGACCTTCCGCGTGAGAGGCTGATGCTCTACCGTTAGACCAAACATGAAATCTCTCGAATTGCATGCTATTGCTGTTAGCGGTTATGTCTGGCTTCAAATGCAATGTATCTTTAAAGCCGTTACATTTTTTATTCGCTGGCGGAGTTGGCTTGTCTTTTGAGCGTAGAGCCCTGCACACTAGCCCTTGACGAAATCACGAGGGAACAACTTTGAAATTTTGGGGACAAAAATTTACTTGTTCAGCAAAGCCTTTTACAGTGATTCTAAGGGGGCATAAAATGGTGGATTTTAATTGGATGTCTGATCCAAATTGGCTGAAAATGGAAAATTATTCATGCGTTTCTGATGAGAACGTTATGCAGTGGTCAGAGAACAGGAGTGGGAACGGTTAGAAACGTCTGCCCCATTTAAGGTCTAGGCACTAGTCGAAAAAGAAAAAGAGAGTCAGCGAATCTTT
Source organism: Holothuria scabra (assembly GCA_037179385.1). Lineage (NCBI taxonomy): Eukaryota > Metazoa > Echinodermata > Holothuroidea > Aspidochirotida > Holothuriidae > Holothuria > Holothuria scabra. Next base: position 32,079,586 of record CM074190.1, read on the forward strand.
TCGTCATCTGGGAGACAATTGCTTGGTTTTCAACGTTTACTAAACTTGTTCTATTCCTACATCTTCAAGGAACACTGCGGGGCACGTGAGATATTGCCTACCAGGTAACTAAAAATTGCCAAAGACTCTGTGAAATTCGACTTCCGAAAATAATTAAGTGTTATGTTGAAACTGTAAGCTTTCCTACAATGTAAAAAATTTCCGTTGTTTTTACGGGAAACTACATGTCATAAGATTACGGTCTGAACCGTATTCAGGGTTTACGGGGCTATAACCGTATTCACTGTGGAGTTGACCTATACGTAAGCTTAGTTACTGAACAATACCGTATTTGGAGACTCATGGGTAATATTACGTCATATACGTACTGTACAAAGCGCCACCACAACTAGCCGGCCACCCACTCGTCATTGCGGCGGTAATTTTGAGAGTTAGACAAACCCGGACTGCTTGGTGTCGGAAAATATCATCAAAACATTCATTAAAACTGAGAGGTCCCTTTGTCTTATTCAACTGGTCTGAAAAATTGCATTTCTGGTAAGTACGGTGGGTAGCTTATAAACCAAAATATTAATATGTTTAGGCCCTATGCTGGTTTTCGCAGTTCTAACTTGTTTGTAAATAGGCCTAACGAGTAACGTTATGTCACGGGAGTGGAACTCAGTATTTGAAGTCTAGCCTAACGTTAGCCGACGACCGCTACGTTAACGCTAGGCCCGCCTATATTTATTAGACGCAGTACACTGTACAATACAGTAGTCAGTTATGTGTTGTTCAGATCTGTAGCCTTAGTAAGTGTAACGGTTATGTGGGCCCTGGGCCCTACTGATTAGCAATTTACTGTACAGCGTCGTTGGAAGGCATTTAGGCTAGATTGGAGGCGGTGGCTGACTTTTACATGTTGAAAAATGAAAAGATGGGTAGGCCCCTAGGTTCAGGCCCGTAGCCACGGGGGGCACAGGGAGCACGTGCCCCCCCCCCCAAATTTTTCAATAAAAGGTCTTGCACTGAAGGAGAAAAAATTTATCCCCATTAAATCACCACAACTTCAAAATACCTAGGCTAGACTGAATTCTGTCAAAATATCTCCCACTTTCGTTCAAAACACACTACCTCGTGCAAGGAGCATATGAACAGCGTACACAACTATTACTGTCAATTATTAGTCATCGATGGCACGTGGAGATCCCTTCCCTGAAGGTCGAGGAGGTTTCGCTTATTATTGTTTCGAGCCTAATTTCGCACGTCAATGTATCATTCAGCTGTCATATAGATACTGAAAAAGTTTAGTCCTATCCACAAATTTCATTGTCTTGTATTTGGATTTGAAATTTGAAGTTACCAGGTATTTTTTACACATGTAAGTTCAAACATTACTTTCGGCCCCAAGGTTTTAAGGGGCGATAAGTAACGAGCGGAAACTACCGAGGGCGGAAACTAACGGAACCCTACGGTATTCAGTGCTGTGAAAAATTGTTCATATATTCAACTTAAGCCTACAGTACCTACTGTATAGATAAGCAGACTAGATAAGTATGTGACTAGACTTGAATTAAGAAAAAAGGTCCTACATTTCATTCTTTTCGATGATGATGCTGGAAAACTTTTAGGCCTATCAGTGTTGTCTTGGATTTGAGTTTTTGAAGTTCACAGTTATTTTTAACACATGTAGCCTAAGTTCAAGCATTACTTTCCGGCCCCCAAGATTTTTAGGGACAGAAAGTAACAAGCGGAAAATACCGAGGGCGAAAACTAACGGACCGTTACTTTCCGCACTCGTTACCTTTCCGCCCCTCGAAAGCTGTTTTTTCACCCCTTTTATTTGCTGCCCAGTATTCAACCCCGTGGTACATCTGCGGAGTCAAGGCTATGTTGAACAGTCTTTTGGTCATTTCTTAAAGAAGTTACTATTGTCAAGTCATTTGGCATAGTTCTGCAAGAACATTCTGAGCTTTTTACGAAATATCCTAAAGTCAATAATTATGTACTGAAATGTGTGTTTTTGACCATACTGAACTAGGCTAATACCAACAAAAAGAAAAAAACAGTAAGGTGAAACCTCTTGTAAAAGGCATTTAAAACATTTGCCCAACAATTGAACTGGCCACAAGTAATGAAGATACTTCATATTCCCGTGGTATGTTCAGTTTTTCTGAATTTTACTTTACAAAATAATTTTTGGGGGTGTAATGAGCAGGGAGTCACATACTGGTCTCCAAAATTGAATACTGGTAACAAGGGGTTGAATACTGGGCATTCACATCCAAGTTTTCAAGGTGACCTTTTTTGAAGACAAAGGCTAAATCCATAATTTTTTGATGGTAACAAGTTACCCGTAATCATGCCAAACAAAAACATTTTGGATCATATTATTCCATTTTACCTGGGAGGAATAATTACAAGAGTTTTAAATAATTTTAATTTTTATTATTTTTTTTTTTGTGGAGGATGGAGGATGTTGTAGCCCATGTGGGAGAGTTGGAGCCCACTGGTTGAGAAGCACTAGCTTTGAGTGTTGTTTTGAGATTGCCATGCCTCATGTAAATTTGTTTACGCGCCATACACGTATGTTCTGTACTGTACTGTACAGTTGTTTAAAATATTGTACCTTTCAATCTTTTTCCAGACATGCCATTGGTGTAACTACTGTACAGTAATAAGTGGATACTAGTTTCTGTAAAACAAGGTGTGGGATGTACCAGTGTGCAATCTGCAACTATTCAGCGAAGTCCGTGAATGCTTATGTCATTCATCAGCAACTCCATAGAAATGTGCACAATGCTAGATTTCAGTGTGTTGCTAAATCATGCCATCAAACTTTCACTTCGAATGCAGCATTTAACACTCACATGTCAAGGTACCATAGTGGGAGCGGGAAAAGAACGGTACCTGCATTCTAAAAGACTGTTATTTGTGACAGAAACAGAATGAAATGTCCAGAACAATTTTGCCAAGAAGATTTCTCAGATTATCATGCATATCATAGCATGCAAGTTATAACCCAAAGAGCTCTTCATTTAACCATTACTGACTGAGGCACCATGTAATAAGTAAAAGGCCTTCTGGCAGGAGAGAGAAGGGAAAATTGCCCTTAATTTTTCAAGTCAGGTGTTGTTGGCCAGATGTGATTCAAGTCATGACTTAAATACATCACTTAGTAGTTCATCTCAATGTTTTGACTGTGAGGAGCTTGGTGTGTGTGGTATTGCTACCAACCCAGGGTTAAATTCCATTCGAAACCGTTTGGAAAAGTTGAATGGTTCCGAATGGTTCTGAATGGACCCGAATGGACCCGAATGGTCTCAAATGGATTTCAAATGGTATATGAATGGAAATGTACATCTGAATGGTTTTCTGATCGCATAACTGAATGGAATGCAAATGGTTCACGAATGGTTTTGGTGTTCGCAAATGGTTCCAAATGGTTCAAACTGGAAACCATTCCGTGAATGGTATATATTATGTACATCAATGGAACATGTCCAGTTCAACATGCATGTACATGGTGCAAAATGGTCAAGTTGTCTGTTGGTGTAAGCCAACCTGTTGCAAATTCATTTGAAAGGATATGTATGCTCAATGAAACAAATAAGTTATAACCAACTGGATTTGATACATCTCTCACAATTTGTACACAGGTACAATTGAAGGTGTAGACAGGAAAGTAAGAAACTTTGTATTAACCTAAACCAGTTTAGATTCTTCTCAGCCTGAATATTTCCCTGATCATTTCCCCAGGCACATTTTACTTATAGGAATTTTGGAGGGGCGGGGCACACTTATCAAATTTTGTGGGGCTTAAATGAATTGGGGGTTACAGTAAAGCCGTCCATAGCAACTCGAGTAGGCAACAAACGCACCCCAGGATTTCCCTGAAAATTTTAGCTTCAGTTTTCCCTAACAGTATACCCCCCCCCCCACCTTGGAAAGGATACACAGAGGTACTGTAATGCACAGCACGGATATCAGCTGGAATAGAAAATTCTTCTTGCCATTCCAATACCCGACCCACGCCCGAGACCTCTTGACTCCCTTCCCCACTCCACTTTCTGGCACTTTCTTAGCCCGTACTTGATATCCTCGTATACCCCAACAACACTGAAATTTTGTAGTTGTAGCTTTGCAGCCTGGTATCATCTACAGTCCAGAGGCACAACCTCCTCAATTATTGTACTCATTTCTTCTCTCCATTTTCTCCATACACAATTCCAATCCCCCTCCCCACCCATAATGCTGATGCATATCTTTGTTGCCTTTCAAGTTGCTCATCCTTATGATAACCGTGACACTGAACAGGATCAATGCACAATGCAATGCTTGTTCGAATGGCGCTATTACGTAATAGCTTGGCATGCACACAAAGCATGATACAGCACTGCACCATACAAAGCTCACAGATGCTGTACACCCATGTGTATATCACATGTACAGTACAATGTAACAAAATAGGCGCGGGCACAGCTAGTACAAGAGCTTTTGTACTTACACTACAGAGAGTGCTGTGCAGTGGTGTGCAGGTGTCGTGAACTCAAGAAACGTGAAGTGAAAGGGCAAGACTGCTTTCCTTAGAGGACTTCCATGAAATGCTGAAGCACAGTAAGTAAAGGAACATGTTTTTAAATTATTGCACCAGAGAGACCAATAAGCAATGAACAAATGTTAGTGAAAATTAAGAGCCAAAGGCTGCATCAATTAATGGGTGCTGCTGTGTTAACAGTCAGGCCTAATGTTTATAGTAGCGGTTCCACAAGACAGTTCGTAGCACTTAGTACTGTAGTACTAGTAGTAACTAGTATACAAAGACTACCGTTAATTTATGAAGCAGACCGTTTTACTGGGTGGGAGGGGGGGTGGGGGGACATTTTAAAGCCTACAAGGAGAAGAGGGATGGACATATTATATGCTAATAATACACGCAAAACCCTCTACAAAGACAACCAAGCCTAATTTTATTGGATCCAAGTTCATTAACCAAATTTAGGGTTTTGAAAAGTCATAGGCCTACTGTATTACTGGCCTCAGCCTAGTCATACTCAAAATAGTTGACCCCAGATCATGGTAAAATTTAAAGTTGGAGTAAAATGTTTTTTTCTTTTCTTTTTTTGGGGGGGGGTGGGGGGTGGGGGTTGGTTATGAAGACTGTCTCATTCCTTTTGGGTGCTGACTCAAAAATAACAGGATGGAAAAGGCCGGAATTGCTTTTTGCATGTTTCCATCTTTATCTGTAAGTAAACTTCTGCAGCATCGGGCCTAAATAATAAACAGGTACACAATTTGTTGCAGGCCTAGGCCTATATTTATTTGTGTGCGTATGATAAATAATTAGTTTTTGAACTCAACTAAGTCTCCATATATGGCCTCTAGCAAAATTTGACTGCAGGCCTAGGCCTATACCACAGTCCCAAACAAACAGAGACACCATCTTTAAAAAAACAAAAGCAGTCACCCCAACTTGAAGTAGTGTAGTAGACTGTCTTGTTCCATGATTGGCTGTTTAGAGTTATGTGACAACATTGCTTCTCTTTAGATATGAAATTTACTGCTTGGTTTACCCAGAATATGCAATATTGAAGTCTAAAAATATGATGAAAGATACTTTGAAGATAAGAACAAAATTGTGATGCTTACGGTAGCTGTTGCTTTTAAAAAAAAATTGGGGGGGGGGGGGGGGGGCTGTTCTTGACCTTAAAAGCTTAAGTTTTCTTTTATGAAGAACATTTTACCCTTTTAAACCAATTTTGTTGTACAACCTTTTATATACTTTAAAAATTTTATTTTTCATTCTCAAACAGAATGACATCATAGTGAAACTGTCTCCTGCTTGTCCTGCACAGCTGATGGAGTTATTTTTCAGTGTCTTAAATACTTTTCATTGATGTCTGGACTGCTGTGTACCATGTAGCAGAGTCAAGCATAATCATTTTAGTGAGTGAGGAAATTGTACTGCATACATGGAGCCATGGACTGAACAAGTTTTCCTGCTATTGAACTGTGACACCAATGTGCTGGTAACCTTTTATGGCCTGCTTCCTTTTGAATAGCGATTTTCTTGTTTGAAACCACAAAGCCTGTTTTCGTTATCACATAATATGAGCAGTCCTGATTGTTGAATTATAACATATCCATGACATGCAGGCTACTGTACCTTTTGATGTTCTTGCTGTGGAGTGAGAATGAGTCCTGAGGTTGGAGAACTACAGAAAAGTGTTGAAGTAGATACTGTAAAGCAGTTACAGGACAACTTACGGGAGGCATCTTTGAATTGACCACAACACTCAAAAAGATATTTGCTACAGATGGCTACGGACCAGTACCAATTTACAAAGGAAATGCTGGTGTCCTAGTTTTTGTGCCTCATTTATTGTAATCTGATAAATTGAACGGTATTGTTTAAACTGTCAGGATGATGTAATTAAGAAATGTTGAATCCTTGGTGTGGAATAAATGGGAGGATCGGAAGATTTGGAAACAAAATAAATTTTCCCCTACGTGGACCTTTCATGTGTCCCTTGTGCAATCTCTAAAGGCATTTGATTGTGTTAAAACATCTTACTTTTTCAACTTGGATAACCATGAGAGTAGTTTTTCATGGACCAAACAGTTACCAAAGTTTGTTTTATTTGGGAAATGTGAGAAGACTGAAGCCTACTCTATGATTTTTCATGAAATGCATTTTACCATGGAAATCCCTATTATTTTAACTGCAAATGTGAAATAACTGGTGCTTAAAGTTACAGTATAAATTACTTGGTGGACCATTTTAATATTTTGACCGAACTTTGATTTTAATTTGAAAGTCAGAAGTTTTTTTTTTACTATGGACAAAACATTCTGGTCGATAATATTTCTACTTTTTCTTCCTTGGAAAGAAACCCTCCAGTATGATTTTTTTCATTCCTTCAGTTTATTGAAAGGTGTACCATACATTTGAATTACAACGAGCTATATTTTTTGTCTATATTGTGTTTGCATATGAGTGCATATTACTGTACATGATTTTGGACACCATGAACTGTTTTTACATGCGTTTAAGTTTGTAACAAACTTGCCAAGTATCAATTGACTTTTGAATTTGAGTGAAGTTGTACTCATATGGACTATTTATGTTGTTCTTCATTTACCTTGTAAGTATCAGATCTCACCCATTACATGTAATATTCTTCAACTGGGTTGCCAGCTCTGCATGATGTGCAATCCATTATTGCTGTTCTGTAAGCTTAACAGAATGCCATCAGGGATAATAAATGTACACTCTGTTGCTACTATATTTAAATTCTTACATTGTTTTAATTAATTTTCGTTTTACAGCAACTGTTCAGTATTTTCCATCTCAAACTTGCACATAGAAACCATTGCAGACCATTTGTGGGTGGTTTCCTGTTTAAATTATTTGAAACTGTTGAGATGCATAACATGATGAACCATTCACAAACCATTTGTGAATGGTTCTAGTCATTACATTCAAAAACCATTTGCATGCCAGACCATTTGAAGACCATTTGCAAATGGTACCATTCAACACCATTTGGGACCAGTTGTTCCATTTAAAGACCATTTGCATACCAGACCATTTGAAGACCATTCGCAAATGGTACCATTCAACACCATTTGGGACCAGTTAAAAACTATTTGCCCACCAGACCATTCGCATACCATTTGCAAATGGAACCATTCGGGACCATTCAGGACCATTCAGAACCGCCAAAAAAACAGTGTGAAAAATACCATTCGGAACCATTCAGACCATTCGCGAATGGTTTCAAATGGAATTTAACCCTGGGAAGGGTGCTTGATGTTAACAAGTAATCCATATTGTACTCTAAAATTAATGTCTTACTGTATATTCATCCCTTGCAGGAAGGAGTAAGACCAGATATTCCCATATCCCCCTTCATTGCAGCCTTTGGTAAGCCTGTGTTACAAAATATTTTTGAAAAACAGCCAGACTGATGGTTTGGTATCATAGTCTTTTGAAATATGTTTCAAAGCTACCATATGTCTGCTGTAATTGTGATTTTACCTTTGTTGATTTCTTAAACTGCTGGTTAGTTTGTTGAGGGGTAGGTAGTGATTGTAAAGATGTTAACAAGTGCTGTAGATATGGTTACAGAACCTATATTTTAGTCCTTTATATCAGCTGACATTGTTCTGATTCAGGAATTTTATAGTTGAACCAAAGGACACTGGGCACTACCACTTAGTGCTGGTGTTGTGTTCATGAGTTTCAATAATGGGACTAAAAGTCTAACTAATTGAAGTACTGTGGATGAGGTATGAAGTTAAGGAATGCAAAGTACAAGGTATGTGTGGAGTGTCTACCTTTATGGGATGCTGATCTTGCAGTAAAATGTTTTTCACTTATATCCATATGGAAAACCGGTAAGTAGTCAAAGATTTGTCATATTTAGCTCGTTGTTACAGGTGATTCTATGACTGAAGTTTGTGCGGTTTTCTTGAATTCACAGGTAGAAACTTTGCAGAAGCAGAGCAGTGCTGCCTTTATGTTTATGGTGTTTTGGTGAGCAAAAAGCTTCATTCCTTCTTTGGAGCGGTAACTGCTCTCTTTGCAGCGTTCTACTGCTTCAACATAGAGTACCCAGTAGAGGTGTCCAACACCCTAGAGTTTATCCAGAGATGAGTTGAAGTGATGGGTTAAGTTAGTGATTTATTGTCCATTGAATATTTGTGTAAAATTTAAGTTACTTTGCGTATTGTAGAGGCACCAATATTCAACTTTCCCTCCAGTATTCAACCTCCTTAGATATAATTCCACATTTGTCAGTGAACTAATTGGTTCCATCCCGCATAAAATTATACCAAAGGTGAAAATAACCCCTTAAATGTCATCCATTTTTGTGTAACAGATTTGCAGATAAATACCTTTTGAAAATATTTGTTTTAAAGAATTTAGGGGATGTTTTTTTCTAAAATAGCTATTCTTGAAAGGTCATGTAACGCAAGATGGTTAAAATCAAAGGAATTTAATTTTCTGTCATCCATTTTAAAAGAGACTGATTTAAAAAAAAATGAAATGTCAAGGCTAATATTTCATTATTGTGGCAATTTATGAACAAATTTTTGGATAAAATTGACATTACGCAAAATTTGAAGGGAAATTGAAGGGGGTTGAATACTGGTAATGCAATCTTCATCTGCTACCCAGTATTCAACCCCCTGATACACTTATGGAAGCAAAGATGTTATGTATGAAGTCCATTAGGATTTTCTGGTCAAGTCACTAATGTTCAGTCAATATTCTTGGTCTTTTAGAAAATATTCTAGAATTGATAAAAAAAAAAATGCACTGAAATGTGTGTTGTTTCCCCCTACTGACCTTATAAAAACAAACAGACATAACAACAAGGTGAAATTTCCCTCTAAACTGCATAAAAAAGTTGTTCAAGAATTAAATACTGAACAAAAATAATAAAGGTAATTTATTTTTCCATCCTATTAACAGTTTATCTGAATTGTACTTTATTAAATAATTTCTTTTGGGTTTAATGACCGGTGGGTTGAATACTGGTCGCGAAAATTGAATATTAGTGACAGGGGGTTGAATACTAAGTAGGCAAATCCAAACATTTAAGGTGAGTTATTTCTGAACGAAAACACCAAATCCAATATTTTTTGATGGTAACATGTCAGTATTCATCATAATATCTAACAAAAACATTTCGAGCCATATGATTCCAGTTCCACTTAACCTGGGGGGAAAATTTCAACAAGTTCATTAGGGGGTTGGATACTGGTGACTTTACCCTAGTATATGTGTAGGGTAGATAATTTTAATTTTTCTTGTCTTCCTGAAAATTTTGTTTGATTATTTTGTGTGCTTACTGATTTAATTTTAAAAGGCAAGTTAATATTAAGAGGTGACCCATTGACAAGTATTTTGAGCTTGAATAAACACTGCATGGTTTCTGTGGTGGTAGTAAAAATGATTTGTGTGTTCTGAAGAAAGGCACTTCCCTACAATTTATGTTCAATTTTGAAAGGTATGGTAACTCCACTGAATAGTAAACTGACTTACGATTGTTTCCATTCATTACAACAGCCACCTAACAATAAAGGTACCTTTAAAAAATATTAAAAAAAAAAAACCAAAACAAAAACTGCACTCCAGTAACATTATGTTACATAAAAATTGAAGTTGGATATTTGATATAAAATACATTACAACCCAAGAAGTAAGCCACAATTCACATCAATATGTATCAAAAGTTGATCATGCTAAAGGGTAATACCTATTTTACACTTCTAATGAGAACTTGCAAAGCTGAAAAATTTGTGATATCTAGAAAGAGACTAGCCAAATATAGCTAATGTTATCCTTTATTTTTGCAACCTTCATTTCAAAGGCGGTTGTAACATAGTATTAATGTCCTGAGGGTTTCATTTTTAAAGTTGTAACTGTCGTTGTATTATCAGTTAACAAATTGTAAACTGTCCGATGAGTAATTAAGAGATAAATAATACAGTTATCTAAAGAAATGCCAGCACTATGTAGCCAGCCCTTAAACATCATTATGTGAGTAAGCTATGACTTTAAAAACATTTTAACTTTGAGGAAGTATATCTTGAGGATGTCAAAAGACGTTGAAATGCCTCCAGTAAGCTTTTGCCTAGGAAACTTCCTCTTAAAATATCCCTTAAAATCAGGTATTTTCCCATTATACCATCATTCCTTTTAAGAGGGATTATGAAGTGTAAGAAACTTGTATTTTATTTCTCTGCCAAGTTGCTACACAAATGGAAAATTGTGAAGCAATTTATTGTGTGCATAATCTTGCATTTTCACAAACAATGTATAAATTACCTCAAAAATCTTCGAACCTGCTATGCAAAATTTCAATGCTAAATTATTCCCTGTTCACGCTATTTAGAAGTAAGCATAAGACAATGTTACAACAATATAAACATTCAAGTGATTATAGGATTGTCAGTGTGTTTAAAGTAAAGGTAAAGTTGACATCAGAATATGCAATATTTAGTTTTCTTATGTCTTCATTTACTTTTACTTTCTAAATTAAGGAAATAGTCATTTTTTGTACTTTTGTTCTGCTTGTTGTGTCCTCGCTGTCTGCAAACCACTAGTAGATTACGAAAACAGCTAATCAGAGGAAAAAGAATTATTACTATTTCATTATATTTATGGAATTCTTTGAAACTAGCATTGAAAAGTGCATTTTCATTTTTCATTCCAGGTTCTTCGCTGGCATTAATCCAGACAGTGGATCAAAGACAGAGAAATCAAAGAGAAAAAGAACTGCTGTCAGTCCAAAGATTTTGCAGTTGACAAATAAGCTAACCAACTTTTACAGTGAATGGTTAATGGACTAATGCAAAGAATTCTTCGTCTCCTTTTTGAAAATTACTACTTTCACATGGTAGTTTTAAATATTGCTACTGAAAGTTGATGTGAACTTCCCGGCAGTAAAAGATTCTGTTTTTACTTTTTTTTTTATAATATGTATCTTACAGTTAGTTACTTGTTGCCTTGTAAATTGTAGGAATACACCAGATGAGAGAGGTGTTCCTAAGTTACTATGTAGTTGAGAAGGTTTAAATAAAATAAATTACCCTGAATTTCCAGTCTTTTTCATATTTGATCTGTTTAAGTCATATTTTGGTATTTTGCAGTCTACAAACTTGTTAACTGGAGGGAGTCGAAAATGTTTGAGGGTGGGGTAATATTGTCAGCTTGAAGTGGTTTACCATGCAATAATGACACCTTCGATTTGGAAGCTTGTATAAGAACATTTGTCATTGAAGTTTTTAAATTAAAGTGGATGCTCAAGCCATTGCTTCCTCACAGTGCAATGAAACTAGGCTTTCAATACTGTACAAATATCATTGTAAATTCAGGATTAGGTGCAACATCATCCTGCTCAACAGTAGCATGTTTTAAGGGGGTTGGGGGCACAGACCCCACCTCCGAAGTCAGCCGGGGGAAATCACTCGGGGGATTTATGGGTTCGAGAGGAAGATGAGAAGCATCAAGCTGGAGAGATACATTGAGCATTCAAACCTTAACCACCAGAAAAATGGTTTTCAAGCCAAACAAAAGAAGGTCCTCGGAAATTCGGACAGCACGAGTATCTGTTGCCAACGACTGAAGTGTATACAAGCAAAAAAAAAAAAAAAAACAAGAAAAAGAAAAAGTCATCAAAATCCGTGCCAGTCAGGGGAATTACAGGTTGTGCCCGACCCCCACTTTCGAAATCTTGCATATAGCCCTTGCTGCTCAACCATGCTGCACCTAAGGTTTTCAATATAACGTACTACTGAAAATGTACGGTCTGCTCTGGACAAAAACGGTGAAAAATACGGATTTAGACTGTTATTTTAACGGTTTAATAACTACGGTTAAAGGTAATTTTTACGGTTTTGAATAGATTAACGGTGCATGTAAATTTTACGGTATTTTCACTGAAAAAACTGCTGCCAGGTAATTAACCGTAATTTGTACTGGAATTTTTTTACAGTGTACCGAAGACGACCGCGTGTTTGGTCTAACAGTAAGAGCATCCGTCTCTCACGCGGAAGGTCCTGGTTCTATTTCCAGGTGGAGTCATACTAAAGGTTCTTATCTAAAATTGAAACGTACTGCCGTTGTGCGCGATGCTCCGCATAAGCAATGGAGTAGGGAAAACAAACCAGTGAGCCACGAGTTGAAAAAAAGGTCGTGGCTCACTGCTTGACTTGAACCAATAGGTTGGAAACTAAGCTGTAAAACTCCATCTAATTAACTTATTCAGACTTTACCCATCCTGTTGCAAGTATCAAGAATGTTAGTGAATAAAATGAGATGAACTAAAAACGATTAATAAAATTGATCGAAAAAAAAAAAAAAAAAACAGAAATGATGGAGTAAATAGACGGATCGGAACACAAATGGTTTGCTCCAGGCATGTGTTACTCACACCTCCCTGGTTGATCATAAGATTCAATTTTAGGTTTGAATTCACAAGTGAAGCAAAGGAAAATTAAATAATCTTACTGTGCCCCAGTCATCAAGGAAATCCATGTACTGTGACTCATTATAGGAGGCTGATAGCTCGCAGGAAGCTGATGCAAAACCGTCAGCTGTGAGGCAAGCTCCTCTCGATATCTCGCACGTCCCAAGTTGCAAACCTCGGTATATTCCATATAGACTTTATGACCCTTACTCGTACCACTGTTAACCCTTCTATAACCTACAAAATGATGATACAATCAAGCTCATTGGTAAGCAGCTGATGCAAAACCATCTTTCTACCACTACTATTGAATGGTTATTTAGAATCCTGCATTCTGTTTGGTTAAACACCGACAGGTTATTCTCAAACCGCTACACCGGCCCTTTTAATGGTATGCAGAAACCACTAGCAAAAATGAGTATGAGCGTGCATTTTGCTAGCCATGCACACTGAACTATTAGGCGTCCTCAAGTTATAGACGAATCCGGACAGCAAGTGATGGTTTGATTTGCGTCGGCCATAGCTGGGGTCTATCACCTTTAATCTTTCAATTTCCTTGCTAACCTGTCTCTTGGATGGTTGTACATTTAATTGTATCTCTATTCCTTCAATTTGACTGAATGTGAGGGTTTGAAGTTTATTAAGGCAATGAAAAATGGACCCCACTAGTGGCTGCCTACAGTCACTAAACAAAAGCGCTGATCGGGTTAGTCTATATAGCTTGGTGTGTTATGACGACAAACGCGCTAATGCATTTTTGCGAGAGTACTCGTTCATGTAATCTTCTGATTGGCTCTCTTTGAGAGTTTTGCCTTGACAAGAATACATACGTGTGACCGCGTCCTTTACTCATTACGTATATGAGACTTAATATGGCTGTTTGAACATCACACTTATTTAAGTCAGGTGCAATGTAAGATAAAGTAAAATAAAGAACAACATTTTTCGGTTTCAAAAACGAAATAAAACATATTTATCGGAAAATAATTGGTGAATGCACCGTCGGGATTCCAAACTGACTTGGCTTCGACGGTCTCGACGGTTTATTCACTAACAACCCTCCGACAGAGGCACTTTAATATTTAAGTCCCCTCCCAAGCTACAAGCTTTGTTTTATTTGACATGCAGTCTTTATGGCCCTTACCGCATGTGCAGCCTTGTTAACGCGGTTATACAGTAACCCACAACACAAGCAAATCAGTGTTACAAGTTAACACTTCGGGAGAAAACCGCTTCAGGGGGAAAGTGAGTATTACCCAGATCGGTGGAAACTTTGCCCGTCGCGACAGTATGAATAGGCCTATTTATGAAGACCTGCCCCACTGTCTAGTTCTTCACATTCGTTATTTTTTTTAATAAGATGTGTGTGTAATCAAATGTGTGGTAACAGTTTAGACATAAAAAGCGAAACTGCAACTGACCTTCAACTACGTATTTACAAGCATAAACGACCAACTTGCATACCCCTATGTGGTGAATGGTGTTCAAAACTTGTGGTTGCTTGGAGTCTTAAAAATTTAGCTTCAAACTAAGAACGTAACAGAATTGCTCTACTTCTCAAAATATGCGTGGTGAACAACCAAACATGACGAAGCTTTTTTATTTCCCTAATAACAAAGATTACGCCTCAGATTCTTTTTCCTAAAATCAAGAAAAATTGCAAGGTTGTTTTGAACGTTCGTCGCATTGCAATGCATTATGGGAGATATTCGAAAATGGTGGCACACATTGCAAAATATTCTACCGATTGGGTGAAAAAATTCCCACCGAAAGCGGTTATCTCCCGAACTGTTTAAATAAAATTAAAAAATGCGACAAATTTTTGCACATATGTACATGCATGTATGAGGTTCAAATTTAACTATCACAAGAGTACAAAAAGAAAACAAAAACGAATACATTAATTACCAAAACTATTGGAGAAAGCAAACATCCACAAGAAGCTGGCTGCAAAAGACAAAAAGGTATAGCAATAAGTAAACAATGGTAAGATGCTGAGGGGTCTCTTCTCTTTTTTCCTTTTAAGTATCACTTACTGGACATTGTGGATGTTTGTACTCCCCTAAGACGGTACTGGTACAGGTCTTATCCAATAAAAGACTGTTGCAGGAAGTTTGGACCTTTGGTCAGAACAGGAATATCCTGTGAAGACGGGGGCTGTATAGTATCATTTTTTACGCTTTGAAGGATATTTTAACATTTTGGGTAGACCTGCACTTCAAAGGACCAGAAATTATAAAATTTAAGGCAAGTGTTTCTGTCAAAAATAAGTTTTGTACACAGTGTGAAGATCATAAAATAAGTGGTAATATCATTTACCGCTTCCTTTAAAAGTCACATTTTGTTTGTTTCTAGAAAATCCGATCTTTTAACGATAAATGCATGCGACCATACTGCCGTTAGCAAACATTTAATTACCTCTGTTTTAAATTTGTCTGCCTAAGTAAGGCCTAAATTACTACAATGTGCAAGTGTTCATGTGGAACACACACGTGTTTTAAGGTCGGCAACATTTGCAATTATACGTAACAGATTTTCGTTTGCCGTGGTTTGTGAACTTACCCTTAACCTCAACTCCAACGCGAAGACTATTCTGGTAGCTCCTGGTACCATAAAACGTGCTTTGTGAACTTTCTTTCACACAGCTTTGTCGAGGAGAAAACGTTACTTCATCTGGAACTGCGAATCCGTTGGTCATTCGTTCTTCATCGTATGTAAGAGCAAGAATTTGTCTGGTCGATAAAAGACCGGGATCGATACCTCCATTATTTGCATCTCCCCCTTCCGGGTTTCCGTTGATGAGATGGTAGCCAACTCCAACGAATCTTACCCCGGTCGGGGTAGGCTCTTGTCCAGCAACCAAAAGCGAACACCATGCCGACAGTATTACGAATATAAGTTGTAGGTATTTCACCATTGTCAAAGGCATTTTGACTCAACTGGTCAAAGATGAAATAAAACTTGAATTTAGAAATATTAAGCAGCATGCTTTTCATATTATAGCCCAATTTTAATTAAATAACTATTATGTGGCTTACTGCTTACTGGAGTGGGACATGACGTTTTCGGTTGTTCCAGGAGTTGCGATTCTCGAAAAATTACACACAACTAAAGATGGCGCTCCGTTTAGATAGTCTTTCATAGAGGATAATCTGGGGTATTTGGGGGCAGAAAATCCCCTACGCGCAACTTAAAATTCCCAAAAATGCCAATGGCCCGGCTAGATAATGGTAACAGTTCTTATTCAACTTCCTTTACTCCGTTGAGTGGTAAATTTTCCCCAGCTCAAGGTTCCGCTAACCTTTATGATCACTTTGTGCAATGATGTTTCCCGAATGGGTATCTAAATATTGCAACTCTTTAAAGAAAGTTTACATCTTTGATTACAATTCTAACCTTTACCGCAAAGGCCGTCTGACATGAAAATGACAAATTTGTGTATTCGATGTTAAAAGCATTAAAACCAAGAAAAAAGCCGAAATTCCCATCATAATGCGGCAAAATTGACCATTTTACATGGCTTTTTCTGATTTGCACTTAATAATTAATAAACATGACTTCATATGCAAATTCTGTAATGTCATGAGAGGGACATGCCAGATATGGCTGTTGTTATCCTTTGTTTTGCAATCTTCATTTCAAGGACATTTGTTCGTCGTAAGGTTTTTATGTCTGAAGTTAAAAATAGTGTCCTTGAAGATCATTAGTATCAATTACCATACCCTAAACTATCTGGTGAGTAATTAAGAGAAAATTAATATAGGGTTAACAAAAGAAATGTTGACACTTTGCAACACTCCACATCATTACTTTTGCTTAAGCAAGAAAGTTGCTTCCGAATTATTCAAACTTTGAAGAGGTACATCTTGAGAACCGTAAGAGATATCGACCTAATTCCAACGGTTTTTTCCTGAGGAAAATTTACCCCGTAACTGCCAAGAAATGTCATGACATTATGCTGTCATGTCACACATTACCTTGAAAAGGACAAACTCAAATAGGTGCTATACTTTAGGGTGACGATGTAACTTTTGGTGACATGAATATAAAAACAAAAACAAAACACAGAAGGCTATTTCTCGATATGAAGTGGTTCCAAGGGAAAAGATGCAAACTGTAGCTTTTATTGTTCTTTGGCAATGAAGGCTTCATTCCATAAAGATTAGTATGCAGAAAATTAGTATCATGCGAACTACTGGTGAACTACAAATGAAAGAATGAACAGCTGTAACATGCGGAGGTTCAGGGGCGTTTTCTGTCTCAACCCCCCCCCCCCACCACATCAACAACAAAAATACGCGAAAATTAGCTTAATATTAACCGTATTAAAGGATAACATGCAAGCCGGGATTTTCATCACTCCTTTCTTTCCTTACGACACGAGTATCAACTACATTTACCTCGTTTTTTCTTTGTTAGATTTACCAATGGGTACATACATAGGCATACCCACATGCACTCGAATAATATTGTTATATGAACCTACGAATTGTTGACGAAAAGTAGTCCTCCTCGTGTTTTTACATCTCTTTTTTGTGGACAAAAGAGTCAATTTAGATTTAGATTGCGCGTTTTTCATTTAGTTATTAGGTTCAAGAATGAAATATGGTGAATGTTCAAATATCAAATACACGACGTGAGAGGCCGTGTCGAAAATGGATCAAACAGAAGTTGTGTCGCCTGCCTCACAGAGAGAGACCGTCGATCGCATTCGGCCGCAGTGTCGCAATTAGCTCACCACCGGTAAAGAGGTACAGCGATAAGAAGCAATCAGAAACGTAAAAGGCAACTTGCAATCTGCATTTTCGAGTTTTGAGTTTTCGAGCCCTTTAAAAGGCGTTGATACTGACTCATGACGGAAAATCATGTCATAGGTCTACGTTGGTTTTGATTATTTATTCCATCGCGTGTATCCCCCTTTGGGCTGGGGTTGTAGAATATGCCCACGGTATTCTCGCCGGTCGTAAGAGGCGACTAAACGGGAGGATTTGAGCAGTATTTGAACGGTGTGACTCTATTTAACACATTCGTGTTGGTGCGTCGTTAAATCTTATCTAACTAACTCCATCGCGTATGCTTTCGTTTCATGCCTACGGTTTGTTGGTAAAAGTTTGTGCTCCCCTTGTGGCACCAAAAACGATTTGACATTTTGACAAGGTATGTCTCCAAATGAACTAATATCTCGAAACACCTTGGAAATGTCATTTCCTGCTGTCTGAGGTTTTTGCTCATTTAAGAGTGACAGTCGGCTCAAGTAACTTGTCAGGCAGGGTTACATTTTTCCGAAAGGGAACCACTTTAATGCCCATTTACCATTTACTGTTCTGTCTATAGCTCAGCTCTCCCTCCCCTAGCTCTTTTTCAAAATGTAAGCAAGATCAGCTTCTGGTAGGCTAGCAGTTTTGCAATAAAGGTAATTGAGCTAAAGATAATTGAGCTAAAGGTACTTGAGATGATATAAGAAAACTTTCAACCAAAATTTTAGAATAAAAACCGAAAAAATGTTCACATATACATCTCCTTGTATTTGAACAGATTTATTGATAATGTGACAGTTTCAAGCCTATCACTACCTCCTTCCAAGGATCACAGTCACATGTTCGTGAAGAATGGAAAAGTTCATGAAGTGTCAAAACGAAAGTATAACAACCACAAAATGTTTTATTTGGTTTGGGGTGCTACATGGATGGTGTATGTTTTCGTAGTAAATTGAAGTTAAAAAATTGCGTGATTGAACTTTATAGAAAGATAAAGCATAGATAAGTGGTTTTGTATTGTCTTCTTTTGATAAAGTTTTATTGACTTGAGATACACTTTAAAACACTTCACATGTCGGACTTAAAATTCTAAACTAAGCCAGTGGTCGTACCATCTGTAATGGTGGGACTTTTTTACTTCAGCTACATAAAGTGACGTATAACCAAGTGATATCATAGAAACCGTAAGCTTTAGCTGGAAGGAGTGTCCCACGCCAGTTTTTAGTATTGCGCTCCCGCCAGGTTAAACTAAGGATTTCTCTGCGTGAAATATTGTTAAGCTTCGTTTGCATCTAAGCATTTCACGTGTTTGCGTTTTAATCGCCCAGAGTGTTTTGTCAGGTCATATTTTTACAGAGAAATCCTATCCCTTAGCCCACCATTTTTTCAAAACTTTCTGCACGCTATGTTCTAAGCCAATGGAAGGCGGAGCTCAAATCAGGAAACATTTGTGACAGGATGACCTTTCCTTTGAGAATCACATTAAACTACCTGTCAACCGCTTTCTTTATACTTCATTTACCCTTACCAAAACAGGAAAAGAACGACTTGAACCAATTGATTGGAAACTAGGCCGCTGAATTCCATCTAACCTAACCTAATTGAACCTAACATTACCTCTCTTTTAAAATGTCAGCCGGATTTGCTCGTAATAGTAATTTCACGCAACTGTCGATACCAATAAAATCTTACTTGAAGTTACCCAAGTAATTTTAAGAGCAGCATTTAACTTCAATCGGATACCCCTTGTATGCCGAGTTTAATATTTCAAAAATACCCTTAAACCAAGGAGCATAAGAGGTCTTCATTAGTTCGACCACCACCGAGGCTTTGCCCTGGACCCAAGAGGTCATAAGGCGGGCCCCTGGACCCCACCACACCCTCCCACAGGGCTTCGGGATTCGCGCTCGGTGGCGCCTCCGGAAACATGGGTAGATGTCTAGCAGTGCTTCCTGCAAAATGTCTGTGCCCCCCCCCCAGATTCACTCTAGAATGAAATGTTCACCACTTCACCACCTTTACGTTCACATGCCCCTAGCCCCCTGGGTCTACTCGATACCGGTGGATAACAAAGGGGTTGTGGATGCAAAGTAGCGTTAGATGTTCAAGACGTTTGGGGCCTTTGAAATTGCAATTTCCCTCTTAAGCTTTTATTCTCCGGTATGTTAACAAAAACCTCAGTAGCACAAAGGCGGCGGATGATGTTTTTCATTTGGGAGGGGGGGGGGGCACAAGTTTTCGGCAGCCGACATAATGGTGACGCCATAAGGTGCCGGTTTTGCGCGAAGCACAAACCCCTTCGGCGTGGGGTCCAGGGGCCCGCTCAAGGGCCCCTGGTGGGGTTCAGGGGAAAAGCACTGGGCAGTGGCATAGCTTTGATTTTTTGTGGTAGGGTTAGGGGGTGGTTGGATACTTTTGTAGGGGCCTGGAGTTTAAGCGTAGCGCCACCATCAGTTGGCGCGGAGCCTACAAAGAAAGTTTTGGATTTTAAAACCTCCCAGATGACTGGAAATGGCATTTTTCAGGTTTATTTGTCTCTAATTCTGATGAAAAAAAATTGTGAATTTTCTAAGATTAAAACACTTTTGAGATAATTATTAGCTCAATTCATTACTCCACTCGACTATGTATCCTAGGATAGCATATCCGGAATCCTGCTGAATGTTGCAAGCAGCTGGTCCAGTGCACGCCTGAGTAAGGTATTTCCATAGGCGTAGCGGAGCATTTCAGTTTGGGAGCAGAAGATTTTTACCCACTGGTTGGCGCGGAACGTCAGAAAATTTGAAAATTTGTACCTCTCAGACAGTCGAAAAATGACATTTCCCAGGCTTTTCAAGGGGATCCAAGCAGCGGCTTTTTAAGTTTCAATTGCAGATAAACGTAGGTTCGTTCCAAACTAAAATTTAGCCAGAAAGGCTTAGCGGAGCGCCACCATTTGTTGGCGCGAATTGTTTGAAACATTTTTAAATTTACGACACCTGCAGACAGTTGAAAATGACATTTCCCGGGCTTATATGGGGATCTAAGCAGTCGCTATTTTGAGTTTTCTTTTGTAAAATATGTTCACTTGAAACTTAAATTCTGCTATGAAGCGGCCTCAGTGGAGCACCACCATAAGTTGGGGAGAAACGAACAGGAAATTTTGAAATATTTGACCCATCAGACAGTCAAAAATGTCATTTCCAATGCTCATAGGGGGTCGTCTCAGAAGTCGCAAATTCGAGGTTCTGTTTGCACAAAAATGTTCACTTGAAACTAAAATTCTGCTACGAAGACTATCTACGCCGAGCTTCACTATGGTTGGCGCGAAGCGAACAGAAAATTTTGAAAAAATGGACCCCTGAGACAGTCGAAAATGACATTTCCCAGACTTATAGGGGGATCTTAGCAGTCGCTATTTGACCGGAAAATTACCAGATGAAATGTATCACTTCCAATCGATGAAATTGCCCCGCATATTTTCGTGGGAAACCACAAAACCGAATTGAAAACATGCTAATGAATTTTAATCTTTTGCGACTTTTTTGTAGGGCCATGCCCCCCAAAATCTCGTAAAAAAATTATTGGGGGGGGGGGGCAGACCTACCTGGGCCCCCTCCCCCGCTTCCGCCGCCTATGTAACATAGCTTTAGAACTTTTGTTTCTAATACATTTTGGAATTTTCCCCCTCTTCTACTTTGTTTCAAAGGTGTGTTAGAGTGGAATATATTCGTTCAGAGACCGGAAGATATTTGCCTAATATTAGATCAAGTTTGCTGGGAATTACTTTAGATGGTGGTGTGGTCCACAGTTCTTTAATGGTTTGGGGGAATGCAAAGGAAGATTAAGTAAATTCCATATACTAGCTGAAAATGCACGCCGTTCTAATATTTGTGTGTCTTTTTGTTTTCGAAACTTCACGTATTGCATATGCAAGCTAACGTATCCCAGAGGTAATGGTACTTATAAACTTTTCGAAATGTTGAAGGGAAATCAAAGTTAATTAGTTTCTTGAGTAAGTGCCACTGCATAAGTTCCTTCACTTTTTATGTGGACCTCTCGCCAAGTGAGGTGAGTACTTTAATTTCCCTTCCCCATTGTAACTCCCTATTGGAATGTTTACATAGGCATATAAACCTGCCATGACGACCAGCTATGAAACCGTTGTTGAATGTATCTTTGATTGGTGAAGATCATTTGCCAAATTGTTAAACTTGATGAGAGCATAACTTTAAGAAAGGTAGTCAACACTTTCATTCTCTGAAAATTTTACGGTCGGGATTCAAACAAACGGTTTTTTTTAGGATAATTCTATACGGAACTGGTAAACAAGCCATTCGAATACAGCACCAACCGTCTAGATATGGTTTCTAAGCCTACCCTTTGCCACCACACTTCCTATCACTAAATTCTACATGCTTGATTGATAATTTAAAAGTACTTCTCGTGCCGTTGATAATTTTAAACATCAGTATTTCCTTTGACTGTTGGAAAGGGGTTTAAAGTAGACTCTGTTTGCTATATGTACAATCTATCGTACGTAAGTATTCCCTGTTGCTCCATTAACACATGTTACTGTTTGATTCACTTCCTTTGGAAGAGTTGTAACTTCTTTTAGCGGTACATAAACAACTACTTTCCTATCTTTTACATCACACTTGGATAATTCAATTCATTTCCACATTAAAATACTGGACATTTGCAATTACGAAGACACGCAGGGAGTGGAGGAGTGCTGAGGAAGCACAATGCTTTTTCTGGCAGTCCCCTTAAAAGCATAAACAGAAATTAAATGGAAACATGCAAATAAAGAAGAACTTAAAACATAACATAAAGAAGATGAAAGTAGTAGTAGTTTTAGCATTGTACCTCTGTAAAATATGTTCCTTTAAGATTCCACAAAATGGTCCTAGGTATTTTGATTTCTTAATGTTATTATCAAATCAAGATTATTCCAGAACTTTGGGCCATGTGACAAAAAGAGATAAGTCAAAGAGGCCATTGAGTTGATTTCGATACCTTAATGAGAGTGTTGAAGGGTCACTACCACATGCCAATGCTTACAGTTAGAATAACAAGTCAATGTTAATATCCAATCGTTACGGAAAAAGTTAAATTGTTTAGTTTTGTTGTGTCCGGACGTGTAACGGTTTTGTGCATAATTTGAAAAAGTGTCTGGTCACGAATTTTTGAGAACCGAATGGAACCGTTAATTACTCACTAATAAATAGTTATTTGTATGTAGGATATGGGGATTGTCTAAGTTTGGCCATTTGTCATTGTTATGTGAAGAAAACTTAACAGGTTTGGAAATATATGTTGGATTTTACGTACCAACGCTATGAGCCGCTTTAAAAGCTTGTGTACAAAACCTACTTAACATGAAAACTGTCAGACTTCCTAGTGTGATAGTGGTGGAAACGTCTGTTTTAAAATAAAGTAGTTGTGAAAGACTATGGGTAAGCTACCTTCAACATATACGTTTAATCGATATCTGATACCTGTGAAACGCAAAAATATTCAAAGATTTAAGATGAAAGAAAAAGCCTTTTAGTGGTGGCACAGTAGTTGGAGTTTGTTACGAGCCTGATAGTTTTTTTTTCTGAAGGAGATAAATACGATTAAGATGAGTATGGGGTGTGTTTTTCCCCAAGCAATATGGGATCTGAGATTAGATTAGAAAATCATAAAGACGTAAATAATATGTGACGGGACATAACTGATGATTCTATAAAGAACACTTATTATACTTATAGTCTTAGAAGCATAAGATGAGCAATTATAATAATATAGTTTACCCAGGAGAGATTCGAGTCGAGATAAATGCCCCTAAAATTGGATTTTATCAGAAAAGGGCACCTTTGTTTTATCAACCTAAAATAGATCCATGGGAAGGCCATTTCTAGAGGGAAAAGAAACCTCATTCGCGCTAACAATTTGACTTCTGCCTGTTAGTTAGCTGTGAAACCGGTCGAGTGCGGTTCCACGGATCACATAGTGAGCAAGTTTGTTAAGTAGTGCTACTGGTTGTTGGAAAGAATATAAATATTTGTAGATTTAATATTTCCCATTGAAAAGCTGAGAGAACACTTTAACTCCTTTCACTTTTTGATCGCTTAGACGATTATTTATACACTCGTCGTATTTGAACAACTTACGCGTCAAATTCTCTATCCTTAATTTCAAGCGTTCAAATTCTGGTCGCTAGGGCTTGTAATCTGAACGCTTGCTCCTACACTTTGAACTCAGGCTTTCTTACTTTCAACGTTTAAGTTACTGTTCAGAATTTGAGGACTATAAGCTTTATCAGCTTGAACCCGTGAGGCACCGTTGATATACGACGTCCGTCGTTCGAAAAATGGAGCATCAAGTGTCCAGATAACCGTCCTGGCTTTCAAAATTGGAGAACAGTGTTAATAATTTTAATAAAAGCGTTCAAAATATGTTTTGAATGCTAGGACGCATTCTTAATTTGTTACGCTTTGGTGTGCAAAAATTGAACTCGTAAGTTCGCCGTAACGGCGTGACGAATGTATCATCAAGCGTTGATTGAAAAGGCTTTTTCCGTCCAAGACAATGCATACTCACCAGTTTGCAGAGACAGCTGGCTAACCAACGTAGAAAAATGTTCTGTCCTAAACTTTTTATCTGAAACAAACTCTGCCAACTGACTTTACCAGCTGGGAAAATCGAAATAATAAGAGGCGTCTTGAATCTTGGTACTGTAGAGGTAACAAAAGGTCTGAGTGCAAATAAACATGGTATACTTGGTATAGAAACCCCGGGTTGAAGAATTGACACAACACGTGACGCAGCAATGATAAAGAAACCATTAAGCTTGATGTAAGTGCAATAAAATGGGACTTCACGCCAACTGCGATGCAGAACTTCCGTAGCCAAAAGGGGGAGGGGGGGGGGAGGATATCTTAAATGCACGGGAGGGGCTTAGAGTGGGCTTCCACTTATGGGGTCAAGGCCTGCGTTACGTCCCCCTAAAGCTTTCGCAACATTACTTCATAAGAAGGTAAAATTTGAATTCGCTTACTGTGTTAACGGGACTTTATTTCAGTCCATATCATATAAAATTTAATGATATGACTATCCGCAAAGAGGACTAGTTTAAATTGTTTCAAGTATATTTTTCTGTTTAAAAGTTGGAAGAGTTTCCCTTTATTATTAAGTTGTCTTTGATTTTTTCAGGCAAAATTACACAAAACGCAAAGGAAAGAAAATTGAACAAATTATCTGTTGAGTGAAGCCAACATTTTGAACAAAAATGAAGGTGAATGTGTTCGTGTGTCAAGTATGTGGTTAAAACAGTTAAGCCAGTATAGGCTAACTAACGAAGAAAAATGTCACATGCGCATGGTTTGCGATTGAATTTCACAAACGCACCAACTGTTGGTAAAGTATTTTGTGTTCAAAAACGATAAAATAAACGTGCGAATTTTGGGAACGTGATATAGCCTACTCTTATTACAGTATCCCGAAGACAAAGTTTTCAAAATAAAATGAAACCGTTACATTTAAAAAATGCATTTGTTGCAACAGTAAATGTGTCGTTAATTTTTCTGGAAACTGAACAAAATTTGACAGAATGTTCGCGTTGAAAATTGATTACTAGTTCTCATTGTTCTAAAAGACTGTATAAACGTTCTGCAAAAAATAAAGGCAGAATAATTTAATGTATTACCCTTTTATCAAACACGTAGAGTCACTTTAACGTACAGATAGGAAATTCACTGCCTACAATTATAAGTTCAATACATCGATGACATTCTCCTTCGTCAGAGGCTAGCTCCAATGTATAGACCTCTTTGTCAGTGAGTGGCGTATACGCAGGACTTCTCTTCAGGGAGAAGGGCAGTTTGACGTGTGATCTCTGTCATAAAGGGTTTAAGACGCTTCCCAAGGGGCTTTTTTATCCTTGCAAGAAGGAATTGACATCACATCAAGTTTTGATATGTTAGATAGGTACTTATTCTAAGCGTTTCGGTGAAATTCGCATTTAAAATCAGATGTGTCTCTCAAGATTTGAGCAAGTAAAGTTGTCCTATTTTCCTCAAAAAGTGATTTTTAAGGACATACATATGTTTTTATTTAAAATTTACAAACAATTTTCTCCTCAACAATTCTATTTTATCTGAATGTTATTGCATAAGTGGCATGAGAATTTAACAAACTTTGCGTCCCCCACATCGAGTTCCTATTCGTATCACTTCAAGGTCAACACAACAGTTTGAAAAAAGGGAAACAAAGCATTTCCTGTCAATGTGAGGAAGCGATATCACCTCTACTGCTCTCAAACTCACTTTGAAACACAAATCTAGTGACTTCATTTACTGATATCTCGAGAAATACATGTCCGATTTGGAAGAAGAGAAGTTTCACCACACTGTATAGATTTGGTTCCTTTCTCACATGTGAACATTAATTTTTTGCTTAAACTTCCCCTTTAACACAGTAACTGAAAAATCTTGACTTTTTGCTGCGGAAAAGTTATGGAGCCTTACGTGTTATTGTCAGAATTATTTTTCTAAACACTATCACTGTAAAAAAAAAGGTGTAAATTTTACAGCGAAACCGCTGTCAGCAATATTGCCAACAAAAACGCGTTATTTTTAGAGTCACTTATAAATGAAATCACGCAAATCCCGTAGAATTTACAGTGAAGCAGTTGTAAATTTTACAGCAAAAATTTTGTGAGCTTTACTATGCAGAAGTACAGAAAGGCCAAAAAAAAAAACAAAACTGTTTTGCATTACGATTGTTGTGCCGCACCCAGCAGAAGAAATACAGTACATTATTTTGCCAATATCTCTTCGTGTCTCAAGCATGAGATCCATAGTTTCAAAAAAAAAAAAAAAACTATTTCTAAAGTCCTCCCGACCCTCTGGCAAAGGGCCGTTCGGCGAAACCAAACTTGATACTGCTTCCCGAAGAAGCTATTACGTCCACTGAAGGACAACACTTAACGACCAACCTCGCGGCCTTCAGACCATTTTCATCATTGGTCTGTCATGTATGGCTCCATTCGTGACTGGATGAAAAGAACAGATACTACACATGATCTTAGCCAAAAGGCCGAGAAGCATAGTCCGTGGAAAGCTTTTACAATTGGGTGTGTAGACAATGTGTTAACTGTGTTTAATAGCACTAAGCTATATGTACCACGTTTATCACAAGTTAGGTTATTATGAATAACTTTACTACACAGTTTTTAATGAAAATACAGTTCAGACATCTCAATTTTCTTCACCTGTATTGATTGACTACTTATTCTTTTTCCCAAAACGGTTTTTTTTTTCAAATCCTATTAGTATAGGCCTGACCTAAGCATAAATTTACAATTTTTATGTCAAAATTTTGGCCACACCCACTTAAGTAGCTAACAGGAGTTTAGGTCAGTTTGAACTAATCTGAAGGTTACACAGTGCTTTATTGTGATATCACAAATAACCTATACCCTGCAGAGTGTTTAGAGTGTAAACTTTTGACAAGTTAGATATCCTTCTAATTCGCATAATTGCAAAACAATTTTTTTGTGGTAAACACACAAAAAAAGAAAATATTCTGTAAATTTTACTTGAATTTGTTGTAAATTTTACAGGTTTTTTTTTACAGTGTAAGTTTCTTGTACTATACGTTATAATGCAAAACGAAAGTAGCTCACGTAGGTGCCATTCAGCACTTAAAATGCTGTCCCTCCGATCCCTGGTTACTTTGGAAGTGCAACTACAAAAATCACTCAGATGTTTTTTACGGCACTTGAATTTCTAGAGTTTGCTAATCTTGTAAGAATTCTTATGGTGGTGAGTTATAACTTTACAGGAAGAAGGTAAACATATTCGATTAAATATTGGAGAGGGCCATACAGTAGATAATGAAATGAAAGACTTTATTACAACCAACACTGTTCATAGAAGAAGTTAAAATGGGGTGTCACGAAAACAAACAAATCCAACTAAGGCTGTTTGCATTTCACTGCTTCACAAACGATTTTTGTTTAAAGACGGAAAAAGGTGCCTGGTATTTTTATTGTTAGTATTATGACAAGTTCTTTATTTGCTATGTAATTACTTTTAACATATTGCAGTTCGATGACTTATGAGATTTTCTGAAGGTTTCTTAGCTAAGAAAGGTTCATCTTGCATTGCAACTTTGGGCAACAAAGTTCATCGATATGAAAAACCTTACGCAGAAGCTGGTTTTTCCTATGTGCGATCAAAGAAATGCTTTATCCATGCAATTACGCAGTCAAATAAGATCTAAATCAAGATGGATACTTGGGCTAGTTTGAATGTGACAGTGACAAAAAAACCTGGATAAAACTGAAAATGATGATCCATGTAGGCTTTACAAATGGTTTGGACTTCGAGTCCCGGCCGAGTCATACCGTAGACTTTAAAACCTCGGCTTGAAACAGAACCTCCTGTTGATGTGATTGGTTCTCGGCGTGAGCAATGGAGCAGGGAAGACTAGCCAGCCAGCCACAATTATATATTGTGACTGGCAATATAAATTACATATTGACGATCAGCTCTTATAAAGAGATCATGTCAATTACTGTATGCCTCAGGCCAAATTTCAAGAGGCGCAGGTAGCATCTTAACGAAATTGAAAATTACTTTACCTCAAATGGCTTTGAGGTTAAATTACGTAAGCCTAGTTTTACCTCATCTTACTTACTGTTGTAGCACATTGTCCGACTCATGAAGCCTATTCTAATCTTTTCTAAATAAATTATTTATTCTTCACCAGGCTGGGCATTCACTAAAGATTTCAGATTACATTAAAACAGTACGGAACGATTTCTCTTCAAATCCTTAATGTTGTGCTCCTTCATAACCACACCATAACCACACCAGCATAATCACAGAGACCGATAAATAATGCATTTTTGATATGCAAGTGAAAAAAGAACATTAATGAGACTGCAAGCGAAGGGAGTGCGCGAAAGTTTAGTGGATTTGAGAAGTATAAAGGTGTAATTATTGACACAGAAATCGGTCGTAATCGGTGGAGCCTACCTTTCAAAACGTACATGTATAGTCTTAAATCGACGCCCATGATCTACTGTTACTAAATTCGTGGATGGTTCTTTCATCATTTCATATAAGACGTTTTGTTAAAGGAAATTTAAGGAAAATTTTATTTTCACATGTAAAAGAGGAAACAAATCTGTGTTGTGAAACTTCCATTTGAATGGAGCGTATATTTCTCGAGATATCTTTGAATGAAGTCACTAGATTTGTGTTCCAAAGTGAGCTTTAGGGCAGCAGATGGTTTTTACTAACATCACTTCCTCACATTGACGTTGTGGAGGATGCAATGTTTGCCAAATTTTCATGCCACGTATGCAAACTATTCTGATAATATGGGGCTGTTGTGAAGAAAATTGTCTGTAAAGTTGAAAGAAAATCAAAAGACTGTCCATAAATGTGATACAGCGTAATAAGCAAGGTTACGACGATTATTTCAGGCAATCTTAAAATATTGTGAAGTATAACCACTCAGTAATTTTGCCCTTAGGAAATCACGGATTATTTTCAAGATGGAAAAAGACTAGGAGATGGCTGTCACCCATCAGGTCGGTAGCCAAGGAGGTGGGTGCTCAATTTTTGTCCCACAGTGTTTCAAGGTTATCATTGACTTCAGACAATTTCACATATTTGGCTCCCTAGCTCTGGAAAAAAATTCTCGACCCTGGGAAATTTTTGATCCTCCTTCTCTGGCTTGAAAACTTTTTCCTAGATGCAAACCTTAAGAATGTTAAATCTAAAGTGAGGGTAATTACGCAAAGTTGAATTGTAATAAAATAATTCTCAATTACTTATTCCTTAATAAGTTGTCCAATTGGGATTAGAGTTGCCACGCTCCAGCAGCACTATTGTGCATTTGTTCATTTGTTCAGTTCTGTCTGCATGCTCACTGACTGCATAATTAAACGCCAGTTATTGTAAATAGAGTCAATTCCTGTCGGGTAATTTGAATGACCGTTACAAGGGCAACTTGCCCTTGTCGTGTGTTGCTCAACTCTGCTCTTATTAGAACCGGCGAGCTCCCTGAGTTAGTTGAATGGAGTTTTACGGCCCGTTTCCAACCTTTTTTCCAGTTGTGGCTCACTGGCGTGTTTTCCCTATTCCATTGCTTATGCTGAGCACAAAGCACAAGCGAGCTCCCTGAGAGGTAAAAAGATTAACCCTTTACCGTTGTTTGGGTCCTTTTGGACCCATGCGGAGAGCTCGGCTGTCACCCATCTTTACTGTTTCACGCGGAGCTCGAAACTGCGAGTAGCTACCCGAAAATTCGGCCACAACAGCGAGAGAGACAATAGTTTGAGGTCACGGGGTCAATGGCCTACGGAAGCCGATGCGGGGCGGACTACGTCCGCTTTTCCGCCCACTCCCGAGGCGCGCAAATATGCCCCGATCGGAGCACAACGGTAAAGGGTTAAGGTGTTGTATCGGAAATCAACATGAAAACATTGTTATGTTAGCAATTAACGATATATATATATATATATATACATATATATATATATTTATATATATATATATGTATATATATATTATATATATATATATATATATATATATATATATATATATAAGTATACATACATGTATATATATATATATACATATGTTTATATATATATATATATATATATTTAGGTAAACAGATTGGAATGATAAAAAGTGCTAAAATTCGGAAGAAAGCTCCGCAACGTTTCGGGTATGTGCCCTTCATCAGGCGGCAAAATAATAACTGATCAAAAAAACGATATTCAAAAGAAACAACAAACGCGTGCCGATACAGCTCGATCGGCGCGCGTACAAAGGCCAAGCACCTACGTCAACGCGTTGTGTGTCTTGTTATGTCCCCATCAACTCCTTACAATCGTTTCTAAGTCCCTGTAGTGCGGACGCCCTGGTAACACACGCACTACCCATGACAACATCCATCCAGCAAGCCAAACCAAAACGCGCCGACGTCAAGCGTAAAACCTCTTTACAAAGGGATTGCCAATAATGAAATGTTTGCCTACTTCGCGCCGCAATTTTAAACACAGCTAAACGACGCAACCGTGCAAAACAAGTTGATAGTGATGACGCGATAAAAATTAAAAGTAATAATAAATACACGCTAGGCGATTATGATGTCATTATGAACGGACTTTGCAAGGAAAATTGAACACGATCAATTTAAGTTCAAGTTCGGCAAACAGTCCGTTGTAAAAAAATAAACACAGTCTATAACAGTTCAAGTTTGACGTTCAGCCCGTTAGGAGGTAGAGTTCCTAGCCTTACTATCAGTCGATTTTCGGCAGTAAGACGATCACGGTCGGAACCTCTGCATGAGATGGCCGCCGTGACCATCAGATCCTGTATAGAACAGGCCGATGGGGGGTTAAAATGGTTGGCAACCGGGTAACCTGGAAGGTTTTGCCTAATGGATCTCAAGTGTTCAGTAACCCGATCAGCTAATCGACGTTTAGTTTCACCCACATACATCATGGCACAGCGCTTACAAACTAGGATATACACTATATTAGTAGACGTACATGTAAAATGATGTTTGACGTCGAAGGAGTTGTTGTTGGGACCTACAACAGACAGAAGCCTGTTTTTGCTAACAAGTTTACAAGTATTATATCTACTACGGTTACAAGGAAACGTCCCTGCCGGATGTAACATAAAGGGTTGGGGATGTGAGGCCCGAACCAAGTGACTTGAGATGTTTTTCTCACTTCTAAAGGCCGTAATAGGCGGTTCAGGAAAATACTCACGGGTAGAGGGTTCTCTTCCTAGAAGTTTAGCGTTTCTGTGAATTGACTCAACAATGGGGCGAACTGAAGGATGATTAGACACCACGAAGGGTATTCTGGAAGTGGATTTAACGATATTAGTCTTGGGGGCATGATTGTTGCTCTGTCCATCCCTTGAACTCTCCCTAGTGCCTTCATGAGTACCTTACGTGGGTACTGACGTTTCTCGAAAAAGGAGATCATATCTTGAGAGACCTGTTTTAAATCCCTATTATCGGAACAAATGCGTCTAGCTCTCAAGAGTTGCGAGTACGGGATAGAGTTGGTACATGACCTAGGGTGGTTGGATAGATAAAGCAAGTAGCTGTGGGAGTCTGTAGGCTTAAAATGGATATATGTTTTCAGTTTTCTGTCACTAATAGATAGCTCCATATCTAAAAAGACCACTGAGGTGTCAGAAATACAGCTGGTAAACTTTAAAAAGGGGCAAAACGTTTCAACAAAATGTATAAAGTCTTCTAAATCACGACGAGAGCCCGACGCTACCCCAACAATGTCGTCGATGTACCTTTTATAGAGAATGGGTGCACGGCCACTAAAGCTAGAAAACAATTGCTCCTCAAAGTGTCCCATTGTGAGGCAGGCTATGGATGGTCCCATCTTAGTTCCCATGGCTACTCCCCTCACCTGGCGGAAAAAGCGAGCGTTGAACTGAAAACAGTTCTGAGTCAACACTAATTCGGCCAAACGAAGGAAGGCAGTAGTAGGAATTGTGGGATCTTGACGTTGATCCAGGTAATGTCGCATGGCTGTTAGAGCAGCGTGGTGGGGAATTGACCTTATATATATTTTTATATATATATACATATATATATATATATAAATATATATATATATTTAAATTTCCCCTTATTCCACAATTAGGTATATAAATATATATATATATATATATAAATATATATATATATATTTATATATATATTTATATACCTAATTGTGGAATAAGGGGAAATTTTTGGGCAAAATATCAACGTTAGGGGGAAATTACCGTTAGGGGGAAAATTAACGTTCCCCTTAACGTTTTCACACACTGTTTTAATGAGAATACGTTTAGTGTATAGTAAAATACACATGGGGGTACGTACAATACCTAATTACTTCAATGTTGACCAAATAACGGACGCCTATATGTTAACACGTACAACTAATGGGCGATTGAATTTACGTACATATATGTGTTTTTCCTTAAAGGCGAAATATACAGTTATGTATTTTATTGTTTTTTATTTCGCCTTAACGTATCAAGATATACAAATTTTCCCCTAATGTTCAATCTAGTGGTATATATATATATATATATATATTTATATATATATATATTTATATATATAAAAGAGTTGAAATGTCCGCGTGTACTCCGAAAGAATAACAATAAACGATAACAATGAAAGACAAAGTCAAAATTGACAAAAGGAGTACGATTAAGTATTTATTTAATTAAACTTGGAAATTTTCAACTTCTCCTGAAGCCTTCGTCGGCCAAGACAGACATACGACTAACACATGAAAAAGTAAATTTAAATTAACTGCACAGCCTATACTGACCAGTTACGTGCAAACATGCAAAAGTTGGACAATAGACCTTGTAGTGAGTGTCACGGTAGAGTAGACCCAGACAGACTCGAGCTAGCTAGCAGGCCTACATGCAAAAGTGAATTGGAAGAAAACACACAAAACATGTTGAATAGACAAAAGACATCAACTGGTCAAGAATCATTGTAGAACGTGTAATGGTTGATCAGTAGGCCCAAATCTCTATTGAGACCCTCAATGTGTGTATTTAATTTAAGGATAAAGTTTATTTCTGTACTTTTACGGTGCCGAGGAGATTGAAAGTTTGAACCAAGCAGCACACATTTCAAATTTCGGAGAGAATGATTGGTCCGCCCGAAGTGTTCGGCAACTGGAAAACCGCGTGCATTGTCGCGGATAGACTTTTTGTGGTTGTTAAATCTAAACCGAAACTTAGTGCTAGTTTCTCCAACATAAAGACCCTTAGGGCACATAGTACAATATAATAAATAAACAACATTCTGAGAATCACAGTCCAGATTGGGGGGTTTGATAGGAAATTTCGAAAAAGGGAGGAGAATGGGCGAGCCCTGGGAAATATGTTGGCAAACTTGGCAGCGGGGTTTATTTCAGGGCATATTTCCTAGGGGTGGTTTGGATAACGGTGAAAGTTAAGAAGACGTAAGAAGTTGTCTAAGATTGGGAGGCTGGCGAAGAGCTAACAAAGGTGGCTTGCTAAAGCTAGCAGGAAGGGAAGAGTCATTCTTTAAAAGAGCAAAATCCTGTTTGATTGCAAGTGCCAGGGAATGGGCAACGGGGTGGTGTTCTAAAACTAAAGGAATGCGGTCGCTCGATTTTTTAGAGTTATAGGTAAGGAGGTCCTCCCGTTTGAACTTGTTTGCTTTCTCAATTCCGTTTTTGATAATGCTCAAGGGATAACAATTGGAAAGGTAAAAATGAATAAGGTTGGAAATTTCAATATTGAAGTCTACCTTATCAGAACAAATGCGTTTAAGCCTTAGACATTGACTATAGACAATTGACTTTTTGAGACTGAGAGGATGAGCACTGTCGAAATGTAAGAACTGACAATATATATATATATATATATATATATATATATATATATATATATATATATATATATATATATATATATATATATATATATATATATATATATATATATATATATATATATATGTATACATATATCTATATATATATATATAGATGCAAACAAAGTACAGCAAAAACTACTTCGCCAAGCTTTCAAACTCTACACGAGTCCCTTTTTCAAGGCTATACAGTAAGCAAATAATAACAGAAAGATCCAAAATAAGAGAGGGCAGCATAGCAAAAGGGGACAATCCTTATTAAGGGGGATATTAAGGTCTAGAGGGCGAGATCGAAGCTGCGTAGTGTGAGAAACTTGTTTACTAAAAGTTCACGATTAGGTGCGGTAGTGCAACTTGAATCAAGCCGTAAAGTTCCGGTTGGATTGACTTACCATGGTCGGTCTATGCTGTTGAACGACCCACTTCTGCATGTTCGCCAGTCGACTACTGCATGTTCGCCAGTCGTCTGTCAGTTACTTTATATAGAAAAAATGCCTATGATTGACTTAAATATTCGAAGACGGTTTGTTGTAGAGGGTCACGGTAGAGTATATATTTTTCACTGTAGTTGTAGTTCTAGGCTAACTTGCAGTATCGGTGCCGTTGAACTTGAAGCTAACTGGCCGCCGTGCGTTCGCCCGGTACACTTACTCAGGCTCTGCGAGCGTATAGCATTGTGATACCATGAGTCGGTCAATCAATAAGCGTTATACTCTGTGTACGTGCCATACATTTTGTAAGCAGTGACAAATTCAATTTACTGACTCAAGATACACTATATACGTGCATACGCGGGTAAAGTTACTTCGTAGCTTATATGGAGATGTCTTCTATTTTTACATTAGTTTATTGCAAAGTCATGGCTTAGCATGGGTATTATATGTTTTAAGGGAAAGGCAAAACTAAAATTCTATCATTAAATATTGCAAGAACACTTTTGTCAGTTTCTTTCATTGAAAGTTTACAGGACTGCGTAGACGTGTTTACACCGAACGAAGTCCGTGCACTCTGAATACCACGTGGCCTTCGTTTTTCGAGAACAATAACATCACTTCGAGACTAACAAGAGCTTGCCACACCATTCGCCCACTGTAGACTTTGTGTTCACAGTGTGTTGTGCTGTTAAGCTCACTGTGCCAACGTTATTGTTCAACGCTACACTAGACACAGGTTACAGTACGGTATCTAATTCGTAGGTTCATATAGGCTTATGAATATTCAATACAATTTCCTTTTTAGAATCGTAATAACCATATTCATATTAACATTTAGGCCAATTGCCGTTGTCCAATATCAGGTTAATTAATATTAATGAAATTATTGATTTTGGTCGACACAGAGGCGCTACGCAGGCTATTCAAGTAGATGCTAATGAAATGGCAAAGTTAAAATGTCGATCTACATAAACTCAGTTGTCTCTCTATATAAAAGATTGATTAGGTAACGGTTTCGTTAAGACTTTTGCTTCATTCGTTTCGTTGTGTGATTTGTACTTTACCTATTGCTCCAAAAATTTTGTGTTGAGATAAAACAAGAAATGAAATACCACGTTAGAAGCTGATGTGCTGATGCATGCCTTACTGGTACCATCCCTCAATAGGTTTAGGTTTCCGTAACCAGTCGTTTTCACATCATAAGACATACAAGCAATAATTAAATGTCTGGCACACGCTTACTTCCTAATAAACTACAAAATATAAAGCGGTCCGGTCTGGATGGTTGTAATACTGCAGGAGCAAAAATCAGAGCTACTTGCATTTCATATAACTGAAATGCTTGATGACTTCATGTCCGGTTGAAGTCTACGTGATCCATCACAATATATATATATATATATATATATATATATATATATATATAAGTCTACGTGATCCATCACAATATATATATATATATATATATATATATATATATATATATATATATATATATATTTCACTAATTCGGCACTTAGGGAAAGTTGTTGTTGAAAAGTCGACCTTAAGGGGAAAAATTTTTTGGGGCGAAATATAAGCTTCGCCGTAACGTTTGTACACACTTTTTCTATAGGAATACGTAAACGGACAAGAGCGCCCTCCTAGATTTACAAAGTAGATGCAATTACTTCAAAGTTGTCAAATTTACGGACACCTAGCTGTTAACACGAACGGATGGCTGGCCATTGAAATAACGTTGTTTATATTTTTAGACGTTAGGGCGAACACTTTTTCTTATGTATTTCATTGTTATTTTTTCGCCCTAAGTACGCGCAGATATAACAATTTCCCCCTA
This sequence comes from Holothuria scabra, assembly GCA_037179385.1. Lineage (NCBI taxonomy): Eukaryota > Metazoa > Echinodermata > Holothuroidea > Aspidochirotida > Holothuriidae > Holothuria > Holothuria scabra. Next base: position 32,116,016 of record CM074190.1, read on the forward strand.
AGGTGGGAATTAGCGTTATATATATATATATATATATATATATATATATATATATATATATATTGTGATGGATCACGTAGACTTCAACCGGACATGAAGTCATCAAGCATTTCAGTTATATGAAATGCAAGTAGCTCTGATTTTTGCTCCTGCAGTATTACAACCATCCAGACCGGACCGCTTTATATTTTGTAGTTTATTAGGAAGTAAGCGTGTGCAAGACATTTAATTATTGCTTGTATGTCTTATGATGTGAAAACGACTGGTTACGGAAACCTAAACCTATTGAGGGATGGTACCAGTAAGGCATGCATCAGCACATCAGCTTCTAACGTGGTATTTCATTTCTTGTTTTATCTCAACACAAAATTTTTGGAGCAATAGGTAAAGTACAAATCACACAACGAAACGAATGAAGCAAAAGTCTTAACGAAACCGTTACCTGATCAATCTTTTATATAGAGAGACAACTGAGTTTATGTAGATCGACATTTTAACTTTGCCATTTCATTAGCATCTACTTGAATAGCCTGCGTAGCGCCTCTGTGTCGACCAAAATCAATAATTTCATTAATATTAATTAACCTGATATTGGACAACGGCAATTGGCCTAAATGTTAACATGAATATGGTTATTACGATTCTAAAAAGGAAATTGTATTGAATATTCATAAGCCTATATGAACCTACGAATTAGATACCGTACTGTAACCTGTGTCTGGTGTAGCGTTGAACAATAACGTTGGCACAGTGAGCTTTACAGCACAACACACTGTGAACACAAAGTCTACAGTGGGCGAATGGTGTGGCAAGCTCTTGTTAGTCTCGAAGTGATGTTATTGTTCTCGAAAAACGAAGGCCACGTGGTATTCAGAGTGCACGGACTTCGTTCGGTGTAAACACGTCTACGCAGTCCTGTAAACTTTCAATGAAAGAAACTGACAAAAGTGTTCTTGCAATATTTAATGATAGAATTTTAGTTTTGCCTTTCCCTTAAAACATATAATACCCATGCTAAGCCATGACTTTGCAATAAACTAATGTAAAAATAGAAGACATCTCCATATAAGCTACGAAGTAACTTTACCCGCGTATGCACGTATATAGTGTATCTTGAGTCAGTAAATTGAATTTGTCACTGCTTACAAAATGTATGGCACGTACACAGAGTATAACGCTTATTGATTGACCGACTCATGGTATCACAATGCTATACGCTCGCAGAGCCTGAGTAAGTGTACCAGGCGAACGCACGGCGGCCAGTTAGCTTCAAGTTCAACGGCACCGATACAGCAAGTTAGCCTAGAACTACAACTACAGTGAAAAATATATACTCTACCGTGACCCTCTACAACAAACCGTCTTCGAATATTTAAGTCAATCATAGGCATTTTTTCTATATAAAGTAACTGACAGACGACTGGCGAACATGCAGTAGTCGACTGGCGAACATGCAGAAGTGGGTCGTTCAACAGCATAGACCGACCATGGTAAGTCAATCCAACCGGAACTTTACGGCTTGATTCAAGTTGCACTACCGCACCTAATCGTGAACTTTTAGTAAACAAGTTTCTCGCACTACGCAGCTTCGATCTCGTCATTTTTTACAATTCTGTCACTCGACCATTTCAGTGGACATCTTTTGGGCCTATTAGAAACGTGAATATACCTCTTATTATAATTTGTCTTGATCTTTATCAGGCCTTAACAATTCATGAAGTCTGCTAAACTTCAAAACACGAGCAGTATGCCTACATATTTGTTTAGCCATGTCATGCATGCACAGTGCACTGAGAATGAAAGTTAACAATAACACGGGCTACATTTAGGCTATAGACCTAGGAATGTAAAAAATAAACATTTCACAACCAGCTTTCAGAGTGAAGAAGATTACATAAAAAATTGCCTTTCAGGGATCGTCGAAGGGACGATCGAGGCAGGACATTGGGTTATGATACGTTATGTACATGGGCTCCTCTAGTACTACGGGGTATTTTTGTCAGTTTTCGCCAAATTAAAGTAGAATTTTAACTAATACGAGGCCGTATATAGACTTAAAACTCTTGTGAAGCTTAAAATTATTGATTTGGTCTCTTACAAGCTCATATTCTAGTTGCATTTTTGGAAAAAAGTCCCCTTTCAACCTGTCAAGCACTGAGGTTATCGTGCAATCGTAGTCACTTCGTGAACAAGATGTGCACCCTGAATACCACGTGATCACGAAAAACGTACTGCCTCAACAAAGAACTGTAATCTTTGGTTGCAGTACAATAGCTTGCCAGACCATCCGCCTATATTGACTATGAAGAACAGTACTGTAGGACTATGTGATACCTAACGTTACTCGTTGTGAACGGTGTTAACGGTTGGAAGCTTTCGAATGCGAGTCAAATTTAAGAGGCATCAGTTTGTAACTAACGGTGAGTCATCCGTTTACTATATCCTTTGCTGGAAAACAGATATATAAATAGTTTGTTAGAAATTTGAAAGTATATTCGATAAGAATTTAGAAGAAACTGTGGACTAGTATTCCTCGGACTAGTATTCCTCGCAAGTGGAGATTCCTCGTATTGAGAGAGTGGTAAATGAATGTGAATATTTATATTATAGTAAAAAACAGCCAATTGTTCTTCGAGTTTGTAACTTTCCGCAAATTTTCTACGCAGTTGAACATATTTGGTGTCCAACGCCGGCGGACGTTGTTTTTTTTTGTAGCGATGAGATGGACGAAATATATCGCGGGCTACTACTTGCATGGTACTTGAATATCATTAAACTGATTAGACTGTTTAATTCAAACTTTTAAATGCATTAAACGAATTAAAATGACGCCGAAGGTCTTTCAGACAACGAAAAGTAAATGTTACTTCAGTCATGAATTTCAATTCAAGGAAGCTGCAACTAATCCCTTTTTTCAGTGCAGAACAAAAAATATGCCCAGGGGCCATTTTCTGAAAAGTTACTTTTAGCTAAACAAGCATCCTTTTTAACAGTTAACAACAGTTAACAGTTTAGGTGTTCAAGCTGAGCGCCATCAATAGTTGGTGCAAGGCCTCGTATAATTTTTTCGGAGTTTATACCCACTAGATGGCCGGATATTGCCATTACCAGACTCATTATGTAATCCCCTGGTGTTTTTCCTTGGATTGAAATCTGTTCTCATTAACACAAAGAATGTTTAAATATGGTAAAGTCTGTCTCGTTATACAAAAGTCTAATAAAATTCGTACCACTTATCCTGATTGCTAGTGCGTTAGGAAAAGATTGTGACCCGGCCTGTGACCACTGTTGAAAAGTGTAACTTAAAATTCATTCCACCAAATGAAAACCCGGCGACCGGGGGGATAGTTTGGACAACCACTTAAATCCATGCGGTCCTAGTCCTCCTTGGTTGTGCCATCAGTTTTCCAAATATCAAAGCAAGATTTCAAGGAAACATGAATCATAATGGTGGTCAAATGGACTGTCTGGGGGGTTTGCGAGGAAAAAGAGGGGAATGCCCCTAGTATGTACAGTTTATTGGAAAATATTTTGTTGTGCTGAGTGCTCCAATCAGCCTGAGTGACTTTACTTTGTTTGATCTTAGCTCGATTAGATGTGACTGAGTATGTGATACTTGAAAATGTTAAAATAAGGGCGTGTGGTTGCGCTTTTCACAGCTCGACACTTTTTTATTGATCACCGTGACTTTGGCAAACTAGAAATGTGGTTACGAAAATCGTAAACACTTACTGTCCATGATTGTCCTTTCACCTTTGTTCACCGATGTGATATATATACCTAAGTATAACCAATGCAGTACTGTTCTGGTTGCTTGTTATAAATGTCAATCCATCGTTGCTTTCGACTCGCAATCTCGTAATGAATGATGCAGGACTGTTTTTTTCCCCATAATGGTTGCCATGCTAATTGAAGAATCACCACCAAGGCCAGGCGCGGATCCAAGGGGGTGGGGGATTTACGGCTTCATCCCCTTTTTTTTCGTCAGATCAACAATAACTTGTACACTAAAATAAGCATAATCTACGAGAATATTCAAGGGCGCTATTTGAGGTTCATCCTTTCCCTCACAACACAAATCCAAATACACGAACCTCGTATAATATTAAGTCCAGGTGAATAATCAAAAGGGAGGGGCCCATACCTTAGGCTCCTTCCCCGGCCGGCATAGGCGTACGAGACAGGAACAGGGAGCGGAGGGTGTTCAGTTGTGGTGTTGTCATTTATCACGCAAGATATGCTAGGAGTAAAATAATTAACATGTACATTAACATGGGTAAAAATTAACAAGTAGTCACAGTGACCCTTTCATCAATTCAGCGGATCTTTAATTTAGCCAAGAGTCACAATAGAGAAGCATTAGCATTTTTTTAATTCCGTTGTTTAGTTTCCTCGAAAAGAATCAAGACCATTTAATATAATAGTGGTAGTAATTTTCTGATCACTTAGCATGTTCCTGATTTTTTTTCTTATTGCAAACAAAAGCTAAACTTAAAGACTTCATGTTTAGATTCTTTTAATAAGCATGAAAACGCAATTTTCGGCAATCTGAGGGTCGCGATCATTTTCAAAATATCTCTACGTTCCGCACCAACTTGTGGTAACGCTCCGCTTAGATAGTCTTTCGGGCCAAATTACATTTTTCGGGTCAAAGGTATTTTTTTTAATCACTTTCTAATTACTTTGCAGTTTGTGAACATAATTTGAAGTGAGCATTTTATCAAGCGAAGATAGCGACTGCTTCGATTCTTCGTATGAGTCTGGCAAATGCTATTTCGGGCCATATGCGGGTCTGATTTTTCAAAATTTTCTCTACGCATCCGCGCCAACCAATGATTGCGCTCCGCTTAGATAATCTTTATGACAGAAAAGCGTTTTGTGGACAAGAAAAAACCGCAAGCTAAAATACTCCCGTTCGCCTATACCGATCGATGCTCTTTATTTTGAATCCTAAAAGTATGCAAATTTAATGACAGGTTTTACTTCAAAAGGTAGCGTAAATGGAATAAGACTGCATGTAAAGACACAGAAGTTTCAGTTTCATCCTCATGAACCACCACAAGTCAACTTTAAACACTATTCCCGTCCAAGTCGAAAATATTGCACCATTGTGCATCTAGGCTCCTTGAAAACCCCCAAAATTTGAGACCCCTACCCCAGGCCGGCGATCGCTGAACACACTGCATTTTCCCTTCAGACAGAGAAATCCTGCGTATGCCACTGGTACGTCCCCATTACCCGCTTTCTTTAAGTTCAGCCTCCCCTTTTGGAAATGTCTGGATCCGCGCCTGTAGGCCTTGTTATTCATGCAATGCCGATATAACGGTAGTGATTAACCAGAAAGTCGTAACGTATGCCTACAGTGCTCACAGTGGCACTGCAACTTACTAGACGTTTGGTTTGACCAGGACATGTACCCTTTTAATTGTTTCGTGCTGGTGTCCTGGCGGTTTGGTAAAATTACCGCCACTATGTCCGGATTCCATATATTTCTCACATGACCTGATAGGTTTTCCCTAATTTTGCTCCAATCAAGTTCCAAGAAACTCTAGTAAAAGCAACAAATATTGCTTCATTTTGGATCTAGACACCATTGAAACCCAACAAAATTTCCAAACCCCAACCCTTCTCCTCCTCTTAGACCCTTCACCAGGGTGGCGATGCATGTCCTCCTTGCGAGAAAATAAATGGGCCTACGGGTAATCCTAAGTGCAAACAAAAAGAACAGTATATACCCCTATATGCTAATTCTGAGAATGACCATGTACACGAGCAGCGGTTGGCCTTTGGGCCCACGGGCTTCCTTTGCAAACATGGACAGAGGATCATGGGAAAATTCGAACCAAAACGACTGGCAAGATGTCACCGACTGCTAGACCATGGAGCTGTAGGCTAGACTCAATAAAAGCTGTATAACTCTGACTTCCTGTTTACATTGACAGAGCAGACTGCACTGACATCCTATGCGTAGATTGGCCCTACCATACGTGTTATTATAGCGAGATTGCTGCCTGCTATGGTTTTGTGCGTAGAGAAGGATAAGTTCTTATTACTTCTCAAGATACACCTGGCGTTTGGCAAGTCTCAGTTAAGCCTCACGTAACTGCTTCGAAGAGAGAAATGTAACAAGAGAGCTAACGTCGAATTCTAAGATTAAACCCAGGCCTAGCTAAAATCATCAACTCCATGGCTGTTCTCCGACGGCGAACTGCAAGCACTTCCGAGCATGAAAGTACTACCTCGGATACGACAGTACAGTGTGTGTGCCATGCAATACTACATGTATACAATGCTCTTTAGCTTGTTAGCGTTTAGCGACACTGTAGTTGTACGCGATACTACAGGTACAGGTACAATGCGGCCGTTGTGTGATGAGCAAGTATACTGACCGTATACAGATTTGACTTACTCAAGTATTCTTTTACAAAACAATAAAATACATAAATGCCAAAATAAAACTCGCTCATTTTAGGCCATATAATAACCAAAAGTGACCATGAAGTCTCGTTCCCGTCTACATGACTCACTCTACATAATGAGCTCGGTTATAGAGCAAACCAGTCAGAGTCAAGAAACATTGAACGAAAGAGCTCTCCCTCGAAAATGAGAAGCGTGCCTTATAGACTGCAATCTGTGTGCCTTTATCGTTTCATTCCGTGACCCAGTAACGAGAGTGGGGATGAAAAGGGTCTCAAAATTTTCACAAAAAATTAAAAGAATTTTGGTATCTTTTCACAAGATTAACTCTTGCACATTTGATTGTAAGCTAATTATGAAAATATCATCGATGGTTGAATAGTTAACCTCGTCCATTCTATTGGCGGGGCAGTTCACATTTTCCACTCTCAAGCAATATTGAAAATTCTTTTCCGGTGAAAGAAATGTGACTGACCCTTTTAAAGATAATTTATCTGTTTTAATGCAATAGTAGTCTAAAATTGTGCCTATGTTTTACTTTAGGAGGCATTCAAAGAATAATTAGTTCATTTGAAAAAAATTAGAAGTTTATTTGAAGACCCAGTATTTTTATACGTGGAAACGTAGACCATTTCGGAGAACACTTCTACTTTCAAAATGGCCGCCTCCACAACAGATGAAAATACCGACGAACAAATCAGACCTCCGATGTTTTATTGTGTTTCCCCTAAAGTAAATGCAGTGAAACTATTTTCAGAGACAACGCGGTCGACGTTCTTTGAATGTGTGGAAAAATGGAAAGATTTAGAGGGTGAACATGCTGTAATAGAAAGAAAACTCCCCGGTCAACAACAGGATTGCGCTAACGTTAAATAACGTTAGGCTAGTAAACGCTAACGTTACACCCATTAATTGTGGATTCAACAGGGAACCGCTACTCAAGGTTTACTGACAACATCCTGAAAAATAGGGAAGTTGTTGGACAGCACCGAGACTGACGTTGATGATCAGGGATGTAGGTAGAAAGATGTGAGTGTGGGGCATGAATCTTGAAAATACCTAGGCCCAGACCTAGCTTAGACCCCCAGGCTTACATCTAGTCTCTAGGCCTAGGCCTAAGTATAGTTAGGCCTAGTCAGCTTTGCTGGCTTGAGGCATATACAACAATTTGGCAAAAACATACTTCTCAGATAGCAGAAATGGCCCTTTCAGTGTCTTTTCTCTGTTTAACATCCTATATCTAATGTCATTCTGATTTAGACCTAACTTTAGATTAGAGTAGTGACTGAGAAGTGGGAAGACCAAACAACTGCATGGCCTAGTCATGAGAACATGTGATCATGACTTGCAGCCCGAAGCTCTGGGGTTAGAATCCTGACTTGGTTATATCGAAGACGACTTTAAAAATGGAACCTACTGCCATTATGCTTGGTGCTCAGCATAAGTAATGGAGTAGGAAAAACAAACCAGTGAGCCACAGAACAACTTTGTGTGCTGCTGCAGAATGGTTTTTGCTATTGTGCCAATGTGTGGTGTGTATGAAGTAACCATACAGCTTTGGTTGATGTCACAATTGAACAACAATGTGTGTTTTTTAGCATACATCAGTGTGAAAATCTTAATAACAAGATTAAGGCAGTTTGAAAAATCATCTAAAAAACAAAGAACAAAAATAGCTTAGCTTGTGCAAATAAAAAATTATGAACACTATAAGTACACATTCCTAGCGATATGTTAATAATCTGTGCATATTAGTTGCGTATCTAGAATGAAATACACATTAGCATGAATCAGACCAGTGAAAATTTATGAGGTGCATAACCTAATTTTGTAATTTTAAGCCCATAGCAATATTGCTGAGGTATACTGTATGTACGCAGTATCTTTCCATGATGCTCAGCCAGCAGACGGTGGACTGATGTGCCTCCAGCCCCACAGACGATTTGTGACTGCAAGTGCAATTTTACATTTATCTGTCACCAATTGAGGTAGAAATTTAGAAATTTCAAACTTACTGTTGGCTAGGCTACAATAAATCCAAATGTGTTCAAAATATGAACAAATAGGCTGAGTCATATTCAGAAAAAAACTGAAATGTATAACTCTACATGGTGAATGCCTTGCAGAAATGATTTTGATGTTGCAAATAGTAGGCTTATATAGGAATTTTCTGAAAATAAGTTGAAAGATTTGATTATCAAAATCTGATTTGAATTATGTGAAGAAAGAAGTATTTTTTCAACTCGGTACCAGATTTGCTATTCCTTTTACATAATGTTTGACAAATTTTGTGACCAGTGATTTCCACCATTAACTTAAACTGTGGCAATACCTGAGATGTCTTTGAGAAAATTCATAATGGCATCAGACTTGTGTCTCAATTACTGCATGGAAAAGTGATTTAAAAAGTGTTTCTGTGGTGTTTAATTTAAAAATAAACCTATCTGTAGGCTAGTGTAGAATAGGTATGGTATGTTGAAAGAACTACAGGCTGTATAATTCATCCCATTTTCTCTCTGAGTGATTAAGTGACAAGAACTTCAGTGGCACAAGTGGCAATTAGTTGTTTTTAAAATCTCTTAGTTTTAGAACCAGTGATTGTTGTCTGCGTTCAGGCCACCACTTTCCCCAACAATGATTTCAGCATCTTCAGTATAACTGGAGATGCCTGAATACCATAAATTTAATTAGCAGCTCTCCTTTTTAAAATTTTCTGTGGAGTTGCTGTTTCAAAAACCAACTCATGTACAGCAGACACAGTTATTGCACAGACACCGTAGACTAGCACTCAAAAAACACTGGTCATTGGGTGATTCACCGTACAAACTAACAAAATCAACCCTTGAAAAAATTCCAGAGGGCAAAAAAATATGGTACCAAAATTGTCCCTAGGATCTTTCAGAATCTGCTGTTGCTCTCTTTTAGTAAATTATCTCCATTGGAAGTCTCACATTCAAAAATAAATATTTAAGACCCATGAAAAATAAATTCTAACTGTCCAACTTCCATCTTCATAGGACATTCCTGAACTGAGATATAAAATGTTGAAGTGTATTCACTCAATTTAAAATGGTACATTGCTCAACAATTTGTGATGTCATTGTTCTACTACTCAAATTACAGTCTTTGTATTTCTTTGTTTTTTTCTAGAACTTACTGCACCTTGTACCAAGGTGTCATAGAACTGTTACTCTTATGAGGTGATGTAATAAATTAAGCCCTCTCTATGCAAGATGTTATGTAAGAAAACAGGCAGTGTTCAAGATTTTTAAAACATTGTTAATTTTAAAGGGAAAGAAAGCAGGTAATGAGTTGTACAACAGAGTAAGTCACAAATTATTCTGCAATGAACCGATTTGTTTTAAGTTGTTTTAATATATGTCAACATTTTATATCCCAGCACAGGAATGTTCTATAAAGATGGGAGTTGGACAGTTAGAATTCATTTTCCATGCCCTTTACTAATATATTTTTTATTTTTTTGACTTGAGGTACACTTTAACACTTTTGCACCGAGTTAACAAAATAAGTACAGTACTGCAGGACTGTGTGGGAAATTCTTTTCCGGGACAAATAGGACTACGTATACATTTTCAGTAATTTCTGTTGAAATCTTAAACTTAGTGAAAAGAGATGCTCAGTTCAGGATTGAGGTTAAGTTTAAAGAAATGATATTGCTCCATTCACTCTAGGAAACATGCAAGGGCAGTATAGAGCATGAGGACCACAAACGCAGGAGGCATTGGGCTTCCACGTTGACAGATTAGTCAAAGTTTAAAATATGCAGAGACTTTTGAAATATGCACACTAACTTCTCTGCGGCAGCTGCTCTCGCTGTTCATAGGTCCATAGCCATATTTCAGTAAATATGCCTTACGGACGTTACAATACTTGTTACTTGTAGCTGGTTGGTAAATTTGCGTGAACAACCTGTTGTAGTTCAAACGACATAACACGTGTGTAGAATAGTTTGTGCAGGGGCTGAGATGGGTACCCGGCCGATTAATAAAAATTTGTTTATCGTGTAAATTGTGTTCATATTCAGTTAACCATATAAATGTGCTTGTTGGCTGTGAAAGCTACAAACTTCAGAGGTTAAAGAGCAGCTCCCCGAAACATAATTTGAAACAGCACCTAAACATGACAGTTTCCTTCTAATTTCTCTTAGAAGTATCTTTCATCATATTTTCAGACTTCAGTATTGTATATTCAGGGTAAATCAAGCAGTAAATCACACATTGAAGGGAAATAATGTTGTCACATGACTCCAATTGTAAAACAGCACAGTCTACTACATTACTTCAAGTTGAGGTGACTGCTTTTGCCCTTTAATTCTTAAAAGAAGATCACATCAAGTTTTGAAAGGTTAATTTAATACTTATTTTCAACATTACAGTGAAATTTGCTTTGAAAAACAAAGAGGAAGAAATCATTCCTGAGTGAGGACGTGATAAAACCTCTTCTGCCCTGAAGCCTACTTTGGAACACAAATTTAGCGACTTCTTTTACCGATATTTCAAGGAATACATGTCTGAACTTTGAATAGAAATTGCATTATATTGTGCAGATTTGGTTCTCCTTTCACTTATGTAAATTAAATTTCTGCTTAAACTTCCCCTTTATGAGTCTAGTACCTGCTACCTAATCGGGTTATGAAAACGGGTACTGGGTTCCGATTTTTTGATACCCGATTCAGCCCTGGAGCGTACATGTTCAGGCCAGTAGCCCACAATGTAGACCGGACAATGCCCATTGAAAAAGGTCAAACAAGTTTCTATTGTTTATTTCCAATTATTTTATTTGAAATGGAAAGAATCCACTGGGTTCAAGGTCGACCTGAACCAGTGTTGTCAGAAGCAGGAGAGCAGCAAAAGCTGAAAAAGAGGAGTTTTCCAACTGTTAAGGTGTTACAACTTAGATACACTCCTGTTTTAGTGGGTCGAAAAAAATCTTTATCATCTCTTAAATAGTCCTCATAACAAAAATGGTGGGGAGGTGTGGACTGTTTAACAAGGAATTTCCTAACGGGCTAATGATAGCTCTAATGCCTGACCTGATCCCTAACCCTTATAAAGAACACAATTCATACAATACAATGGCAACATCCAATCAAGAAACCCATCCACCTCAAATGTCCAGGGCAATTTCTAAAAAGAGCAAGCATGTTACACAAATAGTTAGTAAGATGAGATTTAACGACACACCAACACAAATGTGTCACATAGTGTCAGTCAACTCAATGAACAGTTCAAAGTTTAAATTTATTTTCATGTATGGTTAAAGCCAAATTTGGTTTCCCTTCAGTCGCCTCTAACGACAGGCGGGAAATACCATGGGTATATTCAACAACCCCCAGCCCATAGGGAGATAGGAAGATGTATTGGATAGAGGGCACTCTTCAAACTGAACTTTGTTGTTTGCTCCCTGGGAAATGTACTTTTCACTGTACTTATGTATAATATTTTGAGCCCTGTAAGTCCTTTGAAACACAATTTGTTAACCCACAAAATTAACCCACAAATACACTGAAGAGCTTATATTCCCAAACACATGAATGAACATTTTAATAGAGGGCGCTGTTTAGCAGTCTACGTTTTTTATTTGAGCGTATAGCTATGAACATTCTGAACAATCCTGCCAAAATTCATGTCAATCGGAGTAACACAATTGGAGTTATTACTAGTTAATTAAATTAGAGGGCGCCCTTCACGTGCTTCTAACTTTAATGCCCCATTTCTCGGTAATGTGCAACATTTGTGACTGTGAACAAATATATGTCATTTGTAACATCATTTGACATGAGAATTCACCCTTTTCATGCCCACCCTCTGAGGTGGGTCACGGAACCCAATTTAGAAGCATATATTTGACCTATGGCCCACTGTCTATTAGTACAATAATCACACAAACCATCTCTACCGTTCACTCTAACGTAATAAATTTATTGCATTGCAAGGTTTCGTGAGCATCAGCAGGGACCACAGAACGTGTAGGACTACAAATATATCACAACACAGGCCCTTATAAATGCTTGTATAGTTTTGATGTATTAATAATAGCTATATTTTCTACTGTTAAAATATAAAATCTCTCCCATAATGAAAGTTTCTAAGTAATTTTAGTTACACAGTACAAAACGTTCACGTATTACACATAAATAAAAAGAGTTGAACGTGAGTGTGCGCAGTTGCTTTTCAAGGATAATGATTATCGAGTACGATACTATATGTTTTCAACCCTTTACCTTCAGTTGGATCCGGGTAGCAAGTCTGTTTAAAGGCATATTCCGTAGACAAAATTTGTTAACTTCAACATAAGCAGAAAAATTTTTCTCTTTCAGAAGGTAAAAACTGCATTTTAATAGCTTATAGCATTTGGAAGATACAATTTTTGGAAGGATTGAAAATTTTTCTTGGGATATGAGTCATCATGGGAAATCTGTGTTGTCATCGTGGCACATAAATTTGACATTGCATTCAATTTATTTATGATTTTCCTGACACTGCAGACAATATTAAGCAACATTGTTGGTTGTGCTCTAGGTATGGTGAAGAGTAATGCTAGATCTACAGGAAAAGATATTCAAAAATCCAACAGTATCAAATTTCAAGGACAAACAGGACGTTCAATTATAAAGAAAAACAAAATGAATTTGAAGCAATGTGACCGCTTTGTATAACTTTCTGTAGTTTTGTTGAAAAGCATAGGTATTTGTTGACAGAAATAATCAATCTTTACAGTGAGTTAAGAAAATGGTATTGTGATAGGATTTGAAGGACATGGTGTGGAATATTTATGCTTTTCTTATGAGACAAGAAAAAAGCACCATGACTTGCTTTTAATTGCACCTTACCTTTCAGCTATTCCTACTTGTTAACCATACCAAACCACATATTCCATTAATGCATGTGATATGTAACAGAGCAACACGATTCACTCGTGTGTCTACGACACGTGAGGGGGACGGGGTAGTCTCCAGCGACGTGACCGCACACCTGGTTTCAATGGCTACCAGGAAAAAGGTCTAGGGAACACAAGCCAAAGAGGCACTATTGGAAAAAAAGGGTAATAGCTGGACCGACCTAAACCAATTGGTTAGAAACTTATCCGTAAAACCTTATCTAACTTACTAACTCCACAATGATGGCGTAGGTCAATGCATTAGGTCGATAGTACTATACCTTGTGCACTGAAGAATAAGTTCTAAACACATATGAGCATAATAACCAAATTGTGTTTAATCTTTAGCAATTTGTTGAAAGAAGAAGATGTTTTAAACATTTTCTTCTAAAAGATTGATGGTTCATTTGTATGAATAAGTCAGTAGTTTATAAAGACAAAATGCTCAACGAGAAGCGATATATTTAGTGCTCCTGCAAAGAAACACCTCCCGCGAGTGTCTGCTGCTGTTAGCAGGGAATTTTAAGGTGAGAAGGGGAATTGCTGCCTTGATTATTGACCTTTCTTTTTTAATTAAATGCGATACTAAAAATAATCAACGTTGTCGCGACTAAGTCGCGACTACGAGATGAACGCACTTCGAATCCTAGCCAAATACAGCCAAAGTCAAGTTTTGTTATATCAGGCTGCAAATTATCAACTGTGGTAATTTACTTACTATTGATTTAAAAGACAAAGGGGTATTTTCCCTGCCTGGTTCATTGAATCCATCAAAGATTGAATAAGGTGCGTTTTAGGGCGTCTTTAGTTAGCACTTGTGTTTTTGTGGTTCGAATACGTGGTTCTAAACAAAAATTTCAAGTGAACGAATCCCGGAGTACAACCGAATTCCGGTCCCATAGTATACTACATGATAGTACAATTACGTACCGAATTTAAGTCTTTCATGCCCAGGTATTGGTAGACACTTTACCCAACTGTTTTTAAATTGCATGTAAAAAAGGACGGCGATAGGCCATTTGAGTCCATCAAAGTGGGTTAGGACCTGACCTGCGCCCGAACGGTATGGGCTCTCAGTCATTGATAAAATACCGAAGCAATTTCACTCTCAAATGAGGGAACTTTCTCATTTATGTTCCAGGGTAGTTGGCCTGAATGAATATATTGCTTCAACAATTTACCGTACCATACTACCTTTGAATGTATGTTAAAGCCACGGACTTCCTATGTACATGGATAGAGCATACTGCCCGGTACATTGTCACTACCGTACGAGTGAGTAAAGACGTAGCAAGATGGCTGTCTGCTATGGTCTTGTGTGTGAAAGTTTGGACTTGCTCAAGTGGTTCAAACTCAACATATTTTGCAAGAAAATAATTTCGAAATAATGCAAGGTAAGGCCAAATTTACTACACGTATTGCAGAAATATGATATTCCCTCATCTAAGTTTAGCGTTTGTTCAAAATGTTAGAATCAACGTCAAATTATACAAATAAAAGCTTCACGGCTGTTACCTTTGAATGCCTTTTTGCCCCAGTCGGTGGCGACAATCTACGGATAGGACGTACGCGTTACCTGCTCTATCCATGTATATATAGGAGGTCCGTGGTTAAAACCAATATTTATGCAATGGCTCAAAGCAGTGGGAATGCAATGTTCACTTCAAATAATATGTAACTATAACTGGAAAGTTGACGATGGTTGCAATCTGGTCCGTTCAATAAGACTATCCATCTCTTCATGGCACACTCATACTTCCCAGGAAGAAGAGCAATCAGAGTTCCATTGCTGAGCTATTATGTCCACGATTTTTCATCTGGTAAAAATTAAAGGTGAAAATACATTCAAATATATTTTCAAAAGTGAACAGATTTTCAAAATTTCTTGTAGTTTTGAAAAATTTATTAAGGTAAGCCTTATTTTTCGGCAATTTGTTTCACTTATTTTTGAGCGAGTTCGGTGATCTTTAAATCACCTCCCATCCTTACCAGTCACAACACCTTAAAATTTAATGGTTGTATTTACCCCAAAAGTGTTGCTGTGCAGGCGTTACATTACCTCTAAGTTGAGTATTTTTACTCCGTACATGTGGGTTAAAAAGCCACTTTAGCAGGTGTGAAATACCCATTTAAGAAGGTAAACTTAACGCACTCACAGCTACATATTTTGGGGTAAATAAACCTATTTATTTTGTAAAGTTAAGGGTTATTCTGATCAGTTTTGAAAACGTTTACTTCCTTAGAAGGAGAGTAATCAGAGGTCCATTGTTGAGCTATCATGAACAGGATTTTTCATCGGTTCAACTTTAATCTTCACTATGAACTCATTACAAGATACCCGGATGCTGTGGCTAGATGGGATACAATTTCAGGACAATTAAAAAGCAAGTGTAAATTAATTAACATGGACCATATCGGTGAGAGATCGTCAAACTTAGACAATGGTATTCCCATATCCTTCATACAAGCAAACTGTTTTATGGGTAAATACTTAACGGTTCAAATCGGTTTTCAAAAACTTATGACCAGACACTCGTTAAAGAATTAATCATATCTAAACCGTTTCAACTCAGGACACCATAAAATTTAATTTTTTTAAAATGTGACTCATTTATGCTAACTATAAGCATTGTTATATGTTAATGACCCTTTAGCATTCTCAATAAGATATCGATATCAACTAAATGAGCCCATTTACGGTTGTTCAGCTGAAAATGTAGCTTCCACAAGATTTGACGATTTGCCCTCTGTGTGTGACCGACCCAAAAGCATTAGAATTTGAATTCAACAAACCATATACACGTCAGGGAGAGTATATGCACGACAATAACTGACACGTACATAAGTACATGCACGTGTCCAGCGGTAGAGTATCTGTCAAAGTCGCATCCGATTGGTCCTGGTTCGAGTCTTAGATCGACTCATACCAAAAAACTTAAACTAGGACCTATGCTGTCGTTATGCTAGGTGTTTTGTTGGTAGAAAAGAAACAACTGTACAGGATCATGAGGGACGCTAGATTAAACAGAAAGTTATAGGTTTTTGAGACGTAAAGAAATTCAGTAAAGTGAACCAAATTTTGCTCACCTTCCAATCTGTCAAATTAAGAAGAAAGACGAATGGAATTATGACACATCAAATTTACTGAAAATAATCGAAAAATCCACTGCCATTTTTATCATACCTCAACATTTAACTTTTAAAGATAAATCAGTCAAACACGTAAAGCTTTAACAGTTTTGAACTATGGGAATGTTGAAGCTGATTACAGTACCAAAACCTTTGGATAAGGCTTCAGAATAATTCGAAATTGAACTACTTCAAGTGAAAAACAATTAGAAAAACGCATAGTTTAGAGATTTCTAATTATTTTAAATTTAAATGATTAATTCTGGATGTCTTCCAGCTTGGTAAAAGTTGTCGCCTATTTGAATGAATCGAACCCTCAGTGGTAAAGAAGAAGACTTTGCTGTTATTAGGGTCTATAAATCACGATGTCGATATTAAAATAAACATTCACTGAGCAGTACTGTGTAAAAACACATCTTACCGATTCTTCAAAGCGGCTCTTATGCACTATTTGTTTGGAGGTATTTTCCTGGAAAAGGAACATTAAAGCTATTTTGCAGTTTCATCATGAAGAAATTTCATTAATGGGTTGGAAAACCCAGGATTAATAAAAAATTATACTACAAGTGTTGATTACAGTGACAGCATCTGAGCCATTTATTAAAAACATCTTAAGGATAGTCATTTTCTGTTCTTATCAACACTTAAAAGGTTAGTTTAATTTCATCCCCTCGAAACGTTAGGCTAAGAGGTGATATGTGTCAACGAAGCTATTACTGAGTTTCTGGTTAAGATTAGAAACAGTAATGCACGAGGGTCAAACATGCCGTCGAGTTTGGAAGGGTATGTCTTAATTCCCGTCTGTGTGAATTTCTTACTTTTAAGGGCAAGAGCAGTCATCCCAAATTGAAGAAGTGAAGTAGACTGTCTAGTATCATGATTGGCTGTTGGGAGTCATGTGACAACGTTGTTTCTCTTCAAATTTGAAATTTACCAGAAATAACTGCTTGGTTTACCTTGAACATGCAATTGTAAAGTCAAAAATATAATGAAGATGATGAAGGGAAATATGATAAAAAAAAGTGTTATTTAGCTTCCTCTTCAAAATAGGTTTGGGGGGTCCGCTCTTTACCTTTAAGTTTCACTTTTCTCACTTTCGTTCACATGGAATAGTATCAATAATTTTAAGGAAAATTGTGAAAAGGTACGACGAATGGATGACTAATAGAACTGCATTCAAGGTGATGGGACTAAGAAATGACAAATTGGGTATTCCATGTAAAAGCATTGACTAAAAAACAAGAATAAAACCGCAATTCCAAAATCTGTTAAATTGACCATGTTACATGGCAATTTCCGATTTGTACCTCGTCATTGATAAATATTAACTTAATATGCAAATCTAGTGATGTCATGAGATGGACATGCCATATATCGCTAATGCTGTTCTTCGTATAAACAGTCCTCATTTCAAGGGCAGTTTTAACATTAGGTTGTCCTGAGGGCTTTACTTTGGAAGTTAAAATTGTGTTCTTGAGAGTCATCAGTATCAATAACCAAACCAAATCTCTCCAGTGACTAATTAAGAGATTAATTAATAAAGGGTTAACCAAAGGAATGTCAACACTGTGCAACACTCCACATCATAATTTTTGTTTAAGCAGAAAGTTGTTCCAGAAACATCCAAACACCCAAGAGTTATATCTTGAGAACGAACAAGATATTGAAATAATTTCAACAGATTTTTACGTAGGAAAGTTTAATCCTCAACTGCCAAATGAAGTGACATGTTACACCACCTTTCAGGGCCATATCATATTACTCTATGTAAGCTTAACTTGCCATAACATGCGTTTGGGAGAAGAGATGGGTATATTAAAATTGTAAGTGGTATAGTTCAAACTACAAGTAAACATCTTACCTTCCAACAACACTGGTCATTGTCAATATGTAGGATTCCCATTGTTGTGCCTGAAACCCATTCGACTGAAATGAAAAACTGCGACAATGTAAATACCTGTGGCTTGTTCCGGAAAAAACAATTGAATTACAGTCTGAATAGTATTTTCGAGACGTCATGTCAGGTTCCCTTTTTCTTGTCAAAATGCAAAAATGTGTCCTAACAGTGTCATTAATAAAGCTCGCAAATGTAAACCAAAGAAAAAGGCGAAATTAATTCTAACGTTTAAACGGTAGTCATTCGTTTGATAGTATGAAAACAAAAGAGAAACACAGAAAAAACAAATTTGGTAACTTTGACAAAATCTTGGTCAGTTGGTCTAGGAAGTAAAAACAAACATGCATTATGTAAAAATTATGACGTTTTGAGCTTTAGATGGAGGAAGGGGCATCAACGATTTCTTCTTGTTAAACGCGACGGGGCTCCTAATATATCCAAACATTTTAAGTTTTGGTATGAATAAATAAATACACAAATGAATAAATAAATAAAAAATGAGTGAATGAAAAGGCGAAAGAACGAACCATTTTGAAAGATTTGATCACGTGATCGGGAGTAAAAAAACTATTTTGGACTGCTACAAATGAAGGACGATGAGCTTACCTTTTAATTTCGATTTCTTGATTATATTGAGCACAGATCCACACTCTTTACTAAGGTACGGCATAAAAAATCCATCGAACCTGAAATTTCATCAGCATATATCCAAATCAGAGAGGTGTTATTAGTCTAATCTAACAACTCCCTGGTCAAATATAGGCATTAAAGTCACACACGAAAGAATAGAAATCTTTTTATAAAGTATTGTTATGTGTTAAGACGATTAGTACATTCCTATACATTAAGATTTTTTCGAAAACATTTTATCTTCAAAACTTTTTCCCCCTTTTTAGTAAAATGAATAATAAAGGCTACAATAACTAAATTATATATTGTTGAAAAAAGAAAAAGATTTTCACTGCTTACATCAAGTTTTCCAGATGGTCGCATTTTCTAGCGTAACGTAGTATTTGTTCTAGCGCTTGCAGACCTAATTGAATTTCCTTGTCTTGATGAATAACTAGCATCGTCAAAGACTTAATGACTGGTAATCTTTCCCCACTAACAAGAAGAACATATTCAGCTGTGTCAGTCACGGACTCAAAACAGTTTTTCAGTTTAACATATTGGACATCAATCTGAAATGATTAAAAGTAAGCATGGATTAAATTTTCATGCGTGTTAAGTAAAAAAAAAAAACTAAGTGTTTTTACTTAAATAAGGAATGGGAATAATCTCTCAAGGGAAATAGCAACTTTGCAACGGTACACTCTTAACTGCTAAAAAATTGGGCAAAATTTTTACCAGCTTTTGACCAACACTGGGTACATATGTGTCCAACCAACTGTTGGTCAAACATTGACCATTCCCGGTTGGTTAATTGCTTTACCAACTGTTGGGCATTTATTTTACCCAAAATGAAGTTATATGGAAATTGCTCAACTATCCAATTTGGAAAATGTTACCAATTATCGATTTATTTGTCTATTAAGTCAGTGAATTGGAAAAAGTGTCACCACTGATATATTTCAGAGAAGGTACCTAGAATAATTGGAAGTCCATGTACAGACGACAATTTTGGTTTGGCTATTTAGTATACTATGTGATACTTGGTTGTTATTATTAACGATAGATAATGTGATTTCATTTTCATCACTCTTAAAAATTCCTGTAAAATTGCAGTTAAAAATCAAATAAATACACGTGAATCCCTGCTGCATTTGTAGCAGAGATTGTTATGTACTTTTATGTTTTTTTACCCTTTAGCATTTTTAGCCTTTAAGGAGATCTGTCATGGCAACCGCAGTTTTTAAGGAAAAACTACGGTTGTTAATTTTAACTCTCTACCACTGATTCATTACCCTATTAGCTCCTTCAATGAGCACCAACCCAACACCTTTGCGGTTCAAATAAAAACTTACAACGCCGATCCTGAAATAAGTAATGGCACAAAGGGTATCAGATTACTTATATGCATTGAAAGGCTACAACCCTTTCAGTTTCTTATGAGATAAGCTGTTACCAAAGGGCAACCTTCATGACCATTTTCGAATACTTAAATGGGCATATGATTGGTACTGAGAACAGTTCATGACTAGATTGAGCAAAGGCGTTTTTTCAAAATGAGTGTTCTCATTTAAGTTGTATTGTACAACTGAAACAATTCACTAATGCTAGCCTCAATTTATCCCAATTACACCTGCATTGAATTAAATTTTCTTTGAGAAATTTGGAATGCTCCATTCGGATGAAAGGTGTACAGGTATACATCATTTCAAAATTTTCTCCAATAATCTTAACAAATCAACTTCCACGTTGTACATGAACGTTTTGCAAAATATTTAGAGTGAAATAAATGTAAAAGAAAAAGTAGCTGTAATTTAAAGAAGTATTTAGCGGTACGTTTAACCATTGTTGGAAAAAGAAATTCACTTATAAATAAACCAAATGTTGGTCAATACATTTCTCGGTTTCTTTTGCCCAATATTGGGAAAACTTTAGGCAACCCATACATTGCCCAGAAAGAGTGTAGAACTTAGTATTATATGACAGTTTTTTGGCCTCCAGACTATTGCAGAACAGTTTTACAGTTTGTTGGACTAGGTTAATACCTTTTTAGTGACACATAATCACACACACACATACACAGGTAGTTCTTGTAGTAATGCATTTATTAAGCCAGTGAGCCACAACTGGGAAAAAAGGCCTTGGCCGGCTGGACTTGAACAAATAGGGTGAAAACTGGGCCGTGACACTCAATCTAACTATCTAACTACACTGAATTTGTTTTTAGCTCAAGTGAGTGTCTTAACGCACAAACCACGAGTAAACCCCTAAGGAACTCAATATCTGTAGTATTTCAATTCATATCTTGTTTCATTTAACAAATTCATCACCATAATTAAGAACCTGTCGAGTAATTTTAACCCGCCGTGGGGGTATTGACACAACAGTAACTTTCTTTACTCGTCAGTTGGGTAAATTTTCTAGGCATCGTTTAGAGTTACTCAAGGTGCGTACTGCAAATATTTCATTGATACAATAAAAACTCAGAAGGAAATTATTATTACTCAAATCTGAGTACATTTATGCTCCAACCAAATAAAACTAAACTTTACCCGGGTAATATTACACATAATGGAATTAATTTACTCCAACGCGTGTACGAACAGCCCTCGCTGTCTTTCAAGTGACCAAAACACTGCTGTTATTCACAGGTGAATATCGTACCAAACTAAACATTTTCATCCTTTTCCATTTAATATTTACTAAAATAACAAGAAGGTTACATGTTTTTCTTGTACTGTTGAGAATAATCTCTTCATTGATCGGCTAAAGTGTTAAAATGTGAATATTTAGGATACTTGTAGAGCACGAATGCGAGGACTGGGGTCGCTGCTAAGTTGAGGCTATGGCACTCCTTACTTTAGATTTAACGTAAGCCTGATAGCCTACCGCTAAACTGGCGTTTGGCTGGGCATATGAACATAGCCTATTTGATATACCGTAGCAATTCTACCAGGGAGGGCAAACGTAACTAACTGTATGTGCTATACTAGCCCATGTGTACACTTGCAGGAGTTGTGTGCAACATTAATGTGGCAGAACAGATAATGGCCATGTTAGGCTGGAGAAGGAACCTGATTCATCTTCCACTTTGTTTTAACATTTTGAAGACGATCACGGGAAAATTTATGAATTTTGTATGTATATAGAAGGGCCGTGAGTTCTCACTGGGCAAGCCCTAAAATTAAAGCAAATTTTCCAAAACTAGCTTGTAAAACTCATGTTTGTGGTCCAACTCCCAGCTTCACAGGACATTCACGACTATGTAATACGGCGCTAAGGCGTACAGATACATGGATTGGCTCAACAAAATGAATGAATGCTGACACTTTTATGTGTGTCTATTAATGTGTGTGTCTATACACTATAAAATATGTTTGGTTAACCAGAATGCACAAATGCATTGAGGTTACGATGATACATAAATGTTTAGTTTCAAAGAATGCCATCATGCACCATTTTCTTCTCATTCAAATGTTGTACTAGCATGTTCAAAAAATAATTGTCATTCCTGATGACCTTTTGACCTCAATAAAAACATACATAGCTTGTTGTGGCAAACAACAGAAAGACAGACAGATGGACAAACAACTATCTCGAAAGATCGTATTTAAAAAGGTTCCTAGACTTTGACCCCTGGAGACCCCAGATGACCTTTCATTTCTGCCAAACACAATGGGGCTAAATCGAGGGTAGAAAATCGCATTTATTCCGCCTAAATAGGGATACTTGGCATATGTGCCTTTGACCTCCATCAAAAACAACATGGACCATTTCCTGACCATAACCCATCCACATACCAAATATGAATTCTATTCCAATTTCCTACCTTGAGATATCGCATTAAAAATTTGACTAAAAGACTTTAATTAAAAACTTTGACCCAGAGATGACGTTTGACCCGAGATGACCTTTGACCTCTGCCACAAAAACAGGAGCATCTCCTAACCACAACATATCTACATATTAAATATGAAATCTATCCAAGCTTCCCATCTTGAGATTTCATGTTTACAAGATTTTTAGACTTTGACCCCTGGTGACCCCAGGAGACCTTCGCTAAAATTAAATAGGACCATCTATTGTTTAAAATACATCCACATACTAAATATGAATTCTATTCAAAGTTTTCTACACTGCGATATCGCGTTAAAAGGATTTCAGACTTTGACCCCTGGTGACCCCAGGTCACCTTTGACCTCCCCTAAAATATTACAGACCATCTGACCATAACGCCTCTACATACCAAATATCCAAGCTTCCTATCTTTAGATATCATGTTAAGAAGATTTTTAGACTTTGACCCCTGGTGACCCCAGGAGGCCTTCGATCTCCGCCAAAATTAAATAGGACCACCTATTGACTAAAACGCAATTTAGGGCTGTGTCTTTTCGGTCAATTCACTACCCGTTTAACCGATTTTATTAACCGGCGGTTAACCGTTTAACCGAAAATGACGTAATGTTCACACAACAACAAAAATTCAACATTTCCAAAGAGCGCCACCACTTTTGTACAGGAAAGTACAAGTCTAAAAATGGCGTCGTAAGTCATGTTCGCCGATGTAAGCATGTGGCAAAAAATATTGTTATTTTGCGCTGAGTTTATATCATCTTTTCACAGAAAAAGCCCGTCCCGCATTTACTGAAGCTTTCTTCAGACCATGTGCACTTTTTAACATTACACTAACTGTTGTATATTCTCGCCTAGTCCTATGTAATATCGCCAGTTACTTCATGAAACACCCCGACACCGCTGCTTTGATGCAGCTTGCTTTCGATGCAGTGCTTAATACATGTACAGCGCTCACGTGTTTGTCGTAGTAGCGACCTGTACAATTGCACTTTAACGGTCCACCAGCCGCAAACATCACAACCAAGCTGTATAATCCTGCATAAATTAAGGAATTCCCAGCATCCTACCGTGAAGTTGTTTACAGTAGGACTTAAGGTATGTTATCATATGACGTCATTACGAACGAAAAAAATGATGCATGTGGTGACCATGCATGCAGTAGACTTGCGTGCGCATCCGTTTTTACCACTAAACAAGGGACCATGTTTTGCTCGGTGACATCATATGCATACGATCTATTGAAAATTTGAATTGCCTCTGCATCGTGATTGAATCAAATTCGTTGATTCTGAGCTAGCCATTCACAACTCGCACCATCGCCTATGGGATTTAGTGTGTGAAAATACCAGACCTCCGAACGAATTTCCCCTTTAAGTTTTCAGTATGAAGATCGCACTTCCGAGGCTTACATAGCTGGCCTGTGCAGCCGGCCAAGCCCCGTGCTAAATTCACGGAGAAACGGCATCACGAATATCTGCATGCGTGAATTTTTTCGGGAATCCGACTAAAGTGCATTTTAGTTGCTGATTATTTTTAAACAAGACGTAAGGTTTGGACAAGAAGTGCCAAAAATATTTATATCAGAAAGGAACCATAACATATGTTAATCGAGTCCATATTTTTGCTGTCCAGAGCCGCTAAAAATTAGATAGTTGCGTATTTTTACGTGCATTGTAGGGTGGACTTCTACAGTACAGTTCATTATCGCAACTCTACAACCCAGGCGGTTCAACGAACTGCCTATGGTTATTCATAAATATCAACATGGAATATTCCATTTTATATGATATTGGGCAAACAACAAAATTGGCGGGAATTATCTGATGCTTACGACCGTGTTTTACAGGTTAATTTTTTTTCCAAATACTGCTACTAACAATGAAAAATAATGAAATTTACCGAGGTGCAGCATGATGAAATATTTCGATTAGCTACAAGTGGGGAGATTTATTAAAATATACTTGTGCCCTAATCATGGTCTTGACTAGCAATGAAAGTTCGACAAGCAAGCAAAGTCGGCTAGTTAACTGGTCCCCCCGAAGGTGCTTCAGTCCGGCGCGCAACCGACTTAGTCGGCTGGGCAACCGATTTTAGTGAATTTTTGGACTTTGACCCCTGGTGACCCCAGGTGACCTCTGACATCCCCTAAAAATATTACAGACCATCTCCTGACCATAACGCATCTACATACCAAATATAAAATCCATCCAAGCTTCCTATCTTGAGATATCATGTTAAGAAGATTTTTTACTTTGACCCCTGGTGACCCCAGTAGACCCTCGATCTCCCCCAAAATTAAATAGGACCATCTATTGACTAAAACGCATCCACATACCCAAATATGAGTTCTATTCAAAGTTTCCTACCTTAAGATATCGCGTTTACAAGGTTTTCAGACTTTGACCCCTGGTGACCCCTGATGACCTTTGACCTCCACCAAAAACAATAGACACTATCTCCTGACCATAACGCATGCACATATTATATATGAAAAATATCTAAGCTTCCTTCCTTGAGATATTGTGTGAATGAGATTTTCAGACTTTGATCCCCGGTGACCCAAAATGACCTTTGACCTCCGCCAAAAACAATAAGGACCATCTTCTGACCATAACGCATCCACATACCAAATATGAAATCTATCTAAGCTTCCTTCCTTGAGATATTTTGTGAATGAGATTTTCAGATTTTGACCCCCGGTGACCCAAGATGACCTTTGACCTCCACCAAAAACAATAGGGACCATCTACTGACTATAACACATCCACATACCAAATATGAAATCTATCCAAGTTTCCTACCTCGAGATATCGTGTTAACAAGGTTATCAGACTTTGACCCCTGGTGACCCCAGATGACCTTTGACCTCCACCAAAAACAATAGGGTTCTTTCTCTCAATATGGCGCATCTATACACCAAGTTTGAAAACTGTCGGACATTTCTATTTTGAGATATCGTGTTAATAAGCAAAGTGTCACAAACACACACACACATACACACACGCACATACACACAAACATACACACACACCATCATGAAGACATAGGTTTCTCTTATCATCAAAACCAAAAATTACTCCGAAAACGCGAGTAAAACTCTCCCATGTAGTATGCACAATCTGCATAAGTTTATCCCATTACAGTGAGTATATTTACCCACCAAAAGCCATGAATACTCCGTACGTGTCTAATTTTAAACAGAGGTGCTTAAAATAAGCGTCAAGTGAATACTCTAGCGGACAAGTGACCGAAACGCACGTACTGAGTATTTAAAGCTTTGGATGAGTAAATATACCCACCATACTGAGCAAAGTTACGCAAATGGTGCATACTATAGGGGACAGCTTTACTCGCGTTTTTTGAGTATTTCTAGGCGAAAAAATCAGTGTAACTGCATTTATCACTTGTGAGAAGTACCTTTTAACCCACCAACAAGGTCGGTCAATGTTCGTTAGAAACCTGATACATTTGAGTTTTTCATTGACGCATCCCCCCGTCACGTAATTGACCCAACATTTTAGAAAATTTGACCGAGACACGTCGTTTGTTGTAGTACATGACGAACATATGACCTACATTCGAGGTTTCTTTAAAGTAATTTTGGAGAACTTTGATACAGCTCTGTGTCACAGTCCGGACAAACATGATGTACATTTGACCAATCCGTGCTCGGTGGTTAGAGGGGGCGTCTTAGAGTTGATAAGAGAATAAAGATTCACCCCTGATATGATTTTGAACTCTTGATTCCGGTTAACAGTACCGAACTGCTAAAGGGATATACTGCATTTAATTTGTATGCTTCAAATGCTGTGTTGCGCTAAACTATCCATTAATTGTTAACAGATAACTGCCAGTTGTTTTAAAACATTTTGTGGTAGAACTTACAATGTAGCTGATGTAACCTACTCGGGTAGATATGTAACTTTTGGTAAAAAAAGGAAAATTTCACGCGGTTTCTTATCGGTAGAAAAGATTTTGAGCTATTTTCGTCAAGTGTAGTAGTAACACGTCGTACTTCTGGTTTTAGATTTGGCATAACAAGACCATTTGTTCAAATTCTACGCGGTGTCAAACTCCAGGAAACTTTGTAAACGTGTTAATTAAATACTGAATTATCTCTTGAAATCTACTTGTCTGTTTTTTTAACAGATAACATCGGTAATACGATACTGTAATGAATTTGAATAATTTCCAATATCACGCACTACATTTTTAAAGGAAAATGAAAGGATTTTCATGACAGAGCAACAAAATACAGACACAATAGGCTGGAAAAAGGGAAGACAACAAAAGGGGCTTACCAAAGAGAGATTACCTGATGTGCAAATCATTGCGCCTTGCACTAAATTAAATATGTTAATTACGTAAACAAACATCACTTAACACTAAACATTTTCTTAATTGAGGAATCCGGACAGTCAAGTGATAGTCTGATTTTAGGCGTACATAACTAGGGTCCATTACCTTTTGTCTTTCAATCGCCTTGCTTATCTGTATCATGGATGTTTTGCACTGAATTGTATTTCTTGATTCCCTCAGTTTCACTAAATATGAGGGTTTGAAATTCATAAAGAAAATAAATGAAGATAATTTAAGGCTGATGGCCCCCGCTAATGGCTGCGTACTGTCACTAAAATCAAGCGCTGGTCGGATTCGTCTACAGCTACATGGACTGTGTGGAAGTGTTTTTTTTTTTCATGTACTAAATTTTCAAGCTGACAGAAGTGGATACTTGTATTGCGTACGTGGTACATTACCACGCTAGAAAACTTAAAGGCACCAAGTGGAGTTTTCCTCTAAATAAGACAAAACCATTTCGATAGTATTAGTTCAAAGAACTCACCGGGAATATGCTACCCTGGCACACCTAACAAACCAGTGCTTACAGGTCTGCAAAATATGAATTTATCTGTCAGCTATTTTATACGCAATTATATGAACTACGTTTTACGCCTACTTAGTTTATTTGGAAGGAAAAGGTTGTGTAGTGAGTAAGCGCTGTTTTTTAAGTGCGCCTTTACTAGGTGGAATGATCTGTAACGTTGTCTTGCAAAGAATTTTACCTTTTTGTCTGAGGCTTGTGATAACCATTTAATCATTCTGTCATGATCCTCCCTACAGTCTTCTTTCCTGGACTCATTCCACCCAAATACTAAGCTATGTGAAGAAAGAAAATCTGGAAAAAAATCATTGTTACAAAACATCTTTTTCAAGCATGAGACAGGTGGATTAATTTCATTTGATGTGATCTTAATCCCTAAAAAACACAAAATGTACAATAAACAAAGTCGATGTTGGTGGTATACCAGTCTGTACCAAAACTGCGAGTGATTTTTGTTAAGGACGACTGTGTATGTTACAAAGTAAGTATCTAAATGAATACATAAATAAATGAAGGAACGAACGATCGAAAGAAGGAATAAATAAAAAAATAAAATAGTAAAATAAATAATAACGACGAGAGTGGCTTTGAATAACAAGCGGTAGATGTTGTGTAATAGTTTGCAAAAAATCTTTTAATTGCCCAGATGGAAATTTTAGTTGAGCCCAGTTTAAAATTTGAAGCTGACCTAGACTAGCCCGCATTTGAATTTGACCTTATTTGACTTCAATAGACTTCAACTCAACTCGAAACTTAACCAAACAGTTGGTTTTAACGAACTTTTTATCCCGATTAAATGTCTAAGCAGACTCTATGGAACTTGTCCTGGTCTCGGTCCTGTTAAATCCGTTCTTTTTCTACTTCATTTGCATGATGCCTAATTCCACAATCAGGCTAGAGTGCCTTTTGTCTACAAAGTTATGTATATAAATCTATTGCAAGTTATGTGACCTTCATCCTCGATCAGCGTACAAGATTTCTTGTTTTATCATTTTTAAAGTCATTGACATATTAATTTGTTACCCGTTTCTTAATCTCTGCATTAGTACGTACATATCCACAGGCTAGACACAAATGGAATGAAATTGTGGTCACTAAAAGATAATTGATCATGCCTCAAGGGGATGAGCTACTTACTTTCTATATCTTCAACAGTGGGATTTTTGGGAAGCATTGGCACAACCTGGAAACAAATAAATACAGATGTTCACTTAAATGTAGATGACGAAAATTTATCCAATTCTTTCAGGCCTTGTAACATACTTGTCAATTATTAGTAGGTCTAACAACGAACGCTAATTCCATATCTTCTAATCAATATGCGAAACATCTAACCTTAGCAAAACAGTAGATGAACAAGAGCCCAATGGGCACTGTGGTTCCTTGCTAGATATTATGAGAACTGTACAGCCAGTCTGTGAAAAAAAGCTAAGCAAAAGTTCATACTCAATGTTTGTAACATCTTCACAAGGGGTATTTTAGTACTAATTTTACATGAAATCAAAGATTAAATTTCTGTGGCCTTAATAACATTCAACTTTTGTAATGCTTGGTGATCCTTCAAAAACACTGCCTCATTTCCATATGTATTTATGCTTGTAATCAAATTTGATATTATCACCAATAAATGATACACAATGTCTTCAGAGAATGAAAAAAAAAATGGCTTTGTTAGTACCTTGGCAACCTAACCTAAAACACATATTTGATAGTTTTATGGATTTTCATAATTGGAATTTGTTAACCTCACATTGATTTTCAACGAAAATATTTTGTTGGTTATTGGAATCAAAATTGGTAACTTTTATTAGAGTAACAACATCGTCTGGACATTAAAAGAACAGGGTTATTGTTGTTACAACGCATGTAGGCCTACATACGTTTCTGATATAAAGATATCAGAGCTCTTATTAGCAGGTTACAGCCTTCTCATTATGTCAAAAACTTTGCATATTGATGAAAAAATTCACTGGAGGAAGACATTAGTTGCATTAGAACGTACTGTCTTAGTACGGTACCAAAACAATTATTACATAAATTTTGTCATTAGTACAATTCGTAGTAGTGCAGCTGTATTTATTGCTCAGTGGTTTCTTTCGACCACAGTCACCTTGCCCGTTGGGCGCTTAAACGCCCATTTTGTAAGGCTGTTTTAAAAAATCAGCGGAAACTGTTTGACTTTGCAATATTGGCATGGTGCGCCTGAACTGCTACAGCAACACACTACATTATTACCAACGGTTTGAAAATGTTAAGAAGAGAAAAAAACGTTGTTTAGCTCGCTGGCTGCTGGAATCAGTCTGTTGTGCCAATTAGGTTCCTTCATGGAATGTAATGTCCATCCTTTATGTGCTGCATTTTTACCACTAACCACGTTTCATGGATGTAGTACCATACAGATCTATTGAATAGTTGAGCAGAAGCTTGAAAAATGTGTTGCATTTAATTGCCCTCACACCTTTCAATGAATACTACTTACAATTCACAGATATTACAAATGTTCTGTACAAGTTTTGATGAACAATTAGTCATAGTCTAAAGAACTTAGGCATTTGACGTCACAGAAGAAAGTGAAGTTGCTTGATGCTGGAGGCAAGTGCTTTCATTGTAACTTCCACCAATTCATAAATAGAGAATCTAGTGAGTACGCTTCTTATTACCAATGCGCGCGTGGGATAACTGCGTCGTTCATGCAGTGTACGTCACCGTTTTGTATCCAAATAACGCCGCGTGGCATCAGTGCGTATAAGGCTTATTTGAAAAAGGGATGTTCCAAACCTGGTTCGTGTAACGAACACAACCACATTCTTTCGTTCTCTATGCAAGCATATACACCCGACTCACACGCGATGGTGGGGGTTCCTTTCGCCCAGTAGGTACGGATATTAGCTCTAAACAGATACTCACCTCTTTTTTAGATGCCTTAGGATGTGTTCCTTCCGCTTTCTTCTCTTTTTTAACTGTTGGAAGAAATTTTTATTCATATAATTTTTCGATGTAAATGAGGGTCGTGTAAAATATGACTTAGAGGTAGTGATAACTTTATCTTACGTTGTACTTTTTTCTACAAAAGTAGTAACCTACTGTTGTTTAACTTGAGGTATAAGCTCTATTAACCAAAAGCAAGACCTTGTTTCTCATTTTTTCATTGCTCGAGAGTAAATTCACACCTTTCTGAAAAAGTATTTTTGAAATTCCACATGTGCCAAATCCACATTGCATGTTTATTTATGTAAATAAAGACAAAGTCTGTTAAATACCTTTTACTACCTTATACGTGACTGCAGCAATCATAATCATTAGAATTAGCAACAGAATTAGAAAAAGTATGAAATAAGAGGTCAACCATGGTGAACTTCTTGCAGAATCTGTCGGTGAAGATGAAAAATAAGATGTAAGTAAAGACAAGTTTGCGAACTACTAGCACCTGTAAGTAGTTGTTCAGTCTATAACAGAATAACTAAGTGGTGATTAACACTGAAACATTTCAAATCAATTGAGAGGGTTATTTGCCGTCCCGTTTTTACAGTACGTTATTTTGTTTAATGAGGATATCTATCTTTTAGTTCTTTAGCTATATCTTGTCTTTATGTATCTCTTTTTTATATAATTGAGGGCAACGTTGGTTTATCATTCACTTGACCTTATGATTTCAAGGTCTACGAATGTGTCAGGATTAGAACCTCATATGATCTTTCACCTTCATCGAAAACAAAGACGTCTTTGTGAACAACGTGGTTCCTCCACATGCGCGTGCTAATTTAATCACAGTAACATGCAAGATTTTTAGTTTCACTTCTTTTCACCTGAAATACACTTTGACCCTAAAAGTCTGTTAGGTGCAATATGGGATACGACGTTGTTAATAATTTCCAGAACCACTTTCAGTGAGTTCAAAATCAACTCTGAAATCGACAAAAGCTAAAGGGTTTCTGCAATCACGGGACTTAAAGTAAGAGTATGAGTTACTTTCGTGCTTTCAACAAGAGGGTTCTTCACCGTGACTGTTCTATCGGCCATTCCATCCACCTTGAATGTATAAAAACGTTCGTGATTCTTCTTTAAAGATAAATCTTTCGATATTTCAGCTTTGGTGATCACAAATGACTTGGCCTGAGTCGGATACCCTAGCACCTGACCTAAGATACGAATCTAAAATGAGCAAACCCGGTACCCGTTTCTCATGAATATAGTACAACGGCAGTGGTGGCGCAACGGGGTATGAAGGACATTTGTCCCTACAGATTTTTCTTTTTCCCAATTTTCCCAAACTTAAGTCAGTTATGATTTAGGTTAACCGAAAAGATAAATGATTAACCTCTCCTGAAACTTAATTTTTTAACCAGAGATATGCTAAAACCTCAGATGTTCTAGTAGCTTCACCAAAGGGACTTTGCCCCTGGACCCATGACCGGGCAGGAAAATTTTGCCTCTAACATTTTTCTTTGCCCTCAGTTGTGATTGTGCCCCTCGTTTTGACATTCTGGAGCCGTCACTGTAGAAAAGATAGACGGACCTTCCCAAAAAAGGTACCTCTCCAATGCCAATCTATAAAAAACATAAATACTCTGTCACACCTGTACTTTGCTTGTCTCGCGACTGTTGTTCTCAAGCTTGGGGTATACCTGACCGGTTAATTAGAACAGGTATCGAATACTTGCTACGCGACTCAGACCTACTACAAATCTCTTGGCACTGAATATTTACCCAAGACTATCCTTCATATGATGTAACGAGACTTCAAAGCAAAAACTCTGTATAAGATTTATAAGACATAGTTGCAATTTTTCATACTTGCAAGATAAATTTCCTTTACAAACAGACGTTGGGTTTTAAAGGTTTTGGTGGAAGTTTAAGGTCGTCAGATGCTCTTTTTTCAATGACGCGGCGGCATAGCTGTTAGAAACGCATTGGTAAGATTTTTTAAAAAGTATTCACCCTAATAAGGGTTATCCTGAAGACCTTTACGTAAACTACTTGTTTGTTGATACATGCAATTGCTCAAGATGACAAACTTGATATCTTTCATTTCCGTTCGAGAAGAAGATACTAAAGCCCTTCTGGATAGAAATTGTTCATTTACGAAGCAGCGCCTATTGAATCAACTTTTGTAGTTTCAGATATCGTAAGTTCGTGTTGTCTTTTCCGGTTTTTTTTTTATCTTTGTTTATCTTTTAAACATTTTCAACTCCCTGGTCTAAATCTATTTCCCTTTAAAGTTACAGTGTTTCGTTCTGGAGTTTTTGAGAAAATTTGGACTAGAATAAAGATGAAGGAAACTACAATGTCCAACACTGGGAATGCTAACACCTCAGAACCAGTTTCCAGATGCTGTTTTTGCGCACCCGCGTACAGTGGGGCAATTTCTAAAGAGCCATATTTCGTATCAAACAAAATATGAAAATTTAAGCTTACCATCAACGGCTACTTCGAAAACTGTCGTCGTCGAAGTAGTCCCATTACCACACACACAAATATAAGTTCCGTTGTCTTCCCTTCCAATAGATACAAAAATGAGGTTGTTGTTATGGCCAGCCAACCGAAATTCGTTATTGTACACGGTCGCATTGCCGTGAGGGGAACCCATACCGACAGCTATGGGCCTTTGCTGGCCTTTCTTCCTCCACACAAAATATGAAGTGGTGTCATCTCCACATGACAATGTCACCTCAGAGCCGATGTGGGCATTTAATCTCTCCTTCACTTGTGATGGTTCACTTTGCTTATTTTCTATCAGTATAGTAGTCTCTTTTTCGACATGTGGTGTGATGTTACCTTGACAAGAGATGAGTAGCAGACGATTTGTTTCATTAAATCGAACTGTTGTTTGTATGATAGTGGTGTACAAGATGCCCTCTGGAAGGGTGGTTTTCTTTGAAGGTAGACTGACGTCACCTTCAGAGGTCTGCAATAACAAATTTAGTCTAGGTGGTGGTCGGCTGTTCCGGACTGAACAATTGATTGTAAACTCGGTATTTGTTGATTGGTAGCAAAACCCATTTCCGTCGCATGTGTCAAGAACTGGATAGGGGTTTTCTGGTATCACTATGGAAAGCATAAGTGTATAAAAAAAGTGAAACAGCGAAGATTAGAGAAACAATGACGATTTGGGGGAAATGTTTCTCTGGATTCGGTAACTGCATGTGAATGAGCACCATTGACGTAACCTTGAATAGGAGAAAAGACGTTTTGGTATTGACCCTGTAAGAACTGACCATTTAGTGTCCGACATAGGTCCCAGATTACGGAAACTGAAGTTAAGTCTGGCGAGTAAGAGGATCATGGAGATAAACTTGTTATTAAATTTAATCAATCCGACAATGGAAAAAGTAGGAGCACAACAAAGAGATCACTTATTCGATCAAACGTTGCATGCACACTAACACATAATACACTCCTATAATGGGAATTTTTAGTAAAAATTTTGAACTGACAGGGCATGCTCAGTTCTGAAAAGGACAAGAAGAAGTAGAAGCCCTGGCACGACATCTTCATATAGAAAGTAAATTAACAACAAGAAAGGAATTAGCAAATGAATATTTCCTTAAAATTGTTGGTTTTTTCAAGTAAGACAGTGAAACTCGAGAAGATGCGCAAATAATTTAAAGGTTGTAGGTTACTATGAAGAACAGAAGGTATCGGTTAAAATTTGACATTGAAGGCAATGCATTTATATGCAGACCTCAACTGATAACACAACGCCTTCTACGTTAATATTGAAGACAGTTGGTCTATCGTTTTCCTCTGTCGTCATGTTGGGCTGTATTTTGCCTGTCAAGTTGGTTTCCAAATAATGGTTGAATTGTTCAACATTTTAAATCAATATATGTTTCAAATCTTACCAAACACAATGACACGAACGTTTTCAACATTCGGATCGCCGTCACTGGTGTAAAGTACGTTGACTGCAAAAGAAGTATCATGTTGCAAGGAAACTTTATTGATAATCAAAGATCCGATGTCATTGATATCAAATTCTCCAGTAGAATATCCTCGTCCGCTCTTCACTGATTCTGTGATGATCATAAATGGCCGTTCCTGACTCGTTATATTCGTCGTGTTGAACCAAAATACTCCATAAAAACTTTTATCAAAATCACAAGAGATAGTTGCTCTCTTTCCCAATTCGACATACTGGGGGGATTTACAGGCCTGAATGCTTCCCTCGGCTGTCAACAATAGGATGAAACAGAAGTGAAAAATAACAAAAATTCTCGTTTTGAATGGAAAGTTGGTGTGATTCAAAACAAATTTTCTAATACGTCCAGTTAGATCTAACTGGAACCAAATCGAGTGAGAAAGTAACCGCCATCTGTTCAAACATTTGACTATAAGCCTTCTCATATTTCTCACGTGACGTCAGAAAGCTGTGTATATGGAGTGTATCCTCCATCTCGTTGGACATCCACGGAATCCCGGCTTGCCCATCTATTACATGACGGTTGTTAACCGCGAGCTGTGAAGTCAGTGAAAACCATCTATTATGTCATAATGTTTTTGGTGAGTTCCTAACGTTTCAGGAATTTTCCGAATTTCATAATTTTATTGTGAAGCGCTCTCAGTGGCTACATTGATCTTAACCTAGTGACAAGTTTATTATTGTCATAATTCGAAAACGGAATCTTATTTGGATTGGAATAAGGCAGTTCTGGTATAATATAATTTCGAACCCGATTTCAGATCAGTGTCCATGTAAAAAGATTCTGTTATTGAACCCAAGGTTTCACAGTGTGTCGGTTGAGTCATGTATTGTAGGATTGATTGACATCTTACTTGGCTTAGAAGGCATTTAATCCAATTAAGCAGTATTCGTAAAATTTTCATATTTAAACCGTGACCACGACAAAAAAGAATGAGGTATAGTTCACATTTTGTATGAGCAAAGCATTTGAAAATTTAACAAACTGAACAACACCATTGGACAGAAATTAAGAGCAGAAGCTTCATCTAGAACAGTCATCATTAGAACGCTTACCAGTTAAACTGTGGGAGCAAGAAAGCGCATACATCCACGCTACCAGGAGCCAAAATAGTGACATCAGTATACACAGAGTAAGACCTAGGAAAGATAGGATTTAATTGATGACATGGAAACAGAATAGAATTATTGTGGTTTTCATATGGGGAAAGCGGTCACATCTGTTACCAATTACCAGAGCCATCCTACGAAGGAAAGCTGAAATGTTAAAATGAAATGAATTTGTAAGTAGTTGATCCTCAAGTTCATTGGACCATCAGTTCAGTATTCTGTTTTGCGGCACAATTCATCTTTCAAGACGTATATTCAATTTTAAAATATTAACAATGTTTTCCTGCAACCGCTCCAGGAACAAGAAGCCATAAAAAGTTTTTAGGACCTATTCATGGGGACTACAGTTCCTTTGAGACTCTGGTAACCACATACGCGCCGATTCGGGAATTTTGACCGGGACCTTGCAACAAGATGATGTACCACCTGCAACGCCAAGTTTCCCAAAGACGAGAAAATATATTTCTATACAACATCATATGACTTTTTGGAAGTTGTTGCTTCGCCAGCTAAAACAAACAGTTCTTCCCTCTCACTGATGGAAGAAAGTGTGGATCCCAGGGGACTATAGTTTGGATTGCGATTTTTGACTAAATAAGTGCTCTGGAACTTCTCCAAAGGACGTGTCTGCTTCATGACACTTTATGGGGAATGAACTACGAATTTGTGCTGAGTATTGACACTGTGAAAACATTTTCCACCTCTTAGAAGGAACTGGTTCGTTATCTCTGTGTGAGGAGGACCTTTAACAGCTGGTCATGGTAAAGTAGATTGAAGGACCAGGGAGCTCCCTGGAAGTACAACACGGCAGGACACTTTAGAAATGCAGCATCTCAAATTCAAAACACTGCGTCTTCAGGACTCCAAATTAAAAGTACATTCCTATATTAAAATGTAATAATCTCACTTCTGTTTTCCATGTCTAATTTTGCACATTGCGTGCTCTTTGATCTCTAGGGAGAAAAACAGCTCGGGTAGTACGTAATGTATATTATAATCGATGGCTGTACTGACTAAGCTACAAGACGTTACCTGTGTTACTTTTACTGCTGCAGATCTTGGCCGAGTAAGGTCTAAACAATTAAATATAAATAATTTAAATCTGGGACTTGGTTGTAGGCATATTACATGTTCCATCGTAGTCGTTGTATTATATTAACCACTGCGCTTAGCCTAAATTGCCTAAATTGTTATTTAGCAAACATCATAATTTTGTCGCCATGGTCCTTTCCCATGACTTCGTATTTTCTACGCTCTTAACGTTCTCTGCACTTGGGAAGGTAAATGGTAGGTGAAGACCTACTGAGGTGTCGTGAATGTGGTTTGCACGGACTAAAGCCGCGGTCACACGGCAACGGTTTCAGATCGGATTCCGACATGGTTCATAGAGATTTTATCTAACTGCGCTGTCCGATAAAAAATACATGCCGATGTGTGAGTGTGACATCACAAAAAATTAGTTGGCATTTTATTTTCATAGACATCAGATGCATTTCATATATTCACAGTGTGTGACAAATTATAGGCTCTTTCCTGCCAGAGATAAGGAAGATTTTAACAAAAAATCGAAAAAACGGATCGGAATCCGATTGTTATTCGATGTTTTGTGACAGCGGTTTAACTTCAAAACAACAAAAAGTAAAAGGATTTCACCATTTGAATTTTTCTGACCCGTTTGGCCACCATGAGTGTAGTACCGAGACTTAAACAAATGTCTGTTTCTTGCAATTTCAGTTATACAGGGTTTCAATATTTCGAACCCTGGTGACCTTTAGTGACCATCAATGACTGCTACAAATTGTTATGGGCGTATGAAGTTAATATCAAGGACCTCTTTCAAGTTAAATATCTAAAAGAATTATTTAACTTCAATCCCGACTCTAATTGTAAAATATGGTTTTATTCGACTTATTTGATGTAAATCATTTTAGAAGAAAAAAAAAAACACTTGAAGCATTCAGAGGGGTACCAGAGGCCCATCACCCAATCTCATTCAGATCTTTTAAAAAGGTCTAATATACAGAGGTGGTGCTTATCTCTCATCTGCTATAAATGTTTCCGTATGTCACTGTGTTCATTTAAGTACCATTAACACCGCTCTCTAGACGGATCTTTGCCGCATATTCAAAATTGTCGTGCGATTTGCGCCCTCCAATCTGTTTGATATTAGTATTTCTTCCAGTGTTTCAAACAAATTCGAATTACTTATTATTCCGGATTTGTTGATTATTCGTATTCATATGCTAATGGTTAAGATTATGTAAGAGCACAACATTCACGAGCGAAAATATTGGAATATTTCTGAATTCATTTGTCATGTTTTATGAAATTTGAAAACTTTTTCGGATTAGCATGGAGCAGGTTCCCCTGTAATTGGTAAGTGCTTTGGTAGAGATCTGAAGATGTCTTGGTGCCGTCTGCATGCAACATTAATGATCGAAATAAATGATTTCTAATGCAACATTTCGGCATACCTGTCGTGTATTCTTCACGATTCGCGCTTTTTAACTTATAATCCTCAGTTATTATCCTTACAGGGAAATAAAATTATGCGGAAGTTTTCTGGTAAGACACTTGTCTAAAACTACCAATAGGCCTACATCTCCATCCTCTGTCTGCAAGGAGTCACTGTTCGAACGAAATATGGATGTATTTAAATCGTTTTCTAAAAACAAAAAGTTTTGAAATTACAAAAAATTTCCTTGCACACTTTACTCTTCGGTTCTGTGTTTTCAGTAATATTTAATGGATTCTAAATCGCATTCAGCTTGTTCAACGGTATCGTGAACTATTGTGAAGTATGTTAGGCCGTCTTGATTGGCAATTGCCACAACACTAGCAGGGGGTAATTGGGACACACATGCCCGCATCGACTTTCTCAACAGATGTTAAGCGTTATTTTTGTAGGAGTAGGGTAGGTATGTTTTCGACCAAGCCGTGGGTTAACTTTCGTCAAGCTCTGTCAAAAATGGTTCTCAAACAATCACAATTTTCGCGCGGTTTACACTTTTCCTCAAAGTTTAAGTTTCATCCCCGTCTTCTGAATACAAATGTCTAAGAAGCACGAAAGGGATAGTTAAAAGCTCCGTAGGTATCATCAGGTAGAAGACTCGTCTTGTGATTCTTAGATGGGCTCTGATGGGGAACTGAAACTGTCTCGATATGGACCTTCAATGCTTATTTGTGTACAGAAATGGTATGAAATTAAAATTTTAGAAAACGTCTTTCATTTCGCGCATCCTGAGGTGGATTCAGATTTCATACACGATTTCCTCATGTTACGCACGACCACACTTTAAAATCTCTAAACGAAGTTTCACTCTTAATGGAGTGCCTAAAGTGATCACTCTAAAAGAGAGTGATCGTTGCAGGTACTCGTGGAAGAGTGAATTTTCCCTGTTGATGTAGTGAATTTCACTCTTTTGGGAGTGAATAATCACTGTAATAGAGTGAATTCACACTTTTCACTCTATCAAAGAGTGACTTAAAGTTCGTTCTTTTAATTTTAGTAGGTATATGAGGTATATGGTTTTCAATAATAGTTTATTCCTTTAAAGGAAATTTCTAAACTGTGACGTATTTGCAACATATCGTATGGCAGGTAGACCTCTGCTGACTTAAAATGTCATTTGGACCCACCACTAACAACAAGTTTCTTTTTGCGAAATTGTTTTCAAGGTTTTCGCAGTTTGATGTTTCAGAGCAGTCTTTAAAGTTTTAGTGCTCCATTGATTTCAATTCAGTGCAAATAACCTTCGGTCAGTCAAAAGCAATTTGGATAATGTATTCAATAAGAAGTAACTAAAATCAATGAATGTAGGACTTTTTTTCAAGATAGCACTCCACAAGGTACCCTTTTCGGGGTTTTCACGCCCTCAGTGACGGACGCGGAATTTCTCTGAAGAGGGGACCATGCAGTATGTTGAGTGATCGCCGGTCTGGGAAACGGGTCTAAGGAAAGCGGGTTTTAAGGAGCCTAGATGCAAAAAAGGTACAAGATTTTCGACTTTGACAGGAACAGCGTTAAAAGTTGAATTGTGGTGGTTCATGAGGATAAAACTGAACTAATTTCTGTGTCTTTACATGCAGTCTAATGCCATTTACGCTACCTTTCGAAGTAAAATTTGTTTTCAAATTTGCATACGTTTTGGAGCCAACATAAAAGAACATCGATCGGCACAGGCGAACGGGAGCATTTGAGGTTGCTGTTTTTGTCTTGGCCACAAAACGTCGTTTTGCTATAAAGACCATCTTCGCTTAGCGCCACCATTAGTTGGCGGGGAGCGAAGAGGAAATTTCGAAAAATCAGACCCTTCAGATGGCCGGAAATAGTATTTTCCAGACTTATACCGAGAATCTGACCAGTCGATATCTTCTTTTGTCGTTTGCTCACTTCAAAACAAGTTTCGAAAAACTGCAAAGTGATCAGAGAGGAAATACTTCGACCCGAAAAATGTAACTTTGCCCGAAAGACTACCTTAGCAGAGCGCCAACATTAGTTGGCTCAGAGCGTAAGAAAATTTTGGAAATTTGCGACCACTCAGATTGCCGAAAATTGCGTGTTCATGCTTGGAAAGAGAATGTAAACAATCTTGACGTTTAGAATTTGTTTGCAATAACGAAAAATCAGCAACATGCTAAGTGATCAGAATATTATCACATAAAATGTTATACCACTATTATATAAGTGATCTTGATTCTTTTCGGGAAAACTATATACAACAAAACTGAAAATATGCCAATGCTTCTCTTTTGTGACTCTTGGCTAAATTCAAGATCCGCTGAATTAATGAAATTGTCTGTGACTGCTCGAACTCGCACGCATTTGAGAGACCTTTGCCCCTGAATATATTTTGGGAAACGACGGAGCCTTTACGTTCATTAGTTGTTCTCAGAACTATTGCTTCTTTTCAGGCTCATATATGTTGAATTCTGTGTCAATAATGATAATTGAAAATCACCCTGTAATTATTCCCTGTACTAATATTGACTGACTATTTTCCCAGGCTCACACAACATGCTTGCCTTTGGACATTTACAAGAATCTCTGGGATGAATTCAACATGTCTACCCACTAGCTTCTTTAATTACCCCAATACTGTTAACAAACTATGCGTAACATCATTTGAGATGCCAGCTAACTCTTTTTAAATACATTTTAACTGGCCCTTAGATATGATGCCAAAGGGAGAAAACAGAAACGTTTTCCCAAGGTTTTCGCTGCTTCTTAAAGTTAAGTCCACTTTTTGAGACGTATATCCTAAGACTCAGCTGGCCAACATCGCTTCACATACATAAAGAAGGACAAATACCCTGTACCTTTTGTGTAGAAAA
Organism: Holothuria scabra; assembly: GCA_037179385.1. NCBI lineage: Eukaryota > Metazoa > Echinodermata > Holothuroidea > Aspidochirotida > Holothuriidae > Holothuria > Holothuria scabra. The sequence continues at coordinate 32,157,068 of CM074190.1, forward strand.
TGTGAAAACTTTTTCTAAAGCGCTAATGTTCATGTCAGCCATTAGGCTAAACGATATATAAACGTTGTATATATATGTGTTCAGATCTTACTACTACGGCTGATGTGAATGTTGGCCATAGTTTACAGAACGTTTCCACTTAAATTTACTTCGTTTCCAACCCTGCTTAGGCTCACAAACCTTGCTAAATTGATGAGAAAGTCGCAACAGTTTTCCTCAGAACTAGAACAGTAATGCACAGCACAATACGTGGGCTAATAAATTGGAAATACAGTATGTTGAACACAGACCGGGTCATATTCAGCCATATTTGACTGATAACCGGGAAATCCCACTTGGAATATAATATGCATTAAGGTTGTATGGTAGAACGTGCACGAAGTTCGCACATACAGTCTGTGTCTTATCCATAGCTTTTTGAACAACATGCACACATACTTCACGAACAAATATAGCACAAATGTTGTGTTGTAGAGTGACTGGTGACTCTGAGTCATCTCTGCAGTGCAAAGGTTAAAGAAGAGTTGTTGAAACGAACGTTTTACCAGTTTGCACTAGGCACTGACACGGAACAATCCCAAACACTGTCTGTACCACAGAGCGGCACAAAAACAAAACCCGTGTTGCATTAATGTTTTTGAAATCGCAGGACAGCTTCCCCAGCCCAAGCAGGCTGCATTCCTGCGGTGTTTAATTTATCACAGCCTCACGTAGGACAATGCGGCAGAATTGAAGAACATATCACAGAAAAATGGGATCTACAGGTACACGGAGGTTAAAAATTATATACAGTATGGCCTAACTCCAACGAGTACCAATGTAACGCCCAATAATGCATGTGCTCTTAAAAGTGGTGCAAACGTTTGACCAGCACTAGCTGGGTAACTGTGTGTCAACCAAAGGTTGGTTAAAAGGTGCGCATTAGTTGGTCTCTTTAAGGTAAAGAGCAGTCCCCCCAAACTTATTTTGAAGAAAAAGCTAAATAACAAAATTTTCATCTTATTTCTCCTCAAAGTATCTTTCATTACATTTTATGACTTTACTATTGCATATTCAACGTAAAACAAGCAGTTATTTCTGGTAAATTTCACATTTGAAGAGAAAAAACATTGTCACATGACTCCCAACAGCCAATCATGAAACTGGACAGTCTACTACACTTCAGTTTGGGATGACTGTTCCTGCCCTTTAAATTGCGTTGTGGCTTTTGAAAGCTTTTTACCGAAGAATTAGTTTGAGTGTCTCTTTAAAAACCAACATTGGGCACTTTTAACCAATAGTTGTTGGAAAAGCCGATCGCGTGAGCACTGGTCACAACTTTATCCATTTTTAGAGTGTACAAACAGACCAAATGAAGTTTACACTCCGGCAGTGGCTTACACTAAAAAAAGTGTAGCAAAAATGTGTAAAAAGTTACACTTCTGTGTAACAATGAACACAAAATGTTTACTTTCTACAAAAATATTCGTAATTTCTACGCAATCCTGCGCATTTCTTGAGACATTCTTTGTCATGTGCACTACGTACTTTCACAGTGCTGGCTAAAGTCTACACATCTCTTTTACAGTGTAGTTTATTTAGAGTGTAGTTTTCAAGATAACTTTGTTTCTTCTGTTCTATTCGATGTTTATTGAAAAACTTTAAAGTAGTTAGCAAGTTGTTGGAGTATTCCAGTTTACGATTCTCTAGCTTCCTTTCATAATGATTCCTCAGTTATACTTTAGATTTAATTCAGCAAAAAAGAGCGTACTTCAATATTTATCTTCTTAATTATGATTGTGGTATTGTGTAATATTTCTGACTCGTGTATTTAAGCCCACTAGAAATTGGAGCTGTGATATCTCATGTACCCTCTTTGATAATTAATTGCCCCTAATAAAGTTACTTTAAACGGTATTCAAAGCCCTCTCCCTTCTGATATAAATGATCACCTTTCTGTAAGGTGTTAATTGTTTAATTAAATATACACTAACCAAGTATGATAACAGTCATATTTTTATGACGAAGTACGACTTATTTAGTAGTAATACCCAACGCCAGAAAAATTGAGTATTAATATCAAAGGCTAATGGTTCTATATGAATTTAATAATGTTACATATGATTGTTTTGATCATCTTAGTAGTATTATCAGGAGGGTTTTCTTTTTGTTCTTCAACAACTTAACTATTCTTTGAAGAATACATGACCTAGAAGACTCACTATCAAAATCCTAGAATTGAAAGACGTCAAAAAGGTTAACATCATTAATAGTGAACTAAAAGGGAAATTGACAATGATTTTAAAATTAGTGGATTTCTTAAATACTACTTTGCAACAATTCTGTACAGTCGAACATTGGCCAGAATCATTCCATCACGTCAGTTAGTAATGCTTTCCTTTCCATATCTCAATATCTCAGATGTTCAACTCTTTTTAAGCCTAACCTACGAAAAATATGAAAGTTAAGTTTTGTTGTGGATTGCGACTGTTGGGATCGAGAACTCTACCTTAGTTTGATCTTCTCCTGATGACATGAAGTTAATATCTCATTCTTATGTGTAATTTAGATTAAAACGATATTATGTACATATCAAGAATACAGTCTAAGGATATTTCATTTCATTTCATTTATTTTCCACAAAAATCATAGATAGTAAAAGCAGATATAAAATAACAGAAAACGGTGGAGGAAGCCTGAAAAAGCAAAAAGCTTGCACTAAGTAGACCACCTTTACAAGAAGTAGATAACATATAAAAGCACAAAAAGAAGATCAATAACACAACGAACAGTAGAACTAAAAAACAGCCAACCTCCCTTCCCAGATACCCTAAACAGCCACTACGCATGAGGGAGTAAATAAAATAACATCAATACTTATCAATTAGACTTAATGTAAATTTCATGAGGAAAGTGAGGAAATGCTTTTTAGCTGAGTATCAAGGTTATTAAGGTTAAAAAGATACCCATTTGGTGCGTATAAATGTGAAAAACACTGAATTCTTTAAAAAAGGTCAGCTGTGTTAGCCCTATAGTGTTAGGAAGTAATCAGACGAATGGCCCCTTTTTGCAGTACGTAACGTTTATTAAGATAAGAATGGAACCTGTTTCCCCAAGCAATGATACAGTAGGATATAAATATGGGAAGACAAGAGATAAGAGTAATTTACAGAGAAAGCAAGCCCCGACGAGGTACAAGATGCTTGATTAGGTAGGGCGCCTATGTTCTTAGAGATTTTGTTACATAATAAGTCAACGTGATATTCCCAAGTCAAGTGAGGATCGATGGGAAGCCTTTAGAACTTAACAGAATCGGATTGATTAATAAAAGAATCATCAATGCAAATACTTATGTCGGGTGATTTCTTTCTACCACACTGTAACAGCATGAAATGCGTCTTTTTGACCTTCAGAGACATTTTGTTCTCTTTGAACCAGTACAACCACAAGCAACCTCGGCATTTAGTAAAGAGACTTTAGAAGTGGGATCATCTGTTCTAAATGAGATACCAGTGTCACCTGCAAATAGTACAAATTTTAACTTATTAAAAAAAGAGTAAGATCACTGATGTAGATAAGGAATAACAGAGGACCTAAAGGACCCCTGGGGTACACCACAGGATACTTCTTTGAAAGACGAACAACAGTTATTAATGCATACACTTTGCTAACAATCAGATAAATAACTCACAAAACAATCATGAACTATACTTCTAATTCCATGATAAGTGAGTTTGTGTAATAGAATGCTATGATTAACGAATATCAAAGGCTTTAGATAAGTCCAAACAAAAACACCCATTGTACTTTGCTAATTGTCAAACCAAGCAGTATGTGGTCAGGTAAATAAACGAGGCCATGTACGTAGAATATTTCATACGGAAACCGAACTGATTGTCAGAGAGGAGCTTATGTCTTTCAAGAAAGTGAGAAAGCTTATTATTCATTACTCTTTCGAATATTTTGGAAAAAGAATACAAAACAGATTTTGGGCGGTAATTGGAGATATTCACAGGGCCATCAAATTTAAATACAGATGTAACTCTCGCAAGTTTAAGGTGATCAGAGAAAATAACATTAGGCAGAGATAAATTTAAATTAGCAATGTGAGTCAGGGGCCAAGCAATAAGGAGACAATATTCCCTGAAAATTACTCACAGGAATATTATCTATACCCGGGCAGCTTTGTTTGGAAGATTATTAATCACACTAATAATCACACTTATTTCGAAAACATTTGTAGGTGTGAAGAAAAAAGAATTGAGAGTAGAGATTTTGGACGTTTAGTTGAAAGAGGTAGAAGAGTGATCAAGATTAGGACTTTTGCACGCTAAGTTTGGATCAGTAGTAGTAATATAATTATTTCAGGCCTCTGCAACTTTGTGCTTATTATTATCTGTTACAATTTAATTGTTTATGCCAAAGGAGAGTTTATTACTCATTTTATGAGATCCAATTATGTCTTTAACTATCTGCCATGTTTTAGTCAGATTGCCTTTATTGTTGTCAAAAAGATTTTGATAATGCATTTATTTATCCTGTCTTATAATTTTAGTAAGTTTATTTTTGTAAACAGTAAACCTGGCTCTGCTATCAACAGAAGGGTTTTAAGAAGTTTTTGGAGAGTTTGGTTTTAATTCTGGTTGAATTTAAGATACACCTGGTCATCCAAGGGGAATTACTGTCACATTTTCCTCTCCTTAGTCTCTTAAACATGTTTGTCGTACAACATAGAAGCAACATGAATGAAATTATTATACGCACTGTTTACATCGGAGTTCAGCTAGATAAGGCGCCAGTCTATTAAACAAAGGTCATCCGAAAATTGTTGCAATGAGGCTGCACAAGTGTCTCTTTTAAAGAAAAAAATTTCATCATGTGTAGAATACCTTGGGTTGAAGCTGAGTTGAATACATAAATGGGTAAGTGGTCACTGATATCACACACAGTTATACCAGTGGTAAGCTGATCACTATGGTTATTACAATAAGAGTCGGTGAGCTATCAGTAATTCGAGTTGGTTACGAGGTAGAAAAGAAGGGGAGTAAAGTAGGTCAAGAAAGTAATTAACATGTCTGTTCTCGCCATAGCAAGTAAGGTCAATGTTGAAATCCCTAAAAAGATAGCAAGTTTTGTCCTCGGTATTAATAGGCAAAGGGTAGCTGATGTAGATCCTCAATAAAGGATGGAATGGAATTTGCAGGAGGACGATAAATAGTTCCAATAATAAGAGTATTTTTGTAATTTTTAAGTTCAATGAATAAGGATTCCAAATACAGAGAAGTATAACTAAGATCATTACGAACGGAATAACCAAAACCATCTTTAATGTAAAAGCCAACCCCTCCTCCCGCTTGTTTATACGATCGTTCCTAACATAGGTGTAATTTGGGATGTCAATTAGCGATGAAGCCAAGTTTCGGTTACAGCAGCGATTGTGAAAGAACTATGTGTTAGAGAAAACAGGAGGTCTAGAACAACATCGTGATTCTTGCTTAAACTACGACAATTAAGATGGACGGATAGATCAAACGCATATTTTAGCGATGATCTGTACAGGTCATTAGGGTCAATAATACTGGGTCAATGTTGGGTCACTGTTACTTGTTCCACTTAACAGTGTCATTAATAATAATAAGATTTATCCTGCTTGTTATACGTAACAGTGTCATTAATAATAATAACAGTTATCGATTACATTAGCATACGAACTATTGAGAACATTTGCTGTACCAGTTTGAGCTGATTAACTGTTATTGGACCCCATTACATAGGAAAGACATGTAAAAGAGCAATAAAGAGCAAACTGTAAATACCCGCATGCTAAGCAATTCTAAGAAACAGGCAGTCCAATAAAGTTGACCGAGTAATGAGTATGCTTCAACCACGGACTTCTTATACATGGACAGAGCACACTGCGCGGTACATTGTCGCTACCGTAGTGTGAGAAAAAGCGCACCAAAATGGCCACCTGCTATGGTGTTGTGTTAAAGCTTAAACTTGCTCAAGTATATCCCCATATTTTGCTAGAAAGTTGAAATATTTTTTTAAATATGGCAAGATAAGGTCAAAATCACTTCACGTATTGCAGGAATATGATATTGTTTCCCATTCAAGTTAAACTTTTGCTTAAAATATTACAGAGTCATCGTCAAATCAGACGATTTATAGCTTGCCGGCGGCCATCTTGTTGCACCTTTTTTGTCCCAGTCGGTGACGACCAGCTACGGATAGGACGTACACGTTACATGCTCTGTCCATGTATATAAGTCCGTGGCTTCAATGACCAATCCAGACTAGTGTCTTCTGAATGCAGAGATGGATTTTGGAGTTTAGAAAGATCATCTAGGCCAAAAATTCTTTTCTTGCTTTCAACGCCTCCGGAAGATATCACAAGGCCGAGGACACGGCCATCCTGAGACTAAGTAGAGGATAGGCCTACATTGGGATGAGCATTGGTTTGTTTTAGAAATTCACGATATCTTGTGTTAAGGTTCTCTTGAATCAGGATACGTGTAGATTTTAATTTTCCTCTGGCTTTAAACACAGATGATCGTATTGCATAGTTCGTAAATTTCACAATAATTGGGCGATTTTTTCTGGAATCTGACCTGCCAATTCGGTGGCTTCGGTCAATGTCAGAACTAGACAAATCAACTCTTAGATATAAATTTTCTTTGCACTGCAATTTTTATCGTTTTTAGGAAAGAGAAATTCGGTCATATTTAAATCTCTGTTTGTAGGGGAATTAAAGCTTTGTCCTCTTTGGTTATTCACCAGGCCGATTTTGAGATATCGAGTAATTTTGCTATGTTCCCTGTCCTAAGCTTAATTTATAGGCCCCACACAGCGGTAAGTTTTGTTCGGTATTTTGCGCATAAAGGTGCGCAAGAGGATCGTACTAGCGTTTGTGGTTCTAAATACGTTGATTAATGTCCCTTATGGTTTCACCCTTTGCGTCTTTATTACGGTATCACATTTGAAAAAAGACACATTTGTTTCACTTATCGACGACTGTGAAGAGGTAGACACTAAATGCTTATACTAGATATTCATACCATTGAAACTAGGCAAAATTTCTCCCGATCTGAGGGAACCTCATTTTTCCCCGAAAGCGGTTATCTCCTTAACTGGTATAAGTCGCGTCGCAGAAACATTAAAAACTTTTACAAATAATCCAAAAATTAAGATCTAAAACATGTTAGTTTGACGCACGCGCAATGACCAAGAAAGTCCAAGTAGTTACACTTACCGTTTCTCCCATTATAGGTTTGGCATTTTCTTGTAATTGCATTAATTAGGTTGTTTAATGAGAGAGACAGTTTGGATTGATGCACATTATCTGTCCAACACCTTTACTTTTAAAACGTAACTTTAAAAATGGCCAAACCTTTATCCGCACGGCAACCAAATTGACTCTTAGACCTAGGAATACAATATTTCAACACTTTCACATAAGGTAGAAGGTCGCTAACTTTTGATAGCATGAGTAAAGTCACCAGCTCTATAGTCTGATCTTTTAAATGACCCTTAACGGAATGCCAGTACTTGCTGCTTTCATTACAGTTAGTACACCCCTTGATCTTGAAATTTATGCAGTGATCTTCTTCAAGATTTTTATTCGAGATAAGTCAAAGCGGCAATTTCAAATTAATAAAGTTATGGCTGACACAAAATAGTCCCATGTCAAATTTAGTGGTATTCGAGTTTCTAGACCCTCAAATATGTGCGTTGACAATCAAGTAATTGTAAATCACTCTGAAATCTGTGTATGCACTCTAAGAACGGAATACAGGAATTACACTTTTTGCCCCCCTCCCATGTAAACATGTTTAAATGCTAAACAAATATGTTAATTCATTAACATGTTGTTTCTAAGCAATTTAATTTGATGAACATATAAGTGTTTAATTTATTAACATGTCCTTTAGAGTGTAAGCCAAAAGTTGGTTGAAATGTTGCTCATTTATGCATATAGACAAATCAAATCAAATCAGTTCAAAATTAACATAGGGTGGAATAGGTATTTCAAAGATATTTACAGGAAAGGAAAAACTTTGCAATTAGTTCTGGTGTACACCTATTTTCCTTCTTGCGTGCAATTCTAAAACATGATAATAATCGAAAGAAGGGGACAAATCTTCGTTTGCAACCATTTCATGAAGCTGGTAAACAAAGAATCACAAAGCCGAGGTGTCTCAACTGTTATAACTTTATCAAACCATTATCTGACTGATTGAATTTGTCTTAAAAAAGGGCCCGTGCATCTTAAACATTTTGGCTATCAGAGTGAAGCAGAGGAAAGTATTCAAACAAAGTCAAAGTAATCTAGAGGTAAAATCATACGGATGAACACAGTTACATAAAAATGAGAGAACTGATAAAACGGAAAACGGAAATTACGAGTAGACTTTTCAGAATTTCAGAAAGAAATTCATTACCAGAGATACCTGGTCTTTAGGGAATACCGTAGTTCAACTGAGTTTCGCAATGTTCAAATGATCGTTTCGTGAATCATTTTCGTTTTAATTCTATTGCTAAGACTATCACTGTTCTTGCGAAGCTTTTTTCCAAACTATCACTCGGTATTGTGTATGACCACTAGAAAAGGTCCGACCCAAGTTTCCTTGCAAGTTATTTCAAAGATGTTATTAATTCAGCTTGTGATAGTGCACAGTCTTAGTTTAAAATGTCAGGCTGCAGATGTTCAAGAAGCGTTAGTGTTGGAGAGTCAAGTAGTTGAACTGCCTTGTAACTGTTCGCCCGAGACTGGTAAATGGCAGTTCAATGGACGACCACTTTATACAAACCAGGTATCTGCTGTCGCTCTAAGGCAAAATGTCAAGTTAAAGTCAAAGTACGCTTTAGAAATATCAAATGTGACTCTTTCAGATGAAGGGATATACCGTTGTAAGTGTAACGATAGTGATGTCTCTGTCTTCAACTTGAGTTTATCAGGTTAGTGCAAAAACTTGAAGATATTCAGTCGAACCAAGATTTCGAGTTACCAATTTGTTCTATTTTGCTTGCATGCTTTGTAAATATTTTTATTCATGCCTTATTGTGTAAAGTGTACACATGCTTCAAGTTCATTTAACACTGTGGATATCGGTGTTGGATCTAAAGTAAAAAATATAAATACCATATATTGTGTAAGAAAAAAAGATTCTTAAAAAAATAAATAAATAATAGTATGTATACTTTTGAAGCACACAAAATCTGGAACTCACGTTTTATGTAGGACTTTTACTTTGTTTATTGATAGATATATGCAGTTTTTTAAGGGACCGAGTAAAATTTGCCACAAATATTTTGCCTGCCCTTGGTGCATTTCTAAGAAACGACAATTCAACTGTTTTCAGCAAAAAGCATATTTTGAAAATTCACTCTTTTCATTCTGCAGTTGTGCCAACTTTGGTGTTTCATCTTGACAGTCGATATATTCCATATGAGACTCAGGATCCAATACATCTGACTATTAAGAAAAACAATAATGTCACGTTATCCTGCACCGCTATGAAAGGAAGACCCACAGCAAAGATTGTATGGAGAGTAGATGGGGGAAAAATTATTTTTCATTCAAAGGAGGTCAAGACAAATCCAGAGAAAATCTATACAACTGACTCAAAGTCTCAAATAATCTTTCAACCACGAAGTACAAAGGTTAATATCACATGCTCTGCCAGTGGTGCCCAAGGAACGAATCGAAGTTTGCAACTCTTCTTGTCCTATTATACAGGTAAATTCGCTTCGAAATATTTTTTTTTGAATACGTAAATTTCATTGTTAAACTGTGCAACGGATACTTTTTGGCTGACTGGATGGCTTTTGAAGCAGTACAGTTGAGTTGATTCATGAAACTCACCAATTTTTTCAAACGTGTTAATTTTCTTTCACATAATAATGACTAAGAGTAAAAAATAGACAATTCACAAATACAACATACCAATTAAAATTTCATGAGAGAGTAATGAGATACTCCTTGATGCACTTTACAAATTCGTTACTAGCCAAATTTTAAAGTTATACACGAAACCGTTACCAGCCAGGATACAAAGAAACAGTGGCGTAGCGAGGAAGGATTTTCTTGTGGGAAGACCATGTAAGCGAAGGGCCACCATCAGTTGACGCGGTGCTAGGAAGTAAATTTTGGTCTTTACAAACCTTCCAGATGGCCGCAAATGGCACTTTCCACGTTTTTAAGCTACAGGTATTCAGCCTTGAAATCTCATCCACCACTTCTGAAATAATGAGAATAAAAATCAGTCTATGAAAAATGGTAACACATACACTTTTTAGGGACCCCAAAACTGTGCATTTCTGATTCGTGGCCTGGGGATGAGACTAAAGGAAACCGCTATCTCCCATTCCCTTGAAAAGATTGTAACCTTCAGGAGGAAGTAGATCGCAAATGCGGCAATACTTAAATGGATTTCAGCTTTAAAAGGAAAACCAAAAGTAGTTGTGTCACCTCTGAGGAACTGTCTTTGCGTTAGATTTCCTAGATGCAAAATGGTGCTATGTTTGGCGAAATTTTGAACTGATTATAGGCCTACGTTTTAGGATTGTTCTTTTTGGGGAGCATGAAACATTTTAAGGACTCTCGGAGATTTTACAAATGACATACATACTACCAAAGAAACAGTATTTCCGGTTTACATTGGTGTATAGATGCAAAATGGTGCAGTATTTGTTCAGCCATCGGTGTATTACGTATAGTCAAAATTAAACTACACTGTTAGAAATTTCTCTGTAAAATTTACATAATTTTTATGGCAAATTTTTTTCCAACCAGATAATGTTTTTTTTTACAGCCAGACTGTAATCATGAAAAAACATTAAGTGTTTGTTTTTTCTTTACAGTTTTTGCATGTAAATTAGTCTACAAATGTCTACTGTAAAATCGAATTACAGAATTGTTCTGTTTTTTTTTTTTACCTTAATTTTATGTGAATTTACAGCCTACTGTTTTCATTCTCGGCGTTTTAATATTTATTATAATATCGCTTTTTTCCTTTCATATGTTATTACGTAACATACACTTCACCATTACGTAGATCAGGTATTTGATTATCAACGTAATGTGTCGTTACGAAGTTATTTTTAATCAAAACACAATGAGGATACTTTGTTATCACATTGTTGTCCAGTAGACTGCTATCTCTAGGAACTTTGTAATTGGAAAGTCTCATTTTTGGTACAATATAATTGTTTTTAAAATAAATATGACAAAGAATGCAAATACATTGGTTGCAAACATTTCCAGACAAGGTAAACAATAAGTTTATCACTTCCTGATTAAAAAAAGCCAAAAAAGATATTATTCAAAGCAACAGCAATCCTTTTGTTAGGAAAATGCCTACAAAATAAGCTCCACCCATTTATGCAAAATGAGATTTACGTCATAAAGTGGTAAATTTACAGACTCTTCAAGTAAATTTGTGAAACGTTTTTAATTCGATCAAGTGCATGAGCGCCTGTGGCGATGAGTTGACATCAGTATACCAATTGTCAGTATGATAAATGTAAATTAATTTTCAAATAGGGCCATAAATTTGCCAAAAATGTTCTCTTTTTTAACTGAAACTTCGCAGAACGATGCATGTTATATATTGAAAATTTTCTGGCTATTTCTTATTTGTTTGTTTGTTTGGGCTTATTTTTGTTTCTTTTTCAGCGTAAAAACAAAATGAATGTTTGTTAAATGACAGTATATTTATGTGAAATCAGAAAAATACAAAATACTGTTAAAATTTCTGTACATTTACAGAAAAAGTTTTACAAAGCAGTAAAATTTGGTTAAAAAAGCAGACGGAAATGGTTTTTCAAATAAACAGAAAATACATGTTAAACAACCTTTTTTATTGTAGAAATACAAAGTGTCTGTAAAGATACAGAAAATCTCTATTAAAAGTAAAATACAAAAAGTTTAAGTTAAAAAAAGTCTGTAAATTTACAGAAATTTTTAACAGTGTACGAGAAAATCTCTCAAAATATTTAAACCGTAAAGCAGAAGTAGGAATTATGTTTGAAATCCATAACATCCAGATCTTGGGGACATTTAACAAATCCGCTCGGACGCCACTGCCAACGAGTAAAAAAGGAGGACTTGTCGAAAAAATCGTTCTACAGTAGCACTTGTCATGGACAGGAGTGAGGCATGACATATAGACCTACTTGGTAAGGATGGAAGGGAGGAATACTTCGAAGGCAGTACCTTACCCTTAGGACATATTTTGTGCATGATAAAGTAAAGGAGTGGTCGTGTAAGAATGGTATCCAGTGTATGATTGCCTTGTTTTCAGTAAGTCGACCAGCCATTCGAAAGGCAGAAATGGTCTTAAACTAACAAGGTCACATTCGAGTTTGACGTCGAGACGTTCGTTTTCATCCTCGAAGTGAAATCCAGTAAATGACAGTACAGATTATATACGATATTTAATTTAGTGAAAGTAGGGATTTTGAAGTTATTGTTTGATTTCATCCACATGCACAAAATGTGTTTTACACAGTGCACATTCATACATGTTTTCCTAATTGTTACACATTTTATTTATTTACTGTTTTTGAAGGAAATACCTCAAAGTTTATTTCCGTTCAAGCATTTTGCTTTTTCTCAATTATTTTATCAGGACGCAAAAAATCTGGGTGCCTGAAGAAAATCTGGGGGCATAGGCTCCCCAGCCCCCCCCCCTGTGGCTACGCCACTGCAAACAAATTTAAAATTTAAACTTTTAGCGTAAGTTTTGGACTTGAAACTCAACTGAATAAGTGAAAAATGAGACATTTCCCGTGGCAGTACACTCTAGTTTTCTCGTTATGTTTTTGATACCAATTCAATGTGCCATTTTAACACTCACAGCAGCGAATATTCTGGAAAAAACGTTTCTAGGATCAGTGGATAAATTATATTGAAGGTTACACTTTCGCACTTGACTCTGCTAGTTGTTTAACCAGGCAGCTTTAATGTTACCTTAACAAAAGAAAGTACATATCAGAATAGCTGATCAAAAATTGTGGCTTTAAGGAACTATTGTTGTATTTCTCCTACTTATACATGACTCCATTGAAAACAATTAAATATTAAAATGTTGCAGGGTGACGCGTTTCATTTTCACAAACCATTACCGCTATTTGAGTTTCATTTTCAGAAATCATTACCGCTATTTGAGTTTCATTCATGCGAAGTTAGTATGCTAAGATGCATAAAAATGAGACAGTTTTCATAATAATCTGTTATGTCGGCACTTACCACCACAACAAAGTTTCGCTACTACAATTTCACCTTAGTAAGAGTTCGACGGATCTTTTTAAAATTTTTTGACCAACGCTTTCATTTGATTTCCGAGTAATAAATACATAATGTTAAACAATGAACGCTTTGGAAAGTACTTAGCAAAAGAAGCTGATCTAAGCAACGTGAATAAGCTACACAATCCACTCAAGATATATAGGCCATAGTTAGTAAAACATTAATATATTAATACACAACGTCAAGTGATTGAAACGGTTCAAAATGTTATTTCAATTACCAAGACCAAATGCATATAGAAACAAAATATGTGATCAGGTAGTAAATTTGTGGCTAACAAGAGCAAATGCTTTATTTTGTATTAAAACAACAAAACAGAGAAGGGAAATACTTCTCTAATGTATTATTGAGAGTAAAATTGTCGTATAGAAAAACGTCATCTTGGGGCGAAGTCGACCTTTAACAGTCCAGAGGGGGCGGTCATAGAAAAGAAATAAGGAAATGGTTTAATGGGTCTGCACCTTTAAAAAAATGACCTTAACGGGCTTCAGTCTTCTACCAAATTATTTAAACAGAAACGGGAGGCAAAAGTTCTCAAATACATTTACGGACTTTGCATCATTGTAAGTGATGAAAATGATGAAACCCTCTCAACATTTTTCTTAGGCTTGGGATCTTTGTTTGTACGCCTCATTAGGAATAACACTTTTTGCAAAGTTGTCTTGAAGTGACAGTGGATAGAAGGTCCACCCATATATATATATATATATATATATATATATATATATATATATATATATATATATATATATATATATATATATATATATATATATATATATATATATATATATATATATATATATATATATATATATATATATATATATATATATATATATATATATATATATATAATAAGGTCGAAATGCTGCGGAGCACTGTTGAAATGTGTAGGTCGAAAAGAGGTTGTAAAAAGTGCTTAAAAGTTTGCGGAAAACTCCACGACGTTTCGGGTATAAACCCTTCATCAGGTGGCAAAAACCAAACTGAACAACCAACAGTAGCAATTGGACACGACAAACATCAAATCCGAAGCGATCGCTGTAAAAACAGAACCGGACGAAAGTGACTGTCAGAAAACATGAGTGCGAAGGATGAAACACAAATCAAAAAAAGAAAAAGTGCGTCCTGGATGAAAAAATGCACGTAAAAATCGAACATGTTCTTAAAAAAGGGAAAACAGGAGACAAACACTAGCTCCGGGAAAAAAAAATTGTAAATAAGGCCTACACAGAAAAAAAGAGCACGAACGGGTAAGTGTAAAAGGAGTAAAAACTGGTACAAAAAGGGGGGTGAATATTACAAAAGGTCAATTCTGACGTTAAGCCCGTGTGGAGCGAGAGTACCTAGCCTCATGATCAGTCGGTTTTCAGCACTAAGGCGGTCACGATCGGAGCCTCGGCACATTACAGCTGCCGTAACGGTTAAATGCTGTATTGAACAAGGTGAAGGGGGATTGAAATGTGCAGCCACCGGGTATCCATGGAGATTCTGTTCGATGGACCTAAGGTGCTCGGTGACTCGATCCGCGAGGCGGCGCTTGGTCTCTCCCACATACAACGAGTTACATCTCCCACAAGCTAAAATATACACTACATTTGAGGAAATGCAGGAGAATCTTTGTTTGACAATAAAGCTATTGCCGTTGGGGCCAGAAATGTTGACGAGGTCGTGTTTGCCGACAACTTGACATGTATTACACCTCGGACGGTTACATGGAAAGGTACCAGCCGTGTCGTCGAAAGAAGTTTGTGGGTGGGAAGCCCGAACTAAATGGTTGGCTAAATTTTTCTCAACTCTAAAGGCAGTGATGGGGGGTTCCGGGAAAACATCACGGGTTGAGGGGTCTTGTCGGAGCAACTTTACATTTTTGTGGATAGCGTGTAAAATAGGACGGATCGAAGGGTGATAAGAAATAACTAAAGGAATACGTAGGAATCTACGTATCTACGTTGACCTTTTGTAATATTCACCCCTTTTTTTAACCAGTTTTTACTCCTTTTACACCTACCCGTTCGTGCTCGTTTTTTACTGTGTAGGCCTTATTATTTTTTTTTCCGGACCTAGTTTTTGTCATGTTCGATTTTTACGTGCACTTTTTCTTCCAGGACGCTCTTTTTCTTATTTTGATTTGTGTTTCTTCCTTCGCACTCATGTTTTCTGACAGTCACTTTCGTCCGGTTCTGTTTTTGCAGCGATCGCTTCGGATTTGATGTTTGTCGTGTCCAATTGTTACTGTTGGTTGTTCAGTTTGGTTTTTGCCACCTGATGAAGTTTGCCACGTCGTGAAGTTTTCCGAAAACTTTTAAGCACGTTTTACTACCTCTTTTCGACCTATACATACATACATACATATATATATATATATATATATATATATATATATATATATATATATATATATATATATATATATATATATATATATATATATATATATATATATATATATACATATACACATACATACATATACACATCTCTTCGGAGATCCGCTGGCGAATAAACAATTGTGTTCAGCTGGGTAGCATCAACTTTGATCTCTGGTTGGGCTTGCGTCAAACGAGAACTAGTGCTGTTCCGAAAAATTAGGCGCCTGCTCGGGAGGTGAATTGCGAGTTGCTTCATCTGTTATTTGAACAAAGGCCAAACCAACTTGGCTTCATGGCTTAGTGGTTAGAGCGTCCGCACTAGAAAGCGGGAGGTCCCGAGTTCGAATCCCGGTGGAGTCAACATCGTTTTTCACCTCAGCCAGATTTTCCAGCTTTACCAATTTGATTTATATTCCACGCAGTTGTCGTCAGCGTTTATTTCCACTTCATCTCTTCTGTTTTCACAGGTTTCTGTATCTCTTCGGAGATCCGCTGGCGAATAAACAATTGTGTTCAGCTGGGTAGCATCAACTTTGATCTCTGGTTGGGCTTGCGTCAAACGAGAACTAGTGCTGTTCCGAAAAATTAGGCGCCTGCTCGGGAGGTGAATTGCGAGTTGCTTCATCTGTTATTTGAACAAAGGCCAAACCAACTTGGCTTCATGGCTTAGTGGTTAGAGCGTCCGCACTAGAAAGCGGGAGGTCCCGAGGTCCCTGTGGCGATGAGTTGACATCAGTATACCAATTGTCAGTATGATAAATGTAAATTAATTTTCAAATAGGGCCATAAATTTGCCAAAAATGTTCTCTTTTTTAACTGAAACTTCGCAGAACGATGCATGTTATATATTGAAAATTTTCTGGCTATTTCTTATTTGTTTGTTTGTTTGGGCTTATTTTTGTTTCTTTTTCAGCGTAAAAACAAAATGAATGTTTGTTAAATGACAGTATATTTATGTGAAATCAGAAAAATACAAAATACTGTTAAAATTTCTGTACATTTACAGAAAAAGTTTTACAAAGCAGTAAAATTTGGTTAAAAAAGCAGACGGAAATGGTTTTTCAAATAAACAGAAAATACATGTTAAACAACCTTTTTTATTGTAGAAATACAAAGTGTCTGTAAAGATACAGAAAATCTCTATTAAAAGTAAAATACAAAAAGTTTAAGTTAAAAAAAGTCTGTAAATTTACAGAAATTTTTAACAGTGTACGAGAAAATCTCTCAAAATATTTAAACCGTAAAGCAGAAGTAGGAATTATGTTTGAAATCCATAACATCCAGATCTTGGGGACATTTAACAAATCCGCTCGGACGCCACTGCCAACGAGTAAAAAAGGAGGACTTGTCGAAAAAATCGTTCTACAGTAGCACTTGTCATGGACAGGAGTGAGGCATGACATATAGACCTACTTGGTAAGGATGGAAGGGAGGAATACTTCGAAGGCAGTACCTTACCCTTAGGACATATTTTGTGCATGATAAAGTAAAGGAGTGGTCGTGTAAGAATGGTATCCAGTGTATGATTGCCTTGTTTTCAGTAAGTCGACCAGCCATTCGAAAGGCAGAAATGGTCTTAAACTAACAAGGTCACATTCGAGTTTGACGTCGAGACGTTCGTTTTCATCCTCGAAGTGAAATCCAGTAAATGACAGTACAGATTATATACGATATTTAATTTAGTGAAAGTAGGGATTTTGAAGTTATTGTTTGATTTCATCCACATGCACAAAATGTGTTTTACACAGTGCACATTCATACATGTTTTCCTAATTGTTACACATTTTATTTATTTACTGTTTTTGAAGGAAATACCTCAAAGTTTATTTCCGTTCAAGCATTTTGCTTTTTCTCAATTATTTTATCAGGACGCAAAAAATCTGGGTGCCTGAAGAAAATCTGGGGGCATAGGCTCCCCAGCCCCCCCTGTGGCTACGCCACTGCAAACAAATTTAAAATTTAAACTTTTAGCGTAAGTTTTGGACTTGAAACTCAACTGAATAAGTGAAAAATGAGACATTTCCCGTGGCAGTACACTCTAGTTTTCTCGTTATGTTTTTGATACCAATTCAATGTGCCATTTTAACACTCACAGCAGCGAATATTCTGGAAAAAACGTTTCTAGGATCAGTGGATAAATTATATTGAAGGTTACACTTTCGCACTTGACTCTGCTAGTTGTTTAACCAGGCAGCTTTAATGTTACCTTAACAAAAGAAAGTACATATCAGAATAGCTGATCAAAAATTGTGGCTTTAAGGAACTATTGTTGTATTTCTCCTACTTATACATGACTCCATTGAAAACAATTAAATATTAAAATGTTGCAGGGTGACGCGTTTCATTTTCACAAACCATTACCGCTATTTGAGTTTCATTTTCAGAAATCATTACCGCTATTTGAGTTTCATTCATGCGAAGTTAGTATGCTAAGATGCATAAAAATGAGACAGTTTTCATAATAATCTGTTATGTCGGCACTTACCACCACAACAAAGTTTCGCTACTACAATTTCACCTTAGTAAGAGTTCGACGGATCTTTTTAAAATTTTTTGACCAACGCTTTCATTTGATTTCCGAGTAATAAATACATAATGTTAAACAATGAACGCTTTGGAAAGTACTTAGCAAAAGAAGCTGATCTAAGCAACGTGAATAAGCTACACAATCCACTCAAGATATATAGGCCATAGTTAGTAAAACATTAATATATTAATACACAACGTCAAGTGATTGAAACGGTTCAAAATGTTATTTCAATTACCAAGACCAAATGCATATAGAAACAAAATATGTGATCAGGTAGTAAATTTGTGGCTAACAAGAGCAAATGCTTTATTTTGTATTAAAACAACAAAACAGAGAAGGGGAAATACTTCTCTAATGTATTATTGAGAGTAAAATTGTCGTATAGAAAAACGTCATCTTGGGGCGAAGTCGACCTTTAACAGTCCAGAGGGGGCGGTCATAGAAAAGAAATAAGGAAATGGTTTAATGGGTCTGCACCTTTAAAAAAATGACCTTAACGGGCTTCAGTCTTCTACCAAATTATTTAAACAGAAACGGGAGGCAAAAGTTCTCAAATACATTTACGGACTTTGCATCATTGTAAGTGATGAAAATGATGAAACCCTCTCAACATTTTTCTTAGGCTTGGGATCTTTGTTTGTACGCCTCATTAGGAATAACACTTTTTGCAAAGTTGTCTTGAAGTGACAGTGGATAGAAGGTCCACCCATATATATATATATATATATATATATATATATATATATATATATATATATATATATATATATATATATATATATATATATATATATATATATATATATATATATATATATATATATATATATATATATATATATATATATATATATATATATATATATATATATATATATATATATATATAATAAGGTCGAAATGCTGCGGAGCACTGTTGAAATGTGTAGGTCGAAAAGAGGTTGTAAAAAGTGCTTAAAAGTTTGCGGAAAACTCCACGACGTTTCGGGTATAAACCCTTCATCAGGTGGCAAAAACCAAACTGAACAACCAACAGTAGCAATTGGACACGACAAACATCAAATCCGAAGCGATCGCTGTAAAAACAGAACCGGACGAAAGTGACTGTCAGAAAACATGAGTGCGAAGGATGAAACACAAATCAAAAAAAGAAAAAGTGCGTCCTGGATGAAAAAATGCACGTAAAAATCGAACATGTTCTTAAAAAAGGGAAAACAGGAGACAAACACTAGCTCCGGGAAAAAAAAATTGTAAATAAGGCCTACACAGAAAAAAAGAGCACGAACGGGTAAGTGTAAAAGGAGTAAAAACTGGTACAAAAAGGGGGGTGAATATTACAAAAGGTCAATTCTGACGTTAAGCCCGTGTGGAGCGAGAGTACCTAGCCTCATGATCAGTCGGTTTTCAGCACTAAGGCGGTCACGATCGGAGCCTCGGCACATTACAGCTGCCGTAACGGTTAAATGCTGTATTGAACAAGGTGAAGGGGGATTGAAATGTGCAGCCACCGGGTATCCATGGAGATTCTGTTCGATGGACCTAAGGTGCTCGGTGACTCGATCCGCGAGGCGGCGCTTGGTCTCTCCCACATACAACGAGTTACATCTCCCACAAGCTAAAATATACACTACATTTGAGGAAATGCAGGAGAATCTTTGTTTGACAATAAAGCTATTGCCGTTGGGGCCAGAAATGTTGACGAGGTCGTGTTTGCCGACAACTTGACATGTATTACACCTCGGACGGTTACATGGAAAGGTACCAGCCGTGTCGTCGAAAGAAGTTTGTGGGTGGGAAGCCCGAACTAAATGGTTGGCTAAATTTTTCTCAACTCTAAAGGCAGTGATGGGGGGTTCCGGGAAAACATCACGGGTTGAGGGGTCTTGTCGGAGCAACTTTACATTTTTGTGGATAGCGTGTAAAATAGGACGGATCGAAGGGTGATAAGAAATAACTAAAGGAATACGTAGGAATCTACGTATCTACGTTGACCTTTTGTAATATTCACCCCTTTTTTTAACCAGTTTTTACTCCTTTTACACCTACCCGTTCGTGCTCGTTTTTTACTGTGTAGGCCTTATTATTTTTTTCCGGACCTAGTTTTTGTCATGTTCGATTTTTACGTGCACTTTTTCTTCCAGGACGCTCTTTTTCTTATTTTGATTTGTGTTTCTTCCTTCGCACTCATGTTTTCTGACAGTCACTTTCGTCCGGTTCTGTTTTTGCAGCGATCGCTTCGGATTTGATGTTTGTCGTGTCCAATTGTTACTGTTGGTTGTTCAGTTTGGTTTTTGCCACCTGATGAAGTTTGCCACGTCGTGAAGTTTTCCGAAAACTTTTAAGCACGTTTTACTACCTCTTTTCGACCTATACATACATACATACATATATATATATATATATATATATATATATATATATATATATATATATATATATATATATATATATACATATACACATACATACATATACACATCTCTTCGGAGATCCGCTGGCGAATAAACA
Organism: Holothuria scabra; assembly: GCA_037179385.1. Lineage (NCBI taxonomy): Eukaryota > Metazoa > Echinodermata > Holothuroidea > Aspidochirotida > Holothuriidae > Holothuria > Holothuria scabra. Next base: position 32,177,772 of record CM074190.1, read on the forward strand.
ATTGTGTTCAGCTGGGTAGCATCAACTTTGATCTCTGGTTGGGCTTGCGTCAAACGAGAACTAGTGCTGTTCCGAAAAATTAGGCGCCTGCTCGGGAGGTGAATTGCGAGTTGCTTCATCTGTTATTTGAACAAAGGCCAAACCAACTTGGCTTCATGGCTTAGTGGTTAGAGCGTCCGCACTAGAAAGCGGGAGGTCCCGAGTTCGAATCCCGGTGGAGTCAACATCGTTTTTTCACCTCAGCCAGATTTTCCAGCTTTACCAATTTGATTTATATTCCACGCAGTTGTCGTCAGCGTTTATTTCCACTTCATCTCTTCTGTTTTCACAGGTTTCTGTATCTCTTCGGAGATCCGCTGGCGAATAAACAATTGTGTTCAGCTGGGTAGCATCAACTTTGATCTCTGGTTGGGCTTGCGTCAAACGAGAACTAGTGCTGTTCCGAAAAATTAGGCGCCTGCTCGGGAGGTGAATTGCGAGTTGCTTCATCTGTTATTTGAACAAAGGCCAAACCAACTTGGCTTCATGGCTTAGTGGTTAGAGCGTCCGCACTAGAAAGCGGGAGGTCCCGAGGTCCCTGTGGCGATGAGTTGACATCAGTATACCAATTGTCAGTATGATAAATGTAAATTAATTTTCAAATAGGGCCATAAATTTGCCAAAAATGTTCTCTTTTTTAACTGAAACTTCGCAGAACGATGCATGTTATATATTGAAAATTTTCTGGCTATTTCTTATTTGTTTGTTTGTTTGGGCTTATTTTTGTTTCTTTTTCAGCGTAAAAACAAAATGAATGTTTGTTAAATGACAGTATATTTATGTGAAATCAGAAAAATACAAAATACTGTTAAAATTTCTGTACATTTACAGAAAAAGTTTTACAAAGCAGTAAAATTTGGTTAAAAAAGCAGACGGAAATGGTTTTTCAAATAAACAGAAAATACATGTTAAACAACCTTTTTTATTGTAGAAATACAAAGTGTCTGTAAAGATACAGAAAATCTCTATTAAAAGTAAAATACAAAAAGTTTAAGTTAAAAAAAGTCTGTAAATTTACAGAAATTTTTAACAGTGTACGAGAAAATCTCTCAAAATATTTAAACCGTAAAGCAGAAGTAGGAATTATGTTTGAAATCCATAACATCCAGATCTTGGGGACATTTAACAAATCCGCTCGGACGCCACTGCCAACGAGTAAAAAAGGAGGACTTGTCGAAAAAATCGTTCTACAGTAGCACTTGTCATGGACAGGAGTGAGGCATGACATATAGACCTACTTGGTAAGGATGGAAGGGAGGAATACTTCGAAGGCAGTACCTTACCCTTAGGACATATTTTGTGCATGATAAAGTAAAGGAGTGGTCGTGTAAGAATGGTATCCAGTGTATGATTGCCTTGTTTTCAGTAAGTCGACCAGCCATTCGAAAGGCAGAAATGGTCTTAAACTAACAAGGTCACATTCGAGTTTGACGTCGAGACGTTCGTTTTCATCCTCGAAGTGAAATCCAGTAAATGACAGTACAGATTATATACGATATTTAATTTAGTGAAAGTAGGGATTTTGAAGTTATTGTTTGATTTCATCCACATGCACAAAATGTGTTTTACACAGTGCACATTCATACATGTTTTCCTAATTGTTACACATTTTATTTATTTACTGTTTTTGAAGGAAATACCTCAAAGTTTATTTCCGTTCAAGCATTTTGCTTTTTCTCAATTATTTTATCAGGACGCAAAAAATCTGGGTGCCTGAAGAAAATCTGGGGGCATAGGCTACCCAGCCCCCCCCCCTGTGGCTACGCCACTGCAAACAAATTTAAAATTTAAACTTTTAGCGTAAGTTTTGGACTTGAAACTCAACTGAATAAGTGAAAAATGAGACATTTCCCGTGGCAGTACACTCTAGTTTTCTCGTTATGTTTTTGATACCAATTCAATGTGCCATTTTAACACTCACAGCAGCGAATATTCTGGAAAAAACGTTTCTAGGATCAGTGGATAAATTATATTGAAGGTTACACTTTCGCACTTGACTCTGCTAGTTGTTTAACCAGGCAGCTTTAATGTTACCTTAACAAAAGAAAGTACATATCAGAATAGCTGATCAAAAATTGTGGCTTTAAGGAACTATTGTTGTATTTCTCCTACTTATACATGACTCCATTGAAAACAATTAAATATTAAAATGTTGCAGGGTGACGCGTTTCATTTTCACAAACCATTACCGCTATTTGAGTTTCATTTTCAGAAATCATTACCGCTATTTGAGTTTCATTCATGCGAAGTTAGTATGCTAAGATGCATAAAAATGAGACAGTTTTCATAATAATCTGTTATGTCGGCACTTACCACCACAACAAAGTTTCGCTACTACAATTTCACCTTAGTAAGAGTTCGACGGATCTTTTTAAAATTTTTTGACCAACGCTTTCATTTGATTTCCGAGTAATAAATACATAATGTTAAACAATGAACGCTTTGGAAAGTACTTAGCAAAAGAAGCTGATCTAAGCAACGTGAATAAGCTACACAATCCACTCAAGATATATAGGCCATAGTTAGTAAAACATTAATATATTAATACACAACGTCAAGTGATTGAAACGGTTCAAAATGTTATTTCAATTACCAAGACCAAATGCATATAGAAACAAAATATGTGATCAGGTAGTAAATTTGTGGCTAACAAGAGCAAATGCTTTATTTTGTATTAAAACAACAAAACAGAGAAGGGGAAATACTTCTCTAATGTATTATTGAGAGTAAAATTGTCGTATAGAAAAACGTCATCTTGGGGCGAAGTCGACCTTTAACAGTCCAGAGGGGGCGGTCATAGAAAAGAAATAAGGAAATGGTTTAATGGGTCTGCACCTTTAAAAAAATGACCTTAACGGGCTTCAGTCTTCTACCAAATTATTTAAACAGAAACGGGAGGCAAAAGTTCTCAAATACATTTACGGACTTTGCATCATTGTAAGTGATGAAAATGATGAAACCCTCTCAACATTTTTCTTAGGCTTGGGATCTTTGTTTGTACGCCTCATTAGGAATAACACTTTTTGCAAAGTTGTCTTGAAGTGACAGTGGATAGAAGGTCCACCCATATATATATATATATATATATATATATATATATATATATATATATATATATATATATATATATATATATATATATATATATATATATATATATATATATATATATATATATATATATATATATATATATATATATATATAATAAGGTCGAAATGCTGCGGAGCACTGTTGAAATGTGTAGGTCGAAAAGAGGTATTAAAAAGTGCTTAAAAGTTTGCGGAAAACTCCACGATGTTTCGGGTATAAACCCTTCATCAGATGGCAAAAACCAAACTGAACAACTAACAGTAGCAATTGGACACGACAAACATCAAATCCGAAGCGATCGCTGTAAAAAAAGAACCGGACGAAAGTGACTGTTAGAAAACATGAGTGCGAAGGATGAAACAAATCAAAAAAAGAAAAAGAGCGTCCTGGATGAAAAAATGCACGTAAAAATCGAACATGTTCTTAAAAAAGGGAAAACAGGAGACAAACACTAGCTCCGGGAAAAAAAAATTGTAAATAAGGCCTACACAGAAAAAAAGAGCACGAACGGGTAAGTGTAAAAGGAGTAAAAACTGGTACAAAAAGGGGGGTGAATATTACAAAAGGTCAATTCTGACGTTAAGCCCGTGTGGAGCGAGAGTACCTAGCCTCATGATCAGTCGGTTTTCAGCACTAAGGCGGTCACGATCGGAGCCTCGGCACATTACAGCTGCCGTAACGGTTAAATGCTGTATTGAACAAGGTGAAGGGGGATTGAAATGTGCAGCCACCGGGTATCCATGGAGATTCTGTTCGATGGACCTAAGGTGCTCGGTGACTCGATCCGCGAGGCGGCGCTTGGTCTCTCCCACATACAACGAGTTACATCTCCCACAAGCTAAAATATACACTACATTTGAGGAAATGCAGGAGAATCTTTGTTTGACAATAAAGCTATTGCCGTTGGGGCCAGAAATGTTGACGAGGTCGTGTTTGCCGACAACTTGACATGTATTACACCTCGGACGGTTACATGGAAAGGTACCAGCCGTGTCGTCGAAAGAAGTTTGTGGGTGGGAAGCCCGAACTAAATGGTTGGCTAAATTTTTCTCAACTCTAAAGGCAGTGATGGGGGGTTCCGGGAAAACATCACGGGTTGAGGGGTCTTGTCGGAGCAACTTTACATTTTTGTGGATAGCGTGTAAAATAGGACGGATCGAAGGGTGATAAGAAATAACTAAAGGAATACGTAGGAATCTACGTATCTACGTTGACCTTTTGTAATATTCACCCCTTTTTTTAACCAGTTTTTACTCCTTTTACACCTACCCGTTCGTGCTCGTTTTTACTGTGTAGGCCTTATTATTTTTTTCCGGACCTAGTTTTTGTCATGTTCGATTTTTACGTGCACTTTTTCTTCCAGGACGCTCTTTTTCTTATTTTGATTTGTGTTTCTTCCTTCGCACTCATGTTTTCTGACAGTCACTTTCGTCCGGTTCTGTTTTTGCAGCGATCGCTTCGGATTTGATGTTTGTCGTGTCCAATTGTTACTGTTGGTTGTTCAGTTTGGTTTTTGCCACCTGATGAAGTTTGCCACGTCGTGAAGTTTTCCGAAAACTTTTAAGCACGTTTTACTACCTCTTTTCGACCTATACATACATACATACATATATATATATATATATATATATATATATATATATATATATATATATATATATATATATATATATATATATATATATATATATATATATATACATATACACATACATACATATACACATCTCTTCGGAGATCCGCTGGCGAATAAACAATTGTGTTCAGCTGGGTAGCATCAACTTTGATCTCTGGTTGGGCTTGCGTCAAACGAGAACTAGTACTGTTCCGAAAAATTAGGCGCCTGCTCGGGAGGTGAATTGCGAGTTGCTTCATCTGTTATTTGAACAAAGGCCAAACCAACTTGGCTTCATGGCTTAGTGGTTAGAGCGTCCGCACTAGAAAGCGGGAGGTCCCGAGTTCGAATCCCGGTGGAGTCAACATCGTTTTTTCACCTCAGCCAGATTTTCCAGCTTTACCAATTTGATTTATATTCCACGCAGTTGTCGTCAGCGTTTATTTCCACTTCATCTCTTCTGTTTTCACAGGTTTCTGTATCTCTTCGGAGATCCGCTGGCGAATAAACAATTGTGTTCAGCTGGGTAGCATCAACTTTGATCTCTGGTTGGGCTTGCGTCAAACGAGAACTAGTGCTGTTCCGAAAAATTAGGCGCCTGCTCGGGAGGTGAATTGCGAGTTGCTTCATCTGTTATTTGAACAAAGGCCAAACCAACTTGGCTTCATGGCTTAGTGGTTAGAGCGTCCGCACTAGAAAGCGGGAGGTCCCGAGTTCGAATCCCGGTGGAGTCAACATCGTTTTTTCACCTCAGCCAGATTTTCCAGCTTTACCAATTTGATTTATATTCCACGCAGTTGTCGTCAGCGTTTATTTCCACTTCATCTCTTCTGTTTTCACAGGTTTCTGTATCTCTTCGGAGATCCGCTGGCGAATAAACAATTGTGTTCAGCTGGGTAGCATCAACTTTGATCTCTGGTTGGGCTTGCGTCAAACGAGAACTAGTACTGTTCCGAAAAATTAGGCGCCTGCTCGGGAGGTGAATTGCGAGTTGCTTCATCTGTTATTTGAACAAAGGCCAAACCAACTTGGCTTCATGGCTTAGTGGTTAGAGCGTCCGCACTAGAAAGCGGGAGGTCCCGAGTTCGAATCCCGGTGGAGTCAACATCGTTTTTTCACCTCAGCCAGATTTTCCAGCTTTACCAATTTGATTTATATTCCACGCAGTTGTCGTCAGCGTTTATTTCCACTTCATCTCTTCTGTTTTCACAGGTTTCTGTATCTCTTCGGAGATCCGCTGGCGAATAAACAATTGTGTTCAGCTGGGTAGCATCAACTTTGATCTCTGGTTGGGCTTGCGTCAAACGAGAACTAGTGCTGTTCCGAAAAATTAGGCGCCTGCTCGGGAGGTGAATTGCGAGTTGCTTCATCTGTTATTTGAACAAAGGCCAAACCAACTTGGCTTCATGGCTTAGTGGTTAGAGCGTCCGCACTAGAAAGCGGGAGGTCCCGAGTTCGAATCCCGGTGGAGTCAACATCGTTTTTTCACCTCAGCCAGATTTTCCAGCTTTACCAATTTGATTTATATTCCACGCAGTTGTCGTCAGCGTTTATTTCCACTTCATCTCTTCTGTTTTCACAGGTTTCTGTATCTCTTCGGAGATCCGCTGGCGAATAAACAATTGTGTTCAGCTGGGTAGCATCAACTTTGATCTCTGGTTGGGCTTGCGTCAAACGAGAACTAGTGCTGTTCCGAAAAATTAGGCGCCTGCTCGGGAGGTGAATTGCGAGTTGCTTCATCTGTTATTTGAACAAAGGCCAAACCAACTTGGCTTCATGGCTTAGTGGTTAGAGCGTCCGCACTAGAAAGCGGGAGGTCCCGAGTTCGAATCCCGGTGGAGTCAACATCGTTTTTTCACCTCAGCCAGATTTTCCAGCTTTACCAATTTGATTTATATATATATACATATATATATATATATATATATATATATATATATATATATATATATATATATATATATATATATATATATATATATATATATATATATATATATATATATATATATATATATATATATATATATATAAACATGACGGAGACACTGTAAAGCAATGGTGCTACAGAATTGAAAGGCTGGATCTCCGAGGAGATACAAATAGCGGAAGGCTAGAATTTGGATAAATTAAACAGCCAAAAGGTTTGAAGTAGAGCTTTCGAGGAATACTACCTCTTTATCAATACTTGGTCAGAGAATAACAAGGAGTGAGAAATTTTGGAAGTTTTTAAAGGTGTTGAAAATGGTCTCTATTGTGACAGGATAATCCTTCTTAAGGCAATTGAGCAGGTTGATTGACCGGGAGGGTCTGATCGGATTACTCGGCTGTAACCCATCAATGCTAGGAAAATCCTCTTCAAAGCAATTAAAGAAATTGTTAGGCCGGAATGGCCTGATCTAATTATTCGGGGTTATATCATCAGCAAGCTGGTAAGTCGCTCCTGATGTTCAAGCCGAAAGGCAATGTGGTTTTGAGATTGAGTTCCTAGAAATTTTCTTTAGCTTTTCTAGTTTTTCGGTCCATGTATCGTTTTGGTCGATGGCAATGACCCATAAATTTTTGATAGAATGATGAGGCAAATTGAAATGGTTTGCAACAGGTTGTTCAACCTTTTTGGTTTTATTTGCTGACCTGTGCTGTGTCATTCTCATTCGAAGAGTATTTTTAGATTCTCTGACATACTGCACACCGCATAAATTGCAGTATATGAGATAAATGACATTTTTGGAAAGACAATTAATTTCTTGTCTGATTTGGAAGGTGCGTGCATTTTGATTGCTCTGGAAGTCTTTTGTGGAAAGACGCATTGCAGTTGGAAGGGCAAGGTGAAGAACCAAAATTTTCGTTGTTTTCCTCGACTGAGGCTTTGTCCTGGAATTTTGCCCGAACAAAAATGTCCCGTAAATTTGAAGGCCGCTTGAAGGCAACAACGGGGGGTTGGGGAAAGATAGACCTTAGGCGATCGGTGCTCTGAAGTGTGGGCATATGTTTTTTGATGAATTTGGCTAGTGGTGGTAGACCGGGATGGTACTCAGTTACCAACAGCACTCTGTCGAAATTGCACTGACGAGTTTTGTACGTCAGAGTTTGCGAGCGAGGGGTTTCTTTTGCCTTTTTGATTGCATTTTCAATTGAACCTGGAAAATACTGCCGGTTACGGAGGTAACCAGATAGTTCCTTTGCCCGAGTGTTAAAATCTGTTCCAGAGGAACAGATGCATTTTATGCGGAGTGCTTGCCTGTACGGAATGTTTTTGGTGCAGTGCGGAGGATGGCAACTGCTGGGTAGAAGGTAGTTGTGCTTGTCCGTTGGTTTGTTGAACAAGTCTGTTTTGAGTGAAGCATTTGCTATGGTTACAGTGGTGTCCAGTAAGTGGACACTGGACCTGGAATGGTCGGCCGTAAATTTTATGGTGGGATGGAACGAATTGATGTTCTCAATAAAAATTTTCAGACGGTCTTCACCGTGGGGCTAGATCATGAAGATGTCGTCTATGAAGCGTAACCAAATTTGTGGTTACAAATTTTTGCTCGAAGTTGCACATAAACAAGTTAGCAAATGAGAGAGCCATTTTGGTTCCCATGGCTGTACCATGAATTTGGAGGTTGTGGTGATCACCAAAGATGAGATTGTGTTGGTCAGAATCAGATGCATGAGTTCGCCTAAGTCTTTCTTGGTGGGAGTTTTGCCCCGAATCGGATTGAAGGCGTTGGTGCAAGCAGAGATGCCTTCCGCATTTGGTATGTTTGTGTACGACGAGGACACGTCATTCGAATTAGTGAAATATATATTTCACTAATTCGAATTAGGGGGAAAGTTGTTGTTGAAAAGTCGAACTAAGGGGGAAAAATTTTGAGAGCAACATTTAAGTTTCCCCTCAACGTTTCTATACACCTTTTCTATAGGAATACGTAAATGGACAAGGGCGCCCTCCTAGATTTACAAAGTAGATACAATTACTTCAAAGTTGTCAAATGTATGAACACCTAGCTGTTTACACAAACGGATGGCTGTTGATGGATGTTTAGACGTTAGAGGGAATTCTTTTTCTTATGTATTTTATTGTTATTTTTCGCCCTATGTTACAGCAGATATGACAATTTACCCCCAAGATGGAAATTAGCGTTATATATAATATATACATATATATATATATATATATAAATATATATATATATATATGACTGAATATCTTCAACACTTGATCGACCTGTTGGGGGAGGCCTCAATGGCCCATTGGTCAGAGCATCCGCCTTGTAAGCGGGAGGTCGCTAGTTCGAATCCTGCTTGAGGCTAGGTTTTCCATTTCAAAAAATAAATCCCCTTTCAGTATAAGACAATGTCCTAAGGTCTTCATGCGACTATTCATTACCGCACTGGTTCACTTATTCATTTTATATATATATATATATACATATATATATATATATATATATATATATATATATATATATATATATATATATATATATATATATATATATATATATATATATATATATATAACGCTGCATCGACCGGTAGGGGGAAATCGGTATACCGTCAGAACGTTAAGGCGAAAAGAAAACAATAAAATACATCAGAATATATTTCCCCTTCGCGTTTTGAGATATGCATACACATTATTTCAATGGCCACTCATACATTTGTGTTAACGGATACGTGTACGTAAGTTGGTATACATTTAAGTAATTACATGTACTACGTATGGTATGTGGGGATTTACCATACTGTTACGTATTCCCATTGAAAATGTGTGTCAAAACGTTAAGGGGAAACGGTTTTTCCGCCCTATGGGTAAATAAGCCCTATGGGTCGTTTTTTCAGACGATTTTTCGCCCTAATCCGCAATTAGAAATATATATATATATATATATATATGTGTATATATATATATATGTGTGTATATATATATATATATGTGTATATATATATATGTATATATATGACTTGATTGAACAGTAGGGGGAAATTTGATACGTTTAGGCGAAATGAAAAACAATAAAATACATAACTGTATATATAGGCGTCAGTAATTTGGTCAACATTGAGGTAATTAGGAATATTACGTTCACCCCATATGTATATTACTATACAGAACGTATTCCTATTAAAACTGTGTGAAAACGTAAAGGGGAAAGTTATTTTTCCGGTAAATTCGCACTAACGTTGATATTTCGCCCCAAAATTTCCCCTAATTCCACAATTAGGTATAATATTTACACACACACACATATATATATATATATATATATACTTATATATATACTTTAAAAGTAATACCTAATGTTAACGTGCTTGGTGTTCATCATAAGCAATGGAGTAGGGAAACCAACTGGAAAAAAGGCGGTGACCGGCTCGACTTGTAAAACTACATATGTAAAACTACATATGACGGACTTACTATACCCACTTACTTCACACCTATAACGTTTAACACTGTGACAACAAGGTCGGCGTTAAGATAATTGCAACAATTATTGTTGAAAAATGTCTAATTTGCTCTTGAAATTGCTTTAAAACAATTTCAAGTCTTCTGTTTTTTATTGTTCTTAAAAAGCTTTCGATTGGCTACGTTGAGATTTCATATAGGTAAATTTCATTCTTTAAAGGTAGTTTGACATGTCAGCAAATTGACCTGATTTTACTTGGTAGTTGTGGAGTGACGTTTGCTAAGGAAACATCCATTGGAATTATGTCAATATCTTTTACGGTTCTCCAGATATACCTCTTCAAATTGAATGTTTCTGAAGAAACTTGTTGCTTATGCAAGAATAATAATGTGGTGTGCTGCACAGTGCTGACATGTCTTTTGTTTACCCTATATAAATTATCTCTTAATTACACCTTAGTTAGTTTATGGTTTGGTAATTGATACCGAAGATTTCCAAGGACACAATTTAAACTTCCAAAGTAAAACCTTCAGGACAAACTTATGTTACAACTGCCCTTGAAATGAAAATTGTGGAAACATAGTATATCCGTCCCTTGACATCACGAGTTTTGCATATTGAGATCATATTTATTAATGATTCAGTGCAAATCCGAAATTTTCTTGTAAAATGGTCAATTTTTGATGGATTTTGATGAAAATTGTGGCTATTTTCATGGTTTTTAATGCTTTTAACATCCAATACCCAATTTTGTCATTTTTATGCCACACTACTTTAAATCTCGGTAATAGTTTCAAACGGTGGTTTGATGTTTTAAACACCAATCGTTTTGTTTGTTTTTCATATTTAACGGTCTTTTTCGGGATTCTTCAGAATCTATGGCTTTAAATGTTTACAAATAGTGTTGTTATGCTAGGGGGTAATAGTTAAAGTAGGGAGGAGTTATTTCATTGAGCTTCATCGAGAACGCTCTTCTTTGAGCCCTTAAAGTTGCCGACGCTAATCCCTTTTGTGTGTGTGTTCCTTTTTTGACTCAATAGTCTTAGCAGGTGTAAGGTTCTAACTTTAAGCCTGGTAATTCGTCTGCTGGATGTCGAACAGCAGTTCGGGAAATTTGTCCCATGCTTTTATATTGCTAGCCGCTTAGGTGGGTAAATTAATCTGACGGTTTGGACGCTTTTGGAAGCAGATTACAACCTACCTGTCTTGCACCATGTATTTAATTCTATTTGGGTGTGTCGTTTAGAACATGCGAGCGAATGCGAGTATTAATGAAAATTCGAGAGCAATGTTTAGTCTAATTCCCACGTTTGCTTGTTTGTATGAATCATCAAAGTTAGTCTATAGCCAGGATCAATGTGATGATAAGTCCAATAGCCAGTCGTTTGAAATGCCGGGACAGTGTTTGTCACTTCTTTGTCGGCAACTAGTTACACATAACAGTATATTTTCAAATAATCCCTTTTGTTAGAGTCACAGTAGATATGTATGAGGTTGTCAATAGGTATTAAACATAGGAATGCCATGCCCTTTAGTTCAATGATCCCCAATACAAAGATTCAGTCTCCAATTGAAATCAATCTTATTGGGCTCGCATAAATCACAGATTTCGATGGAACAGCACTCCATCTAGTAACACCTTTCTAGTTAAAAACGATAAAGTAGAGCTTAGTACGCAGGTTATGGGGTTTTCGTTTGGAATGGAGATAAACAATTTCTTATGAATACCATTTCTGTTTGAAGGAAAACACGACAGTAAGTGGTCTTAAATGAATGATCAAAACTCTAGGTTATCTCCCTATAACCCTTCGTCCATTGTTGAGAACTCCAGGCACTCAAAGACTTCTTCTCAAACTTTGGTTAAATCCGTTACCTTACGCCAATTCGGAAGGTTCCAATTGCCAAGACACTAGCACTATCACAACTCGTCAAACCTCTTCAGGTGCTACCAAATCCAACTGAAACGTTTTATAAGACATAGAAAAGCTAATGTTTGATTTCATTTGGTCAGGAAAACTTGATAAAATCACACGTTTCATGCCATCATTATCGGTTTCCACAGTCAGGTTTGCTGTGTGATACTTCCTCCGTATACGTATTGCTACATTTATTTCTACACTTATTTTCTTTTTGACGAACATCTTTTACGATATGGTAAGACGCCTCGTTAAATTTATTTGTACAACCAAGGAACGTAGTATATATATCAAAAATAAGTTTAATCAGCAAAAGTTTATTTCCGGGTTTCAGAGAGTTTTCTGAACCCGTTAATAATTTTTAAACCTTAAATTTTTGGAATACTAGTTATGAATTTATAAAGATTACCAACAAATGCATATTTGAAATATATTTCTTTCAGAAAAATGTTTATGTTAAAAACCTTTAAAATATTAGTGGTAGGGTATTATTGTTCCACAAATTTACCGCAATTTCGTATCAGAATCTTCACTATATACTCATTAATATTTTTTCAGAATAATCAATGCTTTCCCATTAGAGTGAAAACAATCGTTAAGACAACAGTGACCTTATCAAGGTCATTTCAACTGATCTAAAAAATACGATACTTCTTTGTGTATCAGTTTCTTATAAAGTATAAAGCATTCTTCTATCGAAATAATTAACAGCGGCCCCAACCGCAATCTCCGAATTAAATTTGTTTAGTTATATAGCATCTGAGAGCTGAGAAAGAATCTTACCAGTATACTCTTCTCGATTCAAAGGTTCATTATATTGAGTAATGCTTCCTTCATAGAGTTCTCGGAACAACTAAATTATTTTTTTGCTGTGAAAAACCGACGTATGGGGTACTTTTTGCCAAAATACGGACAAGACCATAGGACATACATTTATTTGGAGGTTGCATACATGTCTGTTCCCTTAATTCGTGATGTTGATCGAAGGTTTTTGGATAAAAAATATTTCTTAACAATTGACGATGCTTTTCTATGCTAATCACATAAATGTATTACTCTTCATATATCACACACTATATTATTGATAAAAAGCTGTTAACTTTTTTTAACTTCTTTCAAAAGTCTCTATTGCATTAACATGTTGCAAAATGTATATATTTTAGACTTTCAAAGAAAAAAAAAAAACGTGAATTTTAATAATTTGAGGGAGTTTTCATTACGACTCGCTGCGAATTAATTGTGCGACATTTTCCGTAGTGGAAACCGTGTATTACTTAAAGATAAAAATGTTTCAAAATGATCCTTTTTTCATACTTTTCATGGAATATTAGGCATAAGTATGTATGTTTAAAGGCACTGCCACTCATAAATGACCAAGGAATTTCATTATAAATCTACGCTTTTTCATTTCAAAAATAAAGAGAGGAAAACAATGTATTCGAACCGCTATTTAACAGTGAGGAGAAAAGTGTACATCCTTGGGACCATTTGACGGTACAGACCTTAGGCAGTCTCCAATTGAAACAAACGCAAATGAAAGTGTACTGCAAATAGTTCTTCCAGTTTTGGACCTTCGTCAATAAACGATTATCTAAAGAGCACATTTTACACGAAAAGCCATTTTGAGTGCAAATATATTATACATTAAATTGTACATGACAACCCAAAACTTTCTGTTTCTACTAAACGTCAAAACTAAAAAAGTAAGATTACATTTAAACTACAAATAAACCTGAAATTGAAACCTGTCACATTCCTAACAGATTTGGTGAGAAGCAATTTCCTGCACAATCTAGTACGAAAATACCTGATACATGGTTGGTACTTTATATCGGGAGTTTTTAAGCTTACGATAAAACTTGCTAGTATTAAAATTTGTAACGCGCTCATTCTTTCTGATGAGTAGGCTGTAGTTTTACAACGAAATTGGTTGGTAATGGCTAAAACACAATACCGTACCACAGACCTAGTTGAAACATTTATTTCTGCTTATTTGAAGAACACTGTGTCTGCACATTGTTACTTCAGTGACCTTATAAATAGATTTTTATAGTCGAGTTGTTTGAAATGTGGGATTTAAATGTCCAAACTTACCCAAATTTTAGGTTATTCTTATACACTGTTATACACGTTAACATCTACTTAAACATTTCTGATCTACTTTTAACTTCAAAATACATGCATCTAATTTTCGTACAGAGAAACAGAAAGAGGGCCTTAAGTGGACTTTCATATTGGGCATCACAACATTGGCAACTTCTATCTGTGGTGTCAGCTTTCTACTGTACAAGCACAAAAAATGTGGTATGAAACTCCAATGTTTATATAGAAAGGTTAAAACGTCGAGCCAAATTTGAACTTGAATTCTTTTTGAATTTACTGTGTACGAACCTTTAAATAATATTTCTTTGTTTTCAGGTAAACATGAGAAAACGTCACCAAGGTTTGTAGTTTACCATTTAGTCAATACCACTGTTGAACTGTTGTATCGTGACGGCACAAAGACACTCACGTTATTGGACTTTACGTCTCAATAGGAGTAGTTTTAAGCCGCGGTCACACAACAGCTCATTCCGATTGGATTCCGGTTTGTAATTCCGGTTTGTAAGATTTTATAACAATCTCCATCTCTGTTCTGAAAGGGCCAGTGTAAGTATATCATTTGCGTAAGAGGTTTATGAAACTGAAATGTGAACTAATTTTTATTGTGACGGCACACCTACAGACAGTTTTTGTCGGACATAGAAGCTGTCTGTCGATATAGCGTCACGACATAAATAGTATAAATTTAATTTTCATAGTCCAGAGATTAAAATCATACCCTTAAACAGGTTGGCAAGTTCTGGGTTCTTTGCAGACTGACATGGAAAAGATTTCTACTAATATCCACAAAGTCGTTAGTTGTGGTGTGGCCGTGACTTATGGGCATGCTATACACATCCCTTTCTTGCAATGAGACATGCTAAGTTAAAGAACTGATAGAAGGGCAACGTTAAGTACAAAACATACAATTAGCTACCTTTCATTTTAATTTGGTAAATATTTACATAACATTACCTGTAACGTTATGTATGTGTTATATCACTAAAGTTGTATATTACTTCTCTGTGTACTAGCGACATTGCTGAAGTGCAGGTGGGGTGCACTTTACAAACAGTTCAACACCAAACGCAAATTGGCAACAACGGTGAGTACATATCAATGGGGGTTTTTGTTGTCGTAATTTAGTTTACATATGCAGCAAAATGATCACCATGTTGAAATTGGTATAACCTTGTTAGGGACGAAACTTTGATCTGTCGAAAAAACAGCGACTGCCTTAGTATCAAAATCTCCTTATGCAAAACCAAACTGTGCAGAGTCTTTAAACCACATCGAAAGTGAAGGATACAGTACATACTTGAAAGTAAACAGTCGAACGACCTTTGCAAAAATACTGACATATGGCAAGCCCATTCAAAATGAAACACATAACAGAAGCGATGAACTTTCATTTATATGCAAAAACGCCAACATTTTATGTAACGCAATGCTGCGGTATTGCCCTTTTTTATAGTTAACAAGGTAGTCAAAGTTGTTCCTAGTACTCAATTTTGGAACACTTAATGTCTTACTACTTACAATCTGCAAAACATAATAGACTCACAAATATAACCAACAAAAGGCCCACAAATCTTACCTGTCTGCCAACCTATTGCCCAAAGTACGAGATACACCCATAGTATTCAAGCACTGTCACCATGGCGGTCTGTCGTACGGCTCCTGCGCCGAAAAATAAGACTTCAAAAATGGAACGTACCGCTATTGTGCTGGGTCCTCAAAATAAGCAATGAAGTAAGGAAAACAAGCCAATGAGCCAAAACTAGGAAAACCCCTTGGCTAACCTGACTAAAACCAATTTGTTAAAGTAGTCCGTACCTTAAAACCTCATCCTACTAACTAACACCAATAGCACGCAAGTTAACTCTCTAATACGTCTCTAACGTACACCCTGTGCTGTATTGACCGCTGAAACGTGTACTAATTGACTCCCAACCATTCGATATCATACTTGAGGTATATCACGTTGACCCCAATTGATCAGTTCATGCTGCTTAAGAGACTTTCTGTGAATCAACTTTATACTTTAAAGAAAATAGTTTCGACAATTGTTCACGTCATCCAGATCACCGCATCACCTGTTTTCAACACCTAAAATCTTTAACGTAACAGGTACAGGCAACTGATAAATTTCGGGAGGGGGTGGCAAACGCATCATAAATTAGGTACTAGAGCCGGCCACATTGGGATTAAAGAATGATTAGCAGGGGAAGGCGACAGTTGTGTATCTAATTGTGAGCTGGATAATCACTAAAAGCATTCTATAAATGACTTCAACAAGTATACCATTCACAACCTCTCCTTAATTGCTTGTAGGTATTGTTTCAAAAGCAAATATTTTTTCAGATCTTTTTGTTACTATGAAAACAAACAAAGATCTCCAAGATGTAAGGCTGGAAACAAAACTCCCTGGGAAAGGAATGATGAAGTACTGTACAGCAGTTGTTGTGTCTAAAGACGGACAAAACGAAAGGTGTGTGGCGAGGTCCATCTCAGGTAAAAAAAAACGTTATTTTATCAAGGATGCTGTTCTCATAATCCTGTCGAGATTAGTTTTCAGTAAATCCAATTGTAACAGTTGCTGTAACTAATTTGAAGTTTTCTGACTAATACCTTCCAACTTCTCTTCTCAGAACAAGCGCAAATGGTTGATCTTTATAGCTTTAAAGAGTTGGCAAAATGTCTCGTCACATTAGAAAGTAACAAAAACGTCGTAAACACAATGGGAGTGAAAATTGACGACGGTGCGTAAACGTTATGTTTTTTCCAATTGTTTTACATATCTCCTTCGGACAAAACTTACTTAGTCATTATTCTATAGTAATAGCTAATTCACAATACAAATGGCAACCGTGGACAAATCTAGTGCTACATTTATTTTCAAACTTACTTTGCGTTGTGACTGCCACGTCGTTCTAGTCATTCATTGCACTACAAGTAATTTGATCCCATGTTTGCCGGCACTTATTTCGGCCACCAATTATTTGAACCCCCAAACTTTCTTTTGAACAAGAAAGGCTGTTGTTCATTGAAGCAGATAATTGGAATAATGAACCAGAGGTCGG
This sequence comes from Holothuria scabra, assembly GCA_037179385.1. Taxonomy (NCBI): domain Eukaryota; kingdom Metazoa; phylum Echinodermata; class Holothuroidea; order Aspidochirotida; family Holothuriidae; genus Holothuria; species Holothuria scabra. The sequence goes on from CM074190.1 coordinate 32,194,996, forward strand.
GTATTAATCAGGAACCACAGTTTTTGGATAAAAACTGCTGCAGCCATAACGGAAGTTAACTCTTTCGCCATGTATATTTTTCTTATCGCCAATTGGGCGTTCAAAAGTTCCATACACATTTTATAATATAATAAAAACTGTTGGGTGATTTCTGTGAAAAGTATACGTGAAAAGCGACAATGATTCTATTTTACGAATTCCTTGTTTCTCCTTAGTACCATATTATATTTGCCAAGAATACATTACATGTGGCAACCTCAAGGACTTCATGATGGGAAATTACCAGAAACGTCGCAATACAGTGCGTAAACCTCTTCCAACTGGGCTCACGAATACAACACTGAAAGACAACCGTTTGCAACTATCAACATTTGCTTTGGATATTTGTAACGCAATGGTATTTTTAGCCCAGCAAAATGCAAGTCCAATAATTCAATTTTACTTTAAATGTCAATTTTGCACTACACATGCCCAAATGTTACTCTCACGTGTCTTTCTGTCAAGCCCATAGCCAAGGAGGAAAAGGGCCAACGTTAGAGTTCGAAGTTTCTTTTGACGTAATACACTTCCGCACATACATCCTGAAAAATATTCGTCCACCTTGCGTAAATAATCTGACTGCAGGCATGCTTACTGTTGGACAAAAAACAGCAGTCACGGGTATGAACCATATGAAGTATAAATATGTAAAAGTCGGCAATGAATATACATGCATTGGAATCATATAAAAGGAAATTTCATGATCATACATGCACATGCCATTTCACAAGCAACAAAACAAGACCTGCAAATAAGTCTCGACCAAATCTGGTTAGGATTTTCTTCAATTTTCAGGTGGAAGGGTGTTTGCTTTTTAAGTGTCTTCTACATCTATATACTGGGTTTGTGCTGACCATTTCAATGGCTAATATAAACTTGAAGTTTAGACAAGTACCCCTCTTTGTCTCAGTTGAGGGCTTCGATAGATTTTTTTTACATGTCTAGAAAATGTAACTACAGCTAATGAATTAGAAAACGAAATGCCACTGGACTCTTGTGGCATCAGCAGTTACGCAATACACTCGACATAAAGTCTTTCAGCATTCAACCAAGATAAAGATTATCCTTACAATAAGGTAAAGAAATAATTTGAAAATGCTCATGAAACGTTAAAGTATTAAAACAGAGAGAGCGAACCCCGAAAGTATTCATTGCTTGGCAGTAACGACGGAAGTTAAAAATAAATGAACCATAACTAACAACAATAAACTTTCGCTTTAATGTTATAGTATGTCCACCCTGCGGTGTCGGCAAGGAAGGTTTTACTGACTGAAAACTGCTGCTGCAAGTTGTATGACTTTTGGCCAGTAAGTCTATCGTCGGAAAGGGTTAGACAGATTTTGAAACAGGTAACAAGTTTAATTTTTATTTCAATGCATAACATGTAGTGAGATATTGCCACACTAGCCAGTGGATGAAGGTTCTTTAGAGCAAGGTAAAGTAACTTGATCAGTGGTCAATGTCTTTGAGAATTTGAGAGCATGTTCTTTGGCCGGGAGGTAGAGGACATTGCACTTTTCACATAAAAACGTGATGGTTGATAAGTTCTTTTTGCAAATTTTTTGGTTAAACTCTTCATTTGTCATGGAAACTTCAATTTTCTTTGCACACAACACTTTAGTTGCTAGGCACAGATACCTGCTGACTGATAACATTTACATTTTGTAGTTAAGCTTTCAAATGTCAGAGGCTTGGTGTCACATCTCTGCTAAATCAAGCATGAAGTAACTGTAAAATAATCTTGCTTAGTGTGACTATAAAAAAGGCTCTGTCAGCAGATATTACCCAAGAAGTTTTCTTGAGAGGAATGAGCTCCTACAGTTTATTACAAGCAACAGAAAATTTGGTAGTCATTGTTTTGTGTCTTGGCTCTACAAGCTTATTAACAATTTATGGAGTTACATTGTAGTGAAAAACGTGTCCAGGAGGCATGATCAAAGTATCTCTAAGTTGTGATTAAAAAATTATCCCCTCCAGAGTTGATTTAAGTGCATTTGAAGGATCTGTAACGTACTGTATTGAATGGGTGTTTTTTTTTACGCACTTGTTGTACAGTGTAACAATACAAACCCTCAAGATATCAGCAGAGAATTAGCTCTCACTCCTTCAGAAGTTGTGAAATACCAAAATATTTGAATGAGACTGTGAAAACAGCATTAGGGAGAGTGATTTGAGAGAAAATAGTGTGGAATGCAGGAGGAAAACAGCTGTCATTGGACTGTTGGATTTATTAGAAGATGTCACTGATCTGCATATCTGGTTAATTATTTCTTCCTTACTAAGTTTCAGTATGGTGCACAATGTTGTGTACCTCACTTAGTGGTACAGTATTATTGTAAAAAATGTTCTCTATGAATGTGATCATTTTTGAGCATGAAATGCATCAGGATATAAACAATAGATGGCTGATCTTTAAAATGCAAAGCGCCAAAAGGAGGACTGCCTTTACGTCAAATATCATCAGCAACAATATGGAAACTTTGTCTCCTTAACATCCACAAAGTATTGAGATTCTGCAGCATAGCTACTCTACTTAGTTTAAGTTTAACGTTTAAGGATCAAAAAACATATAGCCTCGTGGAGGATCCTCACCAATTTTAGAGTGGATGATTCATTTTCTGGTTTCGATTAGCGTCCATACGCTCACCAGGTATAGGCGTTTACTTATCTCCCAATCTTGCGCCATGGGCCGCCATCTAACGCTCCATTTGATAGGCGTGGGTCTATCTCCAGCTTTTATTCACTTTTCTAAAGGCTGGGAGGGCGGAGGAAACGTTGCTCTGCATTACTGTTTTAGAGCTGGTTCGAGCAAACAGAACGACTTCTTGAATCAGACTCCTTCCTGAAACGGACAATCAGATTCCCAAATTATGATTAATCAATTTGAACCCCCAACCCTCACTGTTAACAGATATGCGGAGCAAGTGAAGTTTAGCCCACCCCCCGGAAAATTTTCAAGTGATTCCACCGGGTCTTGATCCAGTTCTCTCAACCAAGATGTAATCTTCAGCTCCTACTTATGTCAATTGATAATGTGTTATTTAGGTGATGAAATGTTTAATGATGAAATCATTAGTCGCGAAGCACAGACTAACAAATAGACACACATGGAAAGTTTTGACAGTGCTTATTAAAATATGCAACAAAACCTTTACTAACTCGTTTCATGCTCATATTTATATGAGTGTGAAGTACTCTTTGGATGCTGTCTCCTACAGAAGAACAACTTTTGATATGCTGTCAAAGTTTCAGAAATGGAAACAGCCACGTTGGAAAGTACAGCGTAACGTATTTATTGATTTATTGAACAGCAACTTAGTGTCACCAGGGAGTTGCTAGAACTCCCTAGTGTTACGGACCTTTCCATGGAGGGAACAATTCTCACTTTCTCTCCTTAATAACTAATGGACAAATTTGGGATAAAATTTTGCATTAAGACATATTCCAATGAGCACCTGACGAACATGGCTTTTTCGTGGGGCGTGCCCTGTAGCCACACCAGTGAAAGTGTATACAAATGGTTTTAAGTCCAACTTTGACAAAAAACAATAACAAAATGTAGTATCCTTTGTTTCGTTGATTCATGGAGGTATATAAAACATCGCGGGTGGAAATATGATCTTGAATTTTGGCTGTACTGATTACAATTCCCTCATTAGGGCTATCAATGTTTATATCATACTTTTGATTCGTTTAAAGGATCAATCATCTCACCCCAAAGTACACTTCTTGTAGGGGGTACCAGAAACTCTTGATTTGCTCAACTTTTCCATTGACTGGTAATTCAAACAACGCAGAGTACCAAAGCTTATATTTCACAGCATTAACAGTACTGGAAATATTTTGATTATACAAATTGAGCTTTTGTATACTCAACCTGAAGCAGTATAAACTGAGATTGTGCCTGGGTGAGGGTGAATTTCAGACAATTTTGGGAGGGGCTCAAATACGAAGGTTGGGAGAATTGGTCCTGTTTCGGTTGAGAGAGTTGGGCCCTTAACTTGATGTGAAATCTCAAGCAGCAGGCTGCTAAGGCCGTTACTTTGTAAAATATATATTTTGAAGTTCAGTTCAGTTCAGAAATGGAAACTTCAACAAACCCTTAATATTTACAACTTTGCATTTTACATTTGATGTTCTTTCAGGAAATCGCCTGAAAAATATCCTAGTATTTGAAAGGTTCAGTGAAAGGGAGAAAGTAACACCCTTTGTCGTGTAATGCCGTAGCCTCTAGGAAAAAACGTTTACATCACCTTCATAAAAGTATCCTTTTGCATTCGCTAGCCTTCTACAATCATTAGTGGTGCTCTCCTGTGGTGCTCTCTACTGATTTTAACTTATACCATGAAAATGCTTTCACTACCGTTTTTCCTTTTGTTTATCTGAAAGAAACCCCCACCGGTGGCATGGTGTGCGCCAGAGACAATATTTCTAGGAAACTGCACCAAGGAATCCGATGTGTGGTCTTTTGCTGTTGTTCTGTGGGAAGTCTTTTCTCTTGGTACTTCAAATGCTTGGTTCTCTCTTAGTATATACTTTACATATAGTATTTTGGAAATCTTCTTACAAATTTTCGACATCACTGTTTATTATTGAACCATATAGTCAAAGGAAAAGTTTCATTATTGAAGCATTTAATTGTCTTTAACCAACAGGGGAAACTCCCTACGTTGGGATTTCTTGCGAGGAAATTGAACTTCGAATTCGAAGTGGGAGAAACTTAGATCAACCGCATTCCTGTCCCGGTGGCTTGTAAGTATAGCTAAAGTGCGTCCTGTCCTACAATTACACCGTATTGTGCTTGCATATCATATGACCAGGGAGCTGCCACTCTAACCTGATATGACGGCCAACACCCGCGCTGGTTGTTTTCAGACACTAGCCATACCGATGTCGGCGTATGGTTTTTCGAAATGCGTGTCCTTTCTTTGTGCCCTGTTTGAAGTTATTTTAGAGAGAAGGTCTTTAAGGCCTACAACATCTCTGGATCAAGTTAGAATCTAGAGAAATTTATCTCAATATCTAAAGAGAAAAATTAAAATAACAAAAGTTTATACAATGAGGCACACATTTTTTTCTGGAAAGATGTAACTGCAGTTGGTGTATTGAATTTGCAGAAACGAAACTGAACGATCTGACCTCCGAACTAAGACTGTCTTCACTGGGTTCTGACCCAATGAAGACAATGTGTACGAGAATGGGGCAGACTGCCCCAAATTTCCTCCACATCTAAAATTCGGCAGGATTTTTTGAAAATTTCGGACAGCCATTAAGTTTTAAAAAATAGCATGTTTTTTTTTCAGAAAATTCTTAAGCGTGCCCGAAATCTTAAAGAAATATGCACGAAAAAAGGAAACAAACGTCATATTCGCGGTAAAATTTTCATGAAAAATAAACAAGTTTACAAAAATCGGGAAGTTGAAAAGCTGTTATTTGGGAGTTTACTTAACAGTCTTTCACATCACAATGTCCGAAACGGTCGAATATCCAAATTGAAGCATCCGTCTGAGAAAAGAAACGTATCACTGCCAGGGTAAACAGATTTACGAAAAATCAGAGAGATGTCGCGACACATTTGAGAAGCCTGTGGCTTGAAAGAAACAACCATTCATAGCATATTTTTAGTCTTTTATAAAACAATGCCCGAAGTGGCTGATTATTTCTATGCTTTCAAATTTTTGCCAGAAAAACAGAAAAACGCTACAGTCTTAATGGAAAATAAGAATGATTACAAAGATCTGCGACACATTCGAGTAGCTTGTGTGTTGTGGAAAACGGTTTTCCACATCCCCACTTCATACTGTAATGTCGCAAAAATTTCCCGAAATAATAAAATATTCTGGCGTAGGATGAAAGAAAATGCTGAGACGTTTTCAATTGCCAAGTTAATTCATCAGACAGACGGGGGGTGTTCAGGTGCAGTGTTCAATAGTTTACATCTTACCTGCCCCTAGAGCCTAATTCGGGCAATGGTAATACAAATCGAGTAATTTGTTTTTCGATACTATAGTGATGCAGTTTCAGGATGTCTTTCCCATAAGCCTGCCTGAAAATTCATTTAATCTCACCTTGTAACGTGTCATTTTTTCAACAGGTGTTACAAATAGAAGTGCACAATTTCATTTACCTCGAAAATATACAAGACCATTCCATCCAATGGGACAGTGGTGCATTTTATCTGATTATTTTCTGATCAAAATAATGAGTCCTCCTCCTAAGCCTGCAAAATGCCATGTACGGCTGTGTGAGGGGCCCCAACCAATAGTGGAGCTCCTCTTAGTCTTCCTAGCAGAATTTTTGGTCTGTGTCAAGCGAACAGTTTTTGTAATCGGAAATTCAAAATAATTACTGCTTAGATCGAAAATTTGTTTTCCCCTAAGGTCGTCTTTTCACCTTTTCAACAACTTCCTCCTAAAGTGCCCAATTAGACAAATAAGTATATATGTATATATTTCTATAAATTGGGATTTAAGCAAATATAGTATGAAAAAACACGACTGTTGGGAAACTCCACCCTTAGGCGAAAAACCGTTTCGCCTTAACATTTTAAACGCTGTTTTATATGGGAATGCGTAACTCTATACGCATGTCCGATTTACCACATAATGTCTGTGCAATTACTTCGATGTTGACCAACTCAATTGCGTTTCTCTTGTCTTTGTGTTAGAAGCTAGACTTGTGTATCTGGTTTTGAATGTTCTCGATCCAGCGTCATATATATATATATATATATATATATATATATATATATATATATATATATATATATATATATATATATATATATATATATATATATATATATGTAGGTCGAAAGGAGTGTTAAAGTTCGATTTTGAAATTGAAATAATTCCCAAGCATTGGCATGAGCCCTAATGAACAAGGGAAATAAGAAATAAATTTAGAGAGAAAATTAAGTCACGACCAGGACTTGAACCCTGGTCTGTCGCGTACATGGCGACCGCCTTAACCACTCGGCCATCGTGACACTTGTGATTTTAGACGTAGACTAGGGTTCTTATACCTGCCGCCCTCAATTTTCTCTCCAATTATATATATATATATATATATATATATATATATATATATATATGTATATATATATATATATATTTCACTAATTCGACTCTTAAGGGGAAATTTGTTGAAAAGTCGACATTAGGGGTAAAAAATTTGGGGGGCGAAATATAGGTTTCATCTTGACGTTTCTACACACTTTTTCTATATACGTACACGGACAAGACCGCCCTCCTAGATTTACAAAGTAGATACAATTACTTCAAAGTTGTCAAAGTTACGGACACCTAGCTGTTAACACGAACGAATGGCTGGCCATTGAAATAACGTTGTTTATATGTTTAGACGTTCGGGTGAATTCTTTTTCTTATGTATTTTACTGTTTTTTCCGCCCTACGTACAAGCAGATATAACAATTTCCCCTTATATATATAAAACAGAAAATTTCCCCTTATATATATGAAACAGAAAATTTACATATATGTATTCGTTCAGATTTTGCTATTCTTGGGGCAGATAGTTCAATCTCTGAACTTTTTGAAGACCCCCCTTTAACTGCGAGAAGACAACCCCCCAACCTCAAATCCCTCCTCACATCATCCAGGCTTCGTGCAGCTGGAAACACAGGCAACAAAAAGTGTGGCAAACCTAGGTGTCAGGTGTGCCCTTTCATTATCACTGACGAAATTTTTACCCCTCCGGGCACTACTTGTAACATCCGTCCCCCTCCCTTAAACTGTGACACGGCTAATGTAGTTTATTGACTGTGCTGCAACGTGGGTGAGAAAGGCAACTATGTTGGTCAGACCGGCACCAAATTTAGACTGAGGTTTAACAGCCACAAAAAACTATTCTAGACAAATCATTAAATTATCCTATATCCAAACATTTCACTACTAACTCAAACCACTCTTTGTCTAATTTAAGATGTATCCTACTCAATTCTAATTACCCATCTGTCACTCAAAGGCTTAAATCCGAAAGCAAATGGATGCTAAAACTGTCAACACATACCCGCGGCCTAAACAAAGATCTTGGTGTTTTGAGCGACTTCCCTTCTGTGGTTTACAGGGAAGCCGGTTCTGTTTAACATTCTCGACAGGATTTGTATTTTTGTTTGTTTTTGTTTTGTTCCTTGTTGTTTCTAAATTTTTCTTCACTCCGCATTGACGCTGATGACGAAGACAGGTGTCTTTGAAATATACGTTTCTGTTATCTTGTATGTGCTCTAATATTGTCATATTTGTGGTGTTTTCTACTTATTCTTTTATACTACATGGAGCATACGTGGACTTATTTATATTATATATATATATATGTATATATATATAAGTGAACCAGTGCGGTATTGAAAAGTCGCGTGAATATCTTAGGTCATTTTTTCCTCAAATATAGGCATTGCCTTATGCTG